>JAVLVB010001269.1:111884-152013 GCA_032876305.1 Orestias chungarensis
GTGTGTGTGTGTGTGTGTGTGTGTGTGTGTGTGTGTGTGTGTGTGTGTGTGTGTGTGTGTGTGTGTGTGTGTGTGTGTGTGTGTGTGTTACCTTTGTAAGTACACATTTGGACTCTTGGGGAGTTAAAACTTTAAATGGAAAGAAGCAAGTGACTTAAAAGAGGAAGAACAAAGACATGAAATATTGTCAAATCTAGATAATTATAGCCACAGAACATGCAGTCGTCGCCGCCTTATTTGATCACTGCCAAAGAAATATGCAGCAGAGCAGGATAATAATAGCATTAAATAAATACCCATGAAAATACATTACGCAAGAAAGCTCCATGATAGTTCATGCAAATAAGGCATTCAGTTATTGATAAACAGATAATGAAATTATAAATGAATGTAGAGAATGGGCTCTCTAGAAATTCGGGTGCTTTGTAACACCATCATCCAACCAACTCATGTGTTCTTCCTACATGAATAATTCATTAGTTATACATTTTTTATTTATTTATTTTTTTCCTGAGACCATGCTGTGTGTTGCATATTGCAATACCTGTTGTGTTCTCATTTCCAGGTCAGCCCCCTGATTGATGAGAACACTCGTCGGAAGTTTCTTGTTTATGCTGGGAGAGACTACCAGGGTCCCGGAGGCTTGATGGACTACATCGACAGGGAGATCATTCCTGACTTCCTGGGAGGCGACTCTATGGTAACTTTCTCCCTCTAAACTAATAGAACTCACATTTTATCTTGCATTCAGCCTGATAAAAGTTTTTCAGTAGTTTTGAGTCTGTTGGAAGCTAAACTCTACATTTCATACCATCAGAAACCCAAACTTCATTGTGATTTATTGAGATTTTCCATAACAAATGAAAGTGAAAGCAAAGCAACGTATGGTTTCACTTTTTCTGCCAACATTTATTTTGTGTCACAGATTCTTAATCAAAATGTATGTCTTGGCGTTGACTGTACCGTTTTAAAACAGTATTATGTTTAGATCTAACATATTTTGTTGTAGCTCGTGCTGTTTGTACAGCTGATGAATGTCTGTCCCAGTTTTTTTTTAAATAGGTTTTTCTCTTGGGATGAGACTAGTCCCCAATCTCAAGCTCAACATGAGCATTTTCACAGCATGATGCTGCCATCATTTTGTCTTACGGTTGAAATGTGTTTAGAAAATGGAATTTGAAAACGTTTCATTGTGTGAAAACTTTCACACTCAGGGGACTGAGTGTAAATTTTCACAATTAAATGCTAATAACCTTGAGTCCCATGTAAGACTTTATCATGAAAACACATATTGGCCTGCTGGCCTGCATCTCTGTAAACAATGAACAATTAAAAAAAGCCTGGCGTCTGTAGGGAAAGATGATTGGTTTATTTCGATTTAGAGCCGCCCCAAACATCCTTATCAACCACACAGGTGTGGAGGAAGGGGCGTGGCATTTGTCTGTTGAGATGTGCCGTGCAAGAAATGATGATAAGCGACTCGGGTCTCGACGGGTGAAAAGGAATATAGAGTGAGAGAGACAAAAACAGAAAGGCGTTAATAAAAAAGGTTAAATATATTTTTTAGTTTTTTTAATAATATATTTGTACCAAACTTTTTTTGTTTAAAGTTCAAACAGAGACCCCTAAAGGAACTTGAGGCTGCACACATTCAGTCTACAGTGTAAATATGGAGTCTATAAAAGTTTAGCCTTGAAATTAAGATAAGGACTGGGATGTTAAAATCACTGATTTACGCACCACTTTATTATTGTTATTAATAACTTTTTTAATTATTTATTTGTCCAGCTTATCGGATATAATCTTATCATTATCATGTATATGAGTGCAAGGCCAAATCAGTGAGACAGGCTACATAATCTCACTGTATGAAATACAGTTTATGGAAAAACATAGGTTTGCTATTCAAAGGTGGGGATGTGATGACACCAGTCCTGTTGGTACTTCAGGAGAAGTAGAGCATTTGGGAGAAGTTACAAAACCATTTCTACAGTAGAGCAACAACGCATGGACACTACCAGACGCTAGCATAGGCATAAATGGCTCTCAACTGTAATAATAGCTTTCCTGGCGTTGTAGCGTTTTTCTATTAAGTATTTTTCTATTAAGTGATTGTGTTGGTAAATATTTCTGTCTGCTGCTGATTTGCATTTATGTATCCCAGATCAAACATGAACATTTGTATATTCCAACCTTGGATTTACTGTAGGTTGGGGTTCCTTAGTATTCCCCGATGATGTGCCACTGAGGCAGTTGATTTTTTTTACATGATTTGACTATGTAAAGCTCTAACTTAGACACTTATTATTGTGTAAAATCTTTATTATCTTAGTACTATTACATTAACAGCAGTATAGTTGCTGTATATAACAACCTCAGAAGTTACAGTAGGTCTAATAGGTGGCCTTTTATTTGGAATTTGCTATAACTGTGTGTGCGCATGTGCACAAATGGATTTTGCTTGTGCCCACTTAATTGTAGCTCATTTGCTTGCTCTAGACTCGTATACGTCTACAGAGCCTCTATCACACACTCTGTCACTCCGTCTTTCTCTTCTTAATATCTGTCTGTCACTACGCCGGTATAGTGTTGCTTCGTGGTGGTAGTAAAAAATATTTTGAAGGTAGTAAAAGGTAGTAAATACAACTTAAGGATCTCTGTATATACTCTGGATTAGCAAACTGATTCTAGAAAGTGCAGTTAGAGGGGCTTTTTTTTTGGCTGTGTGCATGGCGGGTTGTTGGTATTCTTGTTTCCGTGAGTTTGAGCACTCTCAAACATTCTGAAACAGCACCATTTTCAGAAACCAGGTTTCTAAATTTTTTAAGGTTTTATTTCATTTTTTCCTTTGAAAAGCTTGAATTAGTTCCCATGACTTATACGCCTTTGTTTGTCAGCAGCAGCATTAGCCTGAAATCATGTAGTGCTTCTGGGTTTTAAGCGCCAGGACCTCGCTGTAATTCTTTGGGATCGACTTCAACAATTTAATTCAGAAACTGAAATGTAACAGAACTATAGACAAAGGGAGAGCAACACTGGATCAGGTTTCATATTTTTTGCTAAATAAAACAATTGCAGGCAAGCTACCAAATCTACACTTAGTATTTATTGCGTTTTAATTTTATTTCCTGTTGTGCAGTGTGACATCCCCGAGGGCAGCGCGGTCCCAAAGTCTCTGTATCGGACCGCAGAGGAACTGGAGAAGGAGGAGAACTGCCTATTGACCGACTCCATCTATAAGGGTGCCAGCATCTTTAAAGGAGCTCCTTATGAGGTACAGCTCAATCTCTACCGTGTGTCTTGCGCGCTTGAGCACTGCTGAAATGATTCATTTAGTAGCTTGACTGATTTTATTCGCTGAATTAGACCGCCACCAAGTGGTTCATAATGTACATTGCATTAAATGCAAAAAGAATGAGAGAAAAAAAGATGCCTGGTTTTTCATCCTTTTTATCCGGTTTCAGGTGCTGATCGAAATCACGGAGGCATCTTCTGTGATCACCTGGGACTTTGATGTGTGCAAAGGAGATGTGTTCTTCAACATTTATCATTCCAAGAGGGCTCCTCAGCCTCAGAAGAAGGACTCTCTGGGGACTCATGGCATCACCTCCCTGGGGGCAGTGAATGTTCAGCTCATTGATAAGACCTGGGTGCTGGGGAAAGATTACAGCATGGTGGAAAAAGCTCTCACCTGCAGAGAGGGAGAAAGTGTGCAGGTAAAAAATGGATACAAAAAAAAACTAGTGGTGTGTGAATACACTTTATCAGTTAAATCTTCTTTCTGTTGAAACAGGGCTCCCACATAACCCGCTGGCCAGGCTTCTACATCCTCCAGTGGCGCTTCCATAGCGCTGCCACCTCCAGCCTGCCTCGGGTGGATGATGTTTTGGCTACTCTGCAGGTCTCCACCCACAAGTGCAAGATCATGTATTACACTGAGGTTCTGGGCTCCCAATACTTCAGGTCAGCCTATAAAAAAGTTATTATTTTTTAGTTTCCTTTATATATTAGGGTTGTTATTTATGTTATAAAAATGCACATAAGCACATCTGGCTAAAATAGTCTTATAATTATAATTTTAAATGTTAATATAACAGGTGGAAATGTATTTTTTTCCCCCTTCCTGTTGAATTAATTGTTCGAAATATAACAAAGCAATGATATGGACATTTTTAAAAAGCGCTGAAACAAAACTAACTACACCACAATAGATTATACCAGTGTTTTTCAACCTTTTTTGAGCCAAGGTACATTGTTTTCATTGAAAGAATTACGAGGCACACCATCAACCAAAAATTTAAACAAATGATACTCTATAGTCGCATTTATTACATTTATAGTAATTCTTATCAAAGTGTCTTTAATATGTATCAAATAAACATGTAATTTTTATCATATTTTTTATCTCTTATTTCAAATTGCACTTAACATGTCCACTTCAAAAATACTCAACAATTATCCAATTTCACCAAGATAATTTCCACGGCACACCTGACTATAATGTGCCGTGGCACACTGGTTGAAAAACACTGGATTATAGCATAGGAACTGCAAATCATTATAATTGAGGATTAAGTAGAATATTAATCCAGCCAAGGTCTGTTAATTTATTATGTTTAAATGAAAAAAGGTCTAAATGAATATTTAAGATATTAAATCCACTGCAATTCAACGCTTATTAATGTTTATTCGTTTTTAAGGGTGAGGGTTTGCATCTATAACTCAGTGTTTGAATGTCTAACGTTAATTTGAAGAGAAAGATGAGATGCGTAGATTTGAATCCATCAAATTGCATTGAAATCAACAATTGGACTGAAAACCCAACTCAGTCTTCATGGTTGCCACGCTTTCTTCTTCTGCCTTAGCTCATTGGGAAATCTGGTCACAGAATAGCTTCATAGCTCAATCTAGTAACCATGTTTATGCAAATACTCTATATATCAAAAACAAACGTAAAATTGTTTTGAGAAAATGGAAACTCAGGATATTTTCATGCAGTTCCATCAGGTGTTTGCTAATTGCTGCTATGTGAGAGCGGTGCTCTGGGGGCCTGATCTGGGCTGAAGACTAAAGCTCCCAGGTGGAGCTTTGGGTAAATAGGTGGTGCATTGCAGGAGGAACCATTTAGACACCTGTGACTGTTTGCCACAGGAGATTCAGAAGTTATTCACACCTGCACGAATAAGCCAAAGCAACACATCCATTTAAAACTGGGGTGCTCTTGTTTCTTGTCATTGGATGTCTGGGTGGTTCCCTTCCTTTAAGAAGAGAAAGTTTCTACTGTTCCTGAGCACATTCGGGGCATTTAGGAAAAACCAAACATTCCTTTAGGAAGTTAGACAGAGCATACATTACAAACAAAAAACGTACTGTAACCAAATCTTGTCAGGGGGGATCAGCTCGCTCGTCCTTTAGGGCCAGACTTTTAGTTGGTTCCTACTTTGTCTTGTTTTATTTTTATAATTTGAATCCTTTCCTAAAAAAACCAGCAGCTCAAAGCGAGCCAGATCCTCTGGCTGAGTCATCGTCACCAGGAGTCTCTTATTCATATTCACCATGCAGAATTATTTTGTTTAAGCAATATGTTATGTTCTAGCTAATTATACACTACCTTGAAAGTTTCTGGATATTTACAGGACATAGCCATGCACTGGAACCCAAACCTTTTATCACTGACTGAAGTCATATAAACTTCATTTCTATGGTTTACTAAAGGTAATTTTTGCCAGATCTATGAGGTCCTCCCAGGATCTAGGAAAGCAGTTATTGTATGTAAAAAGTAACAGCTTTCTTTCACTCCCCCTTAATGGATAACCGGGGGGGACATGAGAACGAACCTTCATTTATATTTGTTTGCTTCCATTTTAGGGGCTCCATGACCAGCCTGGAGTCTTGTCAGAGTGGTTTCTCACAGCTCAGTGCCGCCACCACTTCCTCTAGCCGATCCTGTGCCAGCTCAACCGTTTCAAGGTAGCATCTATCTAAAGGGGACGGTCACAAAAACTTTTTTGCCCCTCGATAAATAAACACTTGGAGCTGTTGAAAGACAAAATTATCACTTGACTGTTCATCTGACTGTAAAGTTTACTGTCACCGTTTGGATAATAAATATGAAATAATTTAATCTGCTATTTTTTTTTTTGTATATTTTTGCAATGTGACATCACAAGACCTGAATTTTAGAGAACATACAGACAGACATAGAAGTCATTCGTAAAAGCGGCTTAATTTTGTGAAGCGGCTGTTTTTGAACACAGGATGTCAGTGTTTTCTCTCACTTGAACTGCTCTCACATCTGCACGGTGATGGCCGACGGCTCGTGCTTTTAATGTACGATGAAGCTACTGTTGGAATAAAGCAGACCCCATCTCCAATATTGTAATCAGTGTCTGATTCAGTCACTTTGTGTTGGACTTATAATGTGAGAACAAAAGTGAGTTTATTATTGTTCATTTTTCAAGATTTCATCTGACTATTTTTTATGCTGCCGAGTGTTTCTATGCAGCTCTTTTGAATTCAATCCTCTGTTATGTGGCACTGGGTCAGACAGTCGACTGATTTACATAAATCGTTAATTTCCATACACTTATCAGATGCTTCCAGCTAAAACGTAATTAAATTTTGTTTAGTAATGTATTTTTATATATATATATATATATATATATATATATATTTCTCTAGTTGAAACATTGTGTCATACATCAACTGATCCTAAAGGTTTTTCAGGTGATTAAAGCTTTGAAATAACCTACTTGAGTAAAATCCTGATGTCAGGCAGACATATAAGGAGATTAGGGTGTAAAAACCAAACACATTATCAACCTTTTAATTTTTTTATCATTACATACATTTGCTTTGCCCTCTGCAAACCTGTCACAATTATGCACCAAATCCAAATAAAATATACAAAAATCATGGCTGTTGTTAACAAAATGTATAAACAAGCAACAGCGATATCTTTGCAAGGCATTGTATATGCTAAAATATTTTAGAGGGGGGCAGTCACAGTTGCTATACTGGATACAGGTTTACAAAGGAATGCTGGCAGACCTATGTTATTCACATCTCAGCCATTGAGTCATTTTATCGTAGCAGAACTCTGAATGGCAGGTTAAGTCCTGCTTGCAGGCTGAGCTTGGGTACATTTTATGCCTTGAGAGAAACTATCATAATTAGCAACGTTTACAGCAGTCATTGTAGTTTGTGTTAACATGGAAACACTAATTAGGAAGCATTAAGATGTCTGAGACAAAATTCTTGGTAGTACTTCATCGAAAGAAAGCAAATCTGTTTTTTTAAGACCTTTTAGTTCACTGGTGACCAATATGTGAAGTTTCCATTATCCAGTGCAAGTGTTGCATAATACGATAATTTTCTTGGGCGCTGTAATACATCTCACGTGAGTAAAACGCGACTAAGCCTTTTAGCCTCTGTTTACTTAATGTTTTGTGGCTTTCAACTAACTGTTTTCTGAATTTCACTGTATTGTTCACAAACCATATGGCACAAATTAAATACCTCTGTTAACAGTCTTTTTGTGCGGTATTGCAGTTTTCCTTTCTTCACCATCTGATGATCATTTTACTAAAAGCAAGTCCCAGTCAGAAAGAGAGAATGATCTGTACATAGATGGAGAAAAAAAATCTCAGGAAGAGATCATGTTTTAAATGCATTGATATGGCCAGATATGTACAGTATATACCCTGATTAAGCAAGATGACTAATTTGGTGGTATGTTCACTGTCCGATTTCTGGCCCAATCATTCACTTCCTGGCCGATATCTTGAGATGCTACTTTAATATTTCCATGTGGCTTTCCTTAAAACGGTGTCGTGTTTCTAAAAGTGCAGCAGTTCTTGCTGCAACAAAACACAGAACAACTTGATGGTACTGGGCCTATATTTCACAATGTTTGGTGTTTTCTGACCTGCAAATATCTAAAGCAATGCAGATTTAGAGTATGTCCATAGAGGAGTTCCAGATACTCTTTTTACCAATACTAGTACATTGTTTTATCCTTTTCTGTTTGTGGCTGCTTTGCTTTGGTAGCTGGTCTGTTTATCTAAATATATGTAACCTTTCATAATTTGCAAAAACTGTGCTTTGTGTGTCTTCAGCTTTTCTTTCTTTCTTTTTCTTTTTTTGTCTGGCTCGACTTACATTTTCATCAAAATGTGAAAAATAGGCATGAAAGAAATCAGTTTTGAAGACACCGTGTTGGGTCCTTGAGCAATCAGTCACGTCCAAAAATCCAACAATATTTTGCCTTCTGCACAGTCAATACATAAGCATATGAAATTATCCAGAATCTTTCTCCTAAGAAACAAACCTAAAAAAAAAAAAAATCCAGGGCGCCAAATCCCACTTCAGTCCTGTAGTAGTAGTCCTCAGCTGTTAACTGAAACAACTTTCCCACCACAACCGGGGAAACTGAGAGCGTGGTGGAGCAAATTATAATCAGTATTATAATAATACGGCGGTCGAGAAACCCAGATCTCTTAATTCTCTGCTGAGCACAGCATGCGGTAAGAACACCCACTGAAAAACAAAACAAAACATGCTACTAAATTATTCTCTGGCTTGTTGTTTCTGATATTACCTCCGCTTGAAATATTATAATAAATTAGGTTTTCTCAAAAATGTAAACGTTGGCATGTGGGATTTGTCAGCACAGGGCTCGTTTACCCTTTTTCGTTTTTACGGTTTCATCCAATACATGCAGAAAAAAACCAAAAACAATGATGGCTGTATTCTGCATATGCCATTAGACCGTAATACATTGGAGAGTAGAAATGTACGAGTGGAAGCTGCAGTTGGCCGACGGTTGCACTTAAAGCGGCAAAGGTCAAAACCAAAGTTCAAGCTGAAAATCACTACTTATCGGTCTAGTAGTTCCCTCCATCCATTAAACGTTGTAGGACAAAAATGGGATTATTGTGACTTTTTTTCGATGGTGGATAAAATCCCATCAGCCATAAGGTTGTGGATTTACACTGTCGTCTGCAGCCTTATTAAAACCTGAGCTGTGTTTCATTTGCTTCCCTCTGACAATCTTGACCTTCCCGCAAATTGAAAAGGAGAGCTCTGGATTAATGCACTGAATTATTCTACGTGGGCTTTGATGCATCGGAGGTGAAACTACGTGCCACAGGACTGCTGTTCTGTTTACATCCGAAACGTACAGTAACACTAAATGTGCGAGCCTCCTCTGAGGTCCTGCGTAACTCATCTCGCGTCGCCCAGGCTGGAATTAATTTTCGATTCTGATGCACGGTAGCCTTTATTAAAACGGTCCACAAACAAATAGATGCAGTCACATCTGTTTATCTCTGATGCTTCAAAGGATTTCTCATATCTTCCAACTTTGATTTTATTTATTTATTTCTATCAGAACTTGTGTTGAGTTCATATTTCTTCTTCTTGAGTTCTTCTAAAAAAAATAAAAGAATAAATAAAAATCAAACCCAGTTTTATATCTGTGGTATTTTCACGACTCACTGACCTCCATGGTTGACTTTTCCATTGCGATCTCTCTCTTTCTCTAAGTGGGCGCTGAGCTGTGCAGGTCACATTGAGCCCTGGCCTCTTTAAATGTTACGCCGGGAACGTACCCATTTATCCACTTGCTTGTTCGGACGGAATACCACGTTTTGCCTGCTTGTCTTGTGCTTTGGGTAATATTGCAAAATTGATTGCTTGGAAAGATGTTTGTTCAGTCAATCTAAAAAAAACAGAAAAAAAACTAAAATTCGGATCAATTATGTGCAAAATGAAACCCAAAGAATAATCAGTCTTTGAAGGCTGCAGTTTTATTTTTAAAGACAGGTTGGATTAATCAATTAATTTTTTATCTACTGCAGAGTCGGCTCTTTCAATCAAAAGTTTTCGCTCATTTGCTGTTACCTGAGCTACAAAACATGACTGGGAAACGTTGACCCAGATACAAACACGTGCATTCCATGTGAGTAAGGAGAATTAGTTCTATACAAAACTTAAAGTTTATATGATCTACAGATTCATTACAGTGCAATGGGAGGCTCCTGAATTATGAGTTGTCCTACACAGTCATCGGAATCTTCCATAAAGACAATAAGCCATTGCTTATCTGCTGATAGCTCATCAGAGTAAACTATTCAAACATCATAATGGAAAGTTGGGTGCAAGGAAAACGGATTTAAGGAAGATTTACAAGATATGAACTTTAGCTTGTCAGGGCTCAAACAACACCCAAACCCAGAGACCAATGAGAACTCCCTTTAAAATCCATACAATTAGTATCCATAGTATTCCAGCTGTAAATCAGCTGTGCTGACCAATGTGTAACATATTTTTTTGATGATGTTAGTGACTATAATTGACTTTTAAATTCTATTAAAATTTACTGAGCTTAATGAGTAAGATGAATATTCTCCAAGTGAAAGAAAAAAAGCAACTTCTTATTCCCGCCCACCAGAGTTAATCCATGTAAGGAAGTTTGTATTTGGTTGTTGAATAACTGTGTTACTTCCAGAGTGAAGAGTGTCGTTTTTAGGCACCTCTCTTTGGTCCTCTCAGCTGTCAAGCCTTACCACCCCTCAATGAACACAGGTTTGCCTTGCTGAAAGGCAGTGCTGTTGGCAGTATTCCCAGTGAGGTGGCCATGACCTGAATAAATAATAAACTAACAGGGAGGAGGGAGAAACCCAAGACTGTACGACAGGATTAAGCAATGAATATTAAGATTTTGTATGGCTTCATCGTCAACCTAATTGCCAGCCAATTTCTTAACCATTTAAGATCGTTAAGAGTGAAGTCCTTCTTTTTTTTTAACCCAGATCTTCATGTTGGTGTCTGGGTTCTTTTCTTTTTTTTCTCTGTTCCACTGCTTCAGAGAATATATCGGTGGATTGTGGTACTTTTTCATTCACCATGACATGCTGAAATAATTCATCCCTAATTCATTTTTAACTTACTTCATGATCAGACATCAATGCTTTTGCTGGCTAAACAGTCAATTGATCATTCTGCCTGACCTAAAACAGTCGTTTCCATTTAGTATTTTTTCAGACGAAGTCAATTTTATTACCTTTAAACTGGATGTTTTATGCCTGTTGGAGCGTTTGGCTGTACTGGATTGTTAGACCATTTTGTAAAATAGGAGGAATTTAGCAGAATACAAGATAATTAATGAAATAAGACATGTCTGAGGAAATGCGGTTCATCTCTATTATAAACTATTTTACAGCCAGTCAGTGAGCCATTCTGGCATTCATTCAGTTTTGTACCAAACATGGAAAGTCAATGCAACTTTATGTGTATGGCAGCTCTTATAAACATGCTATTACAAGAAAACAAATAAAATAAAAATTTATTATATCAATAAAAACAGAGATATATTTTAGAAATGGAAACAGTTAAACATCACATAAAAAGACAACCAGTAAAGGCTCATTTTGAAACATGGATAGCAAACACATTGCAGAAACAAACTTTTAAAGTAAGATTCATTATCTGGCAGTTCTACTTTTTACACATATAACAAATAAACAAGACATCAGACATAGCTACAATTAATCTAGCATTCATAAATATACAGAACTACTCCTGTCTCCTATACAGATAGAATTTGTGGCAGTCAAGATACCTAGGTTTCTGGTGTTGCCTAACTTAATTCATTCAAGTAGAAGAATTTTGTTTTGTGTTTTTTTTTGTTAAACCACGTATGACCCATCAACTTACATATGTTTTTGTAATTGTAAGGAACTGTGGTCATTTGGTAGGGAAAAAAAAAGAAAGGAATATTGTAGCCCTTTATCGTGTCAGTGTTGGGAAAACAATTTATGTTGAATGAAAGTGAGCCACAACTGGAGCCTTGAGGAACCCCATATGCTGTATGGGTTTGATGAGAATTATAATTACCAGCTTGCATAGAATAGCCCTGATCTACCTAAATAAGGTTTTTTTAATCCCACAACCCAACATATCCACCTATTTATCTAAAATATCAACCAGGAGAATGTAATCAACTTTGTTGAACACACCATGTAAATCCATGTAAATTAGAAAAGTACTGAGATGCAGTGAAAAATATGTTATCCGACTTTTTTGAATTTGACAATATTCATCATTTTTGGTGATCTTCCCAAAAAACTAAAATTGATTATTATTCAGGCATTGAAATTGAAGCATTAAAATTGGTTAAACATGTTTAATTTCTGGTTCCTAAGTATTTATCAGGTTGTGAAGAGTTTATTTCTGATTTAAGGGCTCTTTTCCTCAGAGTTTTAAAAGCTTAGATCTTTGGCGAGACAAGTGGGAAGAGGTTTGTCAACAGTCAGCCATATACCGTTTCTAAAAGGTCCAAATGGGTTTAGTTATCCCATTAAAGTTTGCTCATCCTTAAACTAAGGCACAATTTCATTAAGTCTTTATTTTTAACATTTTCCTTTTACAAACTTCATGGTGTTGGTTCAATTTTAAACCTTTGAAGCAAAAATACAGATGCAGGGGATTATTTTGATGGTTCTGTAGAGTGGTAAAGGAGCTTCGATGGGCTTCTAGGAATACGAGACTTGACAGGTTTGCATATTGTATTTACCTGAGGCAAGATTATCGCCCGTCAGAGCAAAAATGACTTTGACTGGGGTATTTCCCATGTTTGTATCCTTTGAATTCTGGAATCAGACACTAAAAAAAAACAATCTCCCAACAGAGGAGTCACTACAGACTGCAACCGAGTACAGCCCTGTCACACCGACGACTGCCTCTGCCATCACTTCTGTGTTTGCTCCTCTTCTGTGTGGAGCGTGGAGGCAGTGCTGTAGTAATTGCCATCAAGACTGGTTCTGGTTCTCTTAGCTGTGAACTCTTAAGCCTATTACATACTTGTTGAGGGAAGACAATTTGAGGGCCAATTTATGGCACTTGCTCTGGCATCCACACACCTCTGATGTGTTTAAATTCACTTAAGCCTTTGATCAGTAGATTGTTAGCACTTCAAAACAAAACACCAATAAATTCAGACGGCAATGACCCCTAAAACCCATAGTTTTTGAACAAATAAGCAAAGCATCAAGCCCAGTTGTAAATTTGCCTTAAAACGATGCTCTTTGTTGTAAATTTTACCTCAAATAAAATATAAACCGTGTATATATAACATAACGTTTTTTTTTGTTTTTTTTATCAGTTCCTGCTAACCCTGTTTAAAACCTCATAGCTTTTGAGGTGTGTTTTTTCCCCCCCTACCTTTTCTGGTTTTCAGCAGATTGAATGCCCTCTTCTTTTAATGCAGTGTCCAAGATAGAGCAGCAAGCAACACTAAGAATTAGTTAAAAAATGTCAAATCTTCTTGTAGGCGTAAAGATGGACTTATCTAACCATTAGTTAAAAGGTTGCATGGCATTGTTACACAAAAGATTGAGACAATTTGTATCAAAGCAAAGTATTTAAGTATCCCAGGAATTCGCTACGGAGTGTCTTGCTCAGAACCCTTGTGCCCATAAAGTTGCCTGAAGGCTAAAGAGTAAGGATTTTAAAATCATTTTAGTCTGATGTGGTTGTGAATGGGTTGAAGCGTTGACATGACACTAGCATGGCAATGTTGGTTTAAACGCGATAGTAACGACAGGTGATACGAACATATTCACCCAGACATCTTCAGTGATTAGACAATGTTTGATTTATTCAAACAATACAGTCCATAAAAAGTGAAATGATTCTAATAAACATGCTGCATTCCTAAAACTATGAGATGGGGAATATATATATATATATATATATATATATATATATATATATATATATATATATATATATATATATATATATATATATATATATATATATACTGAATTAGAGTTAATTGAACCAGAAAGTGTTCAGATTTTCCCTGTGTACCGTACTGAACAGTAACGAAGGTCTTCTCAGCTGCTTTTAGTAATCAAGGCAGCTCAGGGATTTTGCATGCCTCATGGCCACGTCTACACGATAAGCTGGGAAGTTGTTTTCATAAAGTATGCTTAAGCTTTCTCTTGTGCTGTTACTATGACGACATAAACATTGACAAGAAGCTACAAAATGAATGAACAGGTTAACGAATCCAGTGAGAGGTCGGTTTAAGTATTTCAGACTCGCACTAACCGCAAGATGTTAGACTCCTTCTAGAGCCCTGCACACTGAATGTTTATCAATGGTAATATTAATATAATAATCCTTTGATTCGCTGTGTTTTAACGTGTAGGTGGTGCAGGTGGTAATGACCGTATGTGAAGGAGGCACTTGTGTACACTTGGACGCTTATCATATGATTAAACAAGGAGTCATGCAGAGTCTGGCATCTGTTGCTAAATTTGTGTAATTCAGCAAGTAACGTCTACACTCAAGCAGCTCTTTAATTATGCATCAGAACAAGTAGCATGTTTATATGCTTGAGTCACAAATGTGTTTGATAAACATTTCCTCCTGCAAAGATGAATTCACTACTTTAAAATTATTTATATAATTCTTTCCATTGTAACGAGGCTTTGTCTGATTTTATCAATTCACAACCTTGTGTAAACCCCCCGTTGAAGGGTTTTACGATTTGTTCCATTGCAACACGCAAAGTTCAATTCCACCCAAAAGTACAGTAAATCTATGAAGATGAAAGAAAATGATACAAGGCTCTTTCAGATTTTTACAGAAACAACCCAATACAACCAAATGTTTTTACAACACATTTATTTGTAAGCAATGTTTAGCTTATTAATATTTAACTTTTTTTTTCATTTCTTGGCACTACTGGCCTTTAGTTGTTGAGTTCCCTGGTAGGAAAACAGTAGAAAAAGAAATTCTAAAGATATACATCATAGATCTAAGCCTCAGGATTAGAGCCTTGGTCAAGGACTATACCCTTTCTACACTGGTTCCTATAAAATAACTATTCCCTTCATATAGCCTCATACTAAAATGGTGTTTTTCTTTCAACAGTCAGAGTTATTGAACATATTTATTAAAATAGATGCAGGATAATCCTAACACTAACCTCTACCCTAAAACAGAAAAATTAAATGGGGAGGAAGTCACTTCTCAGTCAGATGACCGTAAAGAGAGAGGAATCTGTAGAAATGGAAATGTCTTGGAAGTCTTGACAATTGTTTCCATATAAATAGAAATTTGGTTGTATGTGAATAATCTTGAAATCTAATGCAGAGAAGAAATTTATCTTTCTTTTTGTTTGGTAGAAACCTTGGAAATCTTAATTGGTAATTTGTTCAATGCCACCCAAAACGTTAAGAAGTATGGCACAATTAATGCCTTTATGTTATCGGCAAATAGGTAAGGGAATCAGCTTATTTGAAACAATACTTTATGTTAGGCTATTTATGCAGACCCCCGATTTGTACAGTTTATTCTGTTTAGTCATAAATCTCTGCTGAACCCAGTTTACAACACAGCTGAAATGACAATTTGTAAACGGCTTGTTATGTCATAGTGTCACAAGATGATCGGCCTTTGTTCGACCTATTGCTTGCTTCTGATCAGATAGATTCCTATGTCGGCTCCAATCAAGTCCTGATCAAACACTTTCTCAGATCTGAATTCGGATTACCCTCCAGCCTGTGGAACAAAGGTTTCAGTCTTAGTTGGGATTATTCAGCTGGAAAAGGTGAAAGGAACCCCAAGCCTTGAACTCTAGCAGCCGAGGACTGGTAATTTTCAGTCTGAATATACTCACAAAGACAGTATTAATTTGCAATCCCTTGTGAAAATAATTTCTTCCTGGCTGTTTAATGGACATCTCGCCATGTAACATTTTTATTTTTTGCAACAGAACATCACTTAAAAAGGCAGTCTACTCATTAAGATCTAATGTTTTGAATCGAGCAATGATCCCTGTGAGTATTCAAGCTGCCTTGCCCCTCTTTTACTTCACGCACTTCAGTGACGTGCGGAAATTATTCATTGGCTCCTTAATTGCTTGTATCTGCTTTTAAATCTGAAATCAATTGCTGCCTGTGCACTAATTGAAATTTTATATTTTTTAAATGTTTGATATTTGCAGAAATTCATTCTGATCCTCCTTAGAACTGTTGCCCCTCTTGAGTTAAAATCACATTGACGAAGCCAGATGCACTGACTCCAGACCAATCGGGGGCGAATTCCTTCAAGACCTTGTAGTTATAACATCAAGTATCGAATATATCCCCAACACGAAAGCTATGATTACAAAGACAATTCTCAACAAAATAAAGATCCATGACCCGTGGGAACCCCCTGTGAATAAGTACTGACTCATCTTCCCCCGGCATTTTCTGTCACTAGATGTTGATTAATGTTCTTGATGTCTTATAAACAGACTGAAGATTTAAAAAAAATGGGAATGTAAGGGGGAAAATGGAACCGATCGTAAATGGTCTACACCTAAATCAAAATTTAGAATTGTTTATAACCAAAACTTTGACACAGATGTTTATTCAGTTTTATTCATTTTAATTTCTACAGAACAACCAAGTAAATTAGTGTTTTAGATTTTATAAATAAAAAAAAACATTTAAGAAAAGCCAAGGCTTAATAAATTTGCAGGCCCCCACCACAGCAGAAATCTAGTCCGAATGTTAAGACGATTGCTTTGCAGCACAGTTTGACTAACTTCTGGTGTCTGTTTCTTAAAATAAATAAATAAAATACAAATTTCTCATAGCCACTCTATAATTTTTTTGGCAAGTTTAAAAAAATATTTTTTTCTTATTTTTCCACGAAAACAAATGCAGTAAAGCACTGAACACGAGCACTCAAGTATGCTAGTTAATCCGAAAACCAGTTTCTTTTTGCTTATTGTTACTTTCGTTACATATTGGTGGTACACTTCTGGACCATGATGGATAGATGGATCCTTTGAAGCTCAATGCGGAGTTGGCGAGTTGACACAGTGAGACTGCAATTTGATGTCAGTGGATTGCATTTACTTCACTTTACCTAGGCTACATTGAGCTACGGGTAGTGAGGAAAGACCAGGGGCGTTGTTAGGCATGCAACTCCATAGTGGCACTGGGACCTACCGCATATAGCGCATCTCTCATGCTCATACACATGCGCTCGCACACGCACACACACCGTTGTCTAATGTCTGTAGAGTCTTAATACATTCCTACCATAAAAACTCCTATTGACATCGATTGAGATATTATTGATTATAATGGCAGTGTTACTCCGTTACTACTAACGTTATTAGCTGACTATCTTAATTTGGTACTTTATCACCAGACTTGACCTCCCTCCCTCTGATCTATGTGTGCTGCTTCCCTTCCCTTCCATCTACAGGAGTTGTGCAATAATGTTCAGTTAGTATAAGGTCATTTGGTTTCAAAAATAATAAAACTGACTGGTATGAATGTTACCAGAACTAAAAACAGTTGCTACACTGAGGTGAAAGACGCATTTTCTCCCATCTGAATTATCTGAATTGATCCATGATAAATATTTATTATTGCTGAAAATTATTAATAGCATTTTTACTGGGGCACATGTCTCAGTAAATTGGGTCTGGCGATGCCGATGGGAAAGACAACATTGTGGCTTTTCTAGTCTAACAGAAAATTTGGCTTAAGTTGTTGATGTGGATTTACTGATCCATTTTTAATAGTGATGGGAACAGATTGTTGGCTTTATAGTTATGAGTTGTAAGTTATAAGGTCTACTGCCTCCTGGATAGTTTTCATAAACTTTTCATTTGTGTTTTAATTAATAACATCATACTTCCTTTGTCTGATAACACATAATGGCTATTTGCATTAAAACTTGTCAACGGACTAATGTGAAAAAGTCTGAAGGATATCCTTCTTTGCAATGGTTCCATTTTCTATTGTCTACTGTCTATTCATGAGAAAGTGTATTTTGGGTTAAACTGTAGATTAAGAGCAAATCTATCAAAGACAAAGCGAGTTTTATTGTCAATTTCCTCAGATGTAGTGGACATGCAAAAGAATTATAAATATGTTTCTCCCTGTGCCAGGTGGAGACAAAATCATGCCAAAGTATTGGGCACGCGCACACATACAGAA
The DNA here is from genome assembly GCA_032876305.1 of Orestias chungarensis. Taxonomy (NCBI): domain Eukaryota; kingdom Metazoa; phylum Chordata; class Actinopteri; order Cyprinodontiformes; family Cyprinodontidae; genus Orestias; species Orestias chungarensis. The sequence goes on from JAVLVB010001269.1 coordinate 129,905, forward strand.
ACGGGGTTATTGCAAAGCAGCAGAGGGTGTATTTCGAAGTAATGTAAAGTGAATGGTGCAGAAAAGTTTAGTGCACGTAATGTGTCAATTGATTGACAAGCCTTAGGGGGTGGTCTGAAATATTTTCGGCGTGCGCGTCTTACCTCCTCTAGGGGCTAAGGCACCCCCATCTCTCAAACCTAGTAATGTCCCTGGTTAAAATGTGGGGATATTACGAACCCCACAACAAAAATCCTTTTTGAAAAAACACAGATTGTACATAAGTTAGAAATTTAAATTGCAATCAAGAGTGCATCAAGTTCATATCTTTACTTGATAGACAATGACTTGTCTCAGTATTCATACCCACTGAAAATCTGTGTTTATTCAGTTTTATTTCAAAAGACAACACAAAAATGTTATTTTGAAGTGGGAAAAAAATATTATATATTCTTTTTAAAATATCAAACTCTTAGCTATGCTTTCTTAAGGACCTTCTCAAATAAGACATTTTTCAATTTTGACTCAAACATTTCAAGTACTGAATCATCTTAAAGATGATCTTTATAACAGCCATGATTTCTACCACTACATTTTTTAGGTTTATGAATTGTAATATTAATTTGACTCTAAACGGTGTTTAATGTTACACTGGTAACAAAACCTTTCTCTTTTTTTTTTGTCAAACTCCTATTACACTCCTTAGAATGAATCTCTAAAACAATCAGGTAAACCTTCGGAGAAAGAAAAAGATGAAAGTTGGTCAATGGGTCTCATTCGTCACAAATTAACAACGCTGGTTTCATCTAAGCTCAGCTTTTGTCCTAATGGCTTTTTTGATGGGGTCAGCGGGAGAAACATAGGACAAAGGTAAACTCAACCTTCTGCATTCCTGCAAAAAAAGAAAAAAGAAACAAAGGTTGACATTGTTGATGTAAAACTAATTGACCATGCAGACCTCAACCGTCACCGGTGTGCTGTAAATTGAATTTTCTGTAATAGATCTGTCAGTCATACTTGTCATGCTGTTCTTCTGCTTCATAGTGTATATTATTTCTGTTCCAAGTTTGTATTGTGTTGCTACGGTATATTTTCAAAGGGTCTCGAAAATATACATTTCTACACACATACTTTAGATTTCACCGTTCAGCTAAAAGAGCTCTGCTCACACCTGGCTTTAGATCTATTCCAAACAACAAGCTTTCACCGTTTGTGTTTCTGTTTCTTGCTACAATGAATGTTGTCAAGACATGTATTGTTATTGTCCCTTCTGTCTGTTAATGCTTACATTTTTTAAATGTTTACAACATTAAAACAGCTCCAGTCAAACGTGTAGCCAAAGTGGGAGATTGTTGCCCCTTTTTTCAGCAGAACGGTTCAAAAAGGCGGCAGTGGTAGATTTTAAACACAACTGCTAATTTATCTGCTTATTAGTTGTTGATGTTGTTAACCTGATCCTTCTGTTAAGACATAACAAAGAAAACAACTTAGAATGGGTAAATGAGTCTAAGATAGATTTGAGACAGTTTAAACTTTTCTTTACCAGAGTCCCATCTAAGAGGTGGTGAGAAAACGTATCTTTTCGAGACTAGATGACCTCTTAGCTTTTCTTGCCCATACACTGTACCTTGCTGCAAGTGTGTTAGCTTAGGAAAGGTATTGATCAATATGATAAGAAAAAAAAGCATCTTTAGCCACCTTCTTGAAACAAGAACCCCATTCTTGTCTGCCTACCAAGTTAGATAACCGGTCCAGATGCAGCACACTCGTTCATTTCTTTTACACTGCTGGTATCATTAGAAGTCTGTGTTGACTGCAGCACAGAGGCTGCTGGAAGAAATAGAAGAGAGAAAAAGAGGATACTTATTAACAGGAGCTGAGATCTACGTAAGCAATAAAAAAGGAGAGTTCTTGAACCTTAACTTGTCAGGATCTGATTATGTTGCTGATTTTGCTTATATTCAGATCTACGTTACTATAATGTTATAGCTTTATATCCTGTTCTAAATGGTTTGTTAGAAATCTTGACGGACAGATTTCAGGAGTTTAGAAAATGTATTAAGGCAAATGTGTAAAAGACTATAAAAGCTTTCCAAAAATATAATGTATTAAGCAAGCTTTACTTAATAATGTTTGCATTCATTTACTCTCTTCCACGTATTGGTGTAGAAGTAAAACCAGGAAAAAAAAATTATTTTTATCTCCAAACAACTTCCAAGCCTTACAGAGCTGGTCCAAGCCTTATAGAGCTGGTCCAACTGAACACCTCAGGTTTATCTTAATCTGATATGTGATGTCCCTTTCACTTGAACGTGTTCAAAGTGCTAGCTAAAGCCGCTGACACGAGGACCCATGCCGAGTCCGATCTGGTGTCTTTTGGCCGTAAGGGCAGAACATTGATGCTGATTCACATTTTGTTGTCTTGGGATTTTATTGTTTTATTGCTACCTGTTTTGGCATATTTTTTGCTAGGGAACCAGAAAGAACAACCAGATGCCCCCCAGTCCGCAGGACATCTCTCCTAATCCTATCTCTTCCAATCAGGTTCGCACATTATTAGTTATGTGATAATATATACCACTGCTGATCCTGTGTTCTAACTTCTGGTGTTTTGAAAAGGTGAAATATTTGTCTTTTATTCAAAAGATCATAGATTCCACAATATCACCTCCTTTATGCTGAGCTTGGATAACCCCGCATTAAAACAAACACAATGACCAAGGTGGACCATGCTGAGCTATCTCATTTTAAAATGAAATGATAAGGAATGCAAGCATATTCCAGCTCACACAAACAAATCTGTGTTTAAACTTGTATAAATTTGCTGTAGTTTTCCCAGCTAAGTCACCTTATTTGTGCCATTTGACAGTGTATTTTCCACAGGAGACAAAATCATCCTAAATAGAAGGAATTGTCGGCAGCCTCACCACAATCTAAAAGGGTATAGGTGTAAGAAAAAATACACCTCGTTGTTTCCTATACTGAGATAAGCACAGTTAAAAAGTAACATCAGCCTAATAACATCACAGCCCTCTCCATCAGATTTGTTTCCACTTTTCTTTTTGTTCCAACCATTGCATAATAAACGAAGATTAAGATCATACTCAGAAGTGGTTTATTGACATCACAAACATCATTCACTGAATTTGGAGCTTTACATATCAAAGTCATGTTGTAATCACGGAATCGTTTACATTTCTTGTCCAGTTGATGGCAAATTAGCGCAAATAAGCATCATAAAGCTCATGATTGAACCAACTTGGTGGAAAGCTTGAGTCCATTTTACTATGTGAAGCATCAACTGTCCAGTAAAAAGCCAAAATGTAAATCACCAAAAGCTCAATATGCTCTTACATTTCCTCCAAGCAGTGAACTCTGCCTTTGACAAAGTAAGATGAATAATTTATTTACTTGCTGTGCTGGGAGTTGCTACTCTGGTGACATACTTAAACCACCGACAGAATACCACAGTATAATAAAACAGACACTTTTAGGTACTTTTAGTAATGCGTTTTATCATGGCTATTAACAGAACGGTATTCAATGGTATGCCATACTTTAGATAAGCATTTCCTAATGCTTATCCAAATGCAACTTTATTTCTAATTGACAGCACAATTGGGATGTAGTTGGTATTGTGAGGTTTTTTGTTATCTTTTGTTGCATTAGCAAGATGTAGATCAAAGGTTGACATACATTAGATCTAGCCAGTAATGTACTGTCATTTTTTTTCATTCAAATTAGATGAAATCCACTGTAAGCAAGGTACCCACTGATGCGCTTTAGATCTCGTATGAAAAGCGAACCTAGCTTCCAAGATATCTGCAGATGAAAACTAGGAATGTTGCATCAGATCCGTTTGTCAGAAAAAGAAAAATCATATCGAGTTTCATTTGACTTTGGATGAAATGACAGCTACAACAGAAAGAGGGCCACTATAATCCTGCTGAAGCAACAATGTGAAATTAACCTTTTTTTTTCCTGATCTTCAAATAAGACAATCATGATCTGTTTACATGTGAATATGAAATATTTTACAATATAGTTAATTTTGTTTCTGGAAATAGAAAATATTTTGCTAGGTTGTCCTGTTACCTCTAAAATATATTAGACATTTTATATGTAAAAGGTGAAGGATAACTTTACAGTTTTGTAAATTAAAATGAAAATCTTACATTAACTAATATTTTTCAGTAAGAAATAAAATCCTGTCACATTTCCTACCTAGTGGCAATACTTCAAACTGTGTGTGTGTGCAACCTTGATTCCTAACAGGTTTGTTGTGTGTGTTAATATTTAAATATCAGTTTTGTCTTCTTTTCCGCTTTAGGAAAGGTAAAGAAAGATATCTTAATATCAATATATGTATCGGTAAAATTGGTAATAATTTTCTTATTGTTGCGATCAGCCTCTTGGCAAAATTGCAACCCAATTAGCAATACAGGCTGACAACATGTATCCAAAAGCAAATAGAAAGCTGAGCTCAGTTTCATCCGCCACGCCTTTTTATAAAAGGGTCTCTCATATCAGGATAGTAAAACTAATAGTAACCTAAATCAATAGTGATTGTAAATCATCATTATGATGATTTATGATTAAGTAAATGTGTATCTTTCAGTATTGCAGAGAGATTCTGTTTAACCCTGCTTTCCAGTGTTGTCTCTAAACAGTGAGGTTAATGGACATCAGTTTCTCTAGAATCAAGAATCAGTTTATTTATATGCGCCAATTTACAACAGGTGTCGTCTCAAGGCACTTCACAGAAAATCAATTAAAATCAAAGATACATCATAACAAATCAATTTGAAAATGTTTCCAATCTAAGGAACCCCAGCAGATTGCATCGAGTCATTGACTTGCAGCATTCACTCTTCTGGAATCAGCAGGCAGAAACAATGGCTTGTGTTGTCGTTGACTTTACAGCAATCCCTCATACTGAGCATGCATGTAGCGACAGTGGAGAGGAAAAACTCCCCTTTAACAGGAAGAAACCTCCAGCAGAATCTACTGTTGGATAAACTCCCATCGAAGCATTACAGTAGCTGCTGATGTGGTTTTACTTTCTGCTGATCAATAACTCCAAAAGCCTTTCCTCCTAAGAAGAAGAAAGGCTGATAAAAAGCCTTTTTTTCCAGTTCTTATATTTAAGGCCTGAACGCAGTAGGAATATCTACCATAAACTGATTGAGAAGATTGATAGTAGTTTCAATTTTAAGATTCAACACTGGAATATTTTTTTTCTGTAAAAGCCTGCTGTTACTTTCAGTTTCCCAGCAAGAGACTGGAATAGACTCCAAAACAATTGAATTAATCTACATATTCAGCAGTTCCCACAGATTAGACTGCACCCCCAGTGCTCAGGGCCTCACTTTACCCAAGGCATTTGTACGACAATGAAAAACCACACTATTCAAAGGGTAGAATAGAGCCATCATTATCGTTGTTGGCCAACAGAAAGCTTGTCTCTTTACTACAGCTGAGTCATGTACTGAATAAAAGCCACAACAGCTTGTTGGCTCTCTCCCTAAGGACATCTGATTGCCCTCTCCAGGCCGTTTTCCCATATTTGTGTCTCTGCTTTGTTAGTTGCAGCGTGATTTGTTACGTTGTGACTTCATTTCATCTGCTAAGTATATTAATTAGTTAAAGTTCAGTGACCATTTATTAACAGAGAGCACATGTAATTTAAAGCAAGACACCAATAAATGGCTGAAAATGATGAAGTGTTTATGCACACAGCTGTTTTATCAGCGGAATGCTTTTGTTTGTCTAAACGTGAGGTGTTGGGGCTTCTCGCATGTGAAACGCGAGACTCGTATTACAGCAGTGTTCGTGTCCTTACACTGCTTATTCACAAAAAAAATCCTTTGAGTCTACTAGCACTTTTAGTCAACCTATGTCAGCCAATGCTTTGTAGATTCACTTTTAATATCAATAACAGCTCTAAGTGTTTTGCGTTTTGTTTGTTTCTATCAGCTTTGGACACCCAGAAACGGATTTTTTTAATTCATCTTTGCTAAACAAGTCAGTCTGTTTTAGATTCGATACAGAGTGTATGCGGACAAGAAACAGGAACTACTGCCCATATTCTCAATTGGATTTACGGTTGGGCTTTAACTAGACCATTTTAACACATCCGTATATTTTGATCTAAAGCAGTTTATTGTAGCGTTGGCTTTGTGCTAAAAAGCCTGTCTCGGTAAAAGGTCAGTCTTCCTCTTCCTCTGAAGCTTCCTGGATTTCTTTTAGCTCACTGATAACCAAAACTATAACTATGATTTGTCACAGTGAAAATGTTGGGTTCACTATGAACTCCAGTTTTGTGTTTTTGTTAGACAAAATTGACAATTTTTGTTTTGTTTTAGGTAAGATTTATGCTGTTTTGACAGCTTGACATGCACAACTTAATGAAAAATACTGCTAGATTCACGTTTTAAAAATATTGTAGTCAAGCAAAAGGTGTGTTAGATTTACTTGACATTCACCAAATTTAATAAATGTCAGGTTGTGTAAATAGGGAACGTATTTGTAGTACTTCAAAAGCTTTCTCTCTTTGAGAGAATGGATATCCACCTTTAATGAAGTTTGTTGATTTGTTTGTTTTTTTTATTCTTAAAACTTGATTTTATCAACAAAATCACCTCGTTGATATAACTAAAGTTCACCCATTATTGAATAAAAGCTCATTAATTCGCCTTCCAGGTATTAATCCCAAACACTTTTGTGCTTGCTCAGAATATTAAACGGCTTGCTTTACCAGATATGTAATTGTTTGCCATACTCTTGCTCTCACTAGTAAATGATTACCTTTTCTGCATTTTACTACATTTAGTTGTGCAACGCCTTGAAAATTAAAAAATATAAAAACAACTCGTCAGCAATTTCATAGGGAGGGAACTGAGGCAAAGAAAAGGTTAATGTGTTGGATTCCTATTATCATTTTTATTTTACAGATTTTTTAGTAAAAGCAATATATGGTTGAAACATATTCCTTGTAAAAGAAATGTCATAGAAAGAGGGAAGGTTTGCACATCATCAGTACTTAGTGTGTAGTTTTATTGAACATATTGAAGGGAATTCATTAAATATAAAGGTTGTCTTTCACTGTGGACTGTATAACAGGATGTAAATTAAAACATCCCATTCTGCAGGCATCAGTTTATAGATGAAACAACAGTTAAACACATTTTTGATATTATTACAATGTCCATTATGACCTTTAAAAAAAAAAGCAAAGTAGAGGCCTTTTTTTGGCATCTACATTAAGTCAACTTTAATTTACTTTTTTAATGGATAAATTTGCTCCGTAGTCGTCAGCTTTGTCATGAACTTTATTTTCTGTCCTAAAAAACATTTATTTTGATGGATGTGTTTAGAAAAAAAGCAAGCCAGCTAACATATTTCTTCAGTTATTAAATTTTTAACATTTATATGAATTGTCAAATGACTATGATTTACTTATATTTTGTTTTTATTTGTAGCTACATACAAGACTTGACTGTAACATGAAGAAGAATGTCATCAGGCTGAAGTTGCATCCGTGGGAGACTTAAGATCAAAAGGGTCACTCAAGTCCATCACATACACAGCAAAAATATGGAAAAATATTAGGGGTCTGATAAGACAAATGTAAAACTATTGTAAAATAACTTATACTAAGAGCATTTCAGAAGAAAACTTACAGTACGATAACAGTCAAGCAAAAAATCTGTATTGGGATGCTCTGCAGAGTCTTCTCTTCTTTGGGGCTTGAAATAGTTGATTAAAAAACTAGAAATTCTGAAAGCTGGATTATGCAGACACAATATAGATGCCGTGCCGTGGGATCTATATTGCCATGGCACGGCATCTATATGCCTGTAATGGGGTTGCATTTAAAAAGAAAATCTTCAAAGAAGAGTGGATTAAAAAACTCCCAATTATTGTAAAAGACTAATTTTCATTTATCACAAATAGATGACAGTTGTTGGATGGTGACAGGATTTTTTTAGGTGTGGGGGAACATTTCTTTTTTCAAACATGATATTAAGATCCTTTTTCATGGCTCTGCATGTACCTGGTCTAAAACTACAAGTTAACATTTCACCATCTTGTGATTTCTAAAATGGGAACATTATGTAACATGATGAATTTGAACAGACAAGTCACCTTGGATTAGATTTTATACTCCTCCAGATTGACTCGTGGTTAAGGCCAATGTCATTGAATTAGAGCAAGGGTGCCTACACTTTTCGTGCTTGAGAGCTACTTAAAAGATGACCAATCCTTAGGGATCAAGAATCAGTTTTTTATATAGCGCCAAGTTACAACAGATTTTGTCTAAAGGCACTTTACAAGAAAATCGATTAAAATCAAAGATACATCATAAACAAATGAATTTGAAAATGTTTCCAATCTAAGGAACCGCAGCAGATTGCATGGAGTCATTGACTTGCAGCATTCCCTGTAAGCATCTCAGCCCATGTTCTCATCCAAGGAGCTGTCTCCTAATTTAAAACACATATTTGTTTGACTTGCATAACTGCATTAACCCACTGTGGAATTTTTGTGTTTCTCTCCAAGCACAAGCATACATGGCTATGTTTATGAATACATACATATACATATGAATGTAGAGTTAAGGGGTGTTTGGTGTTGCCCTGGCCTCTAGCTCCTCTAGCTCCGCCTCTGCTAAGACTGGGAGACACCTTAGTTTGCTAAGGCAGCTAACACAAAGCTAACGTAGAGTTACCGTGCGTTTGCGTGCTTAAATGCACATCAGTTTGCTGCCCAATAAGTGAATAAAACGACAAACGCAAAGATGGATGCGATCATCTTCTTCCTTTAATGCCGTTCGATCGACACACACACCTCTCGATCGCAATCGACATATTGGGCACCCCTGGAACCACCGTTCCACTAGTTTGGCACAAAAGTTACCTTATATGGCATGTTTGTCACTCTCTCCTTTGAGTCTGCCAGGTTTTTCTGGTTATATTCAAACCTGAAATAACACTACTCAATATTTTCATAAAACCTGACTTCCTGAGGCTTTCAAATCAAAAAATCACCCATTATATCATTTTTTTCTCTTTCATCATTTTAAGATTACAGGTGCACAGTCATTGAGCTGAGCTGTATTATTATTCTGCATTTATTTTCCTCCAGGGTACTTTTAAATTCTCAACACCGGCTCTTTTTTAGCATGGTGCAGTAACATTGTCATTTGCGTGAATAAGTCATGATGAGCCACACATACTTTATATCCAAATGTTCATATGTTAGTTTTTGAATCATATTGTAAGAGATCAATAAATAAAATTCATATATACTAGTTCGGAGATGATTAAACTATATATCTATATCAGTAAAGAAAAGCATGGATCTGCTTTGGATCTTTAAGATTCTTTTAATACGTTGTGTCAAGGATACCAGGTTTTCTTATTCTGAGACACTAACTCGCTCTTCACCTTTGCTCCTCACGGATCTTTGATGTGCAAATTATAATTGACTAATCAATAAGACACTTAGACACAGGTATAAACTTAACACATAACTTTTATTTACGCTCCACCGAGAGGAGACAGAACCAGAATCTTACTCCCAAACCCACTGCCATCATTTCCAGATCCTGTCTGAATTTGTTTTCCCGATTTGGGATTTTATATCTTGTAACAAGAAGGTAGGCAGTTTAGTAAAGCCCTCACAAATCCCAGAACCAAACATTATGGGCAAAAGATTTTTGTGTTTCAGTCTCTTTATCAGGATGTACAGATAATCCGTTATCTGGCTCAACATGCGATCACGCAAGGCCCAGACATTTACTGCCCCGGGACACCTATGCGACCCCTGTGTGTGTGTGTGCGCGTTTTTTGCTCTTTCATAAATCCATAAGGGTTTGTGTTTTAAGCCTAAAAATATTTAGGTAAAATCACCTGGCTGAAAGAAGTCTGCTACACGTTCCCGCTTGGTACTAAGACAGTTGATTTTGGACACCTGAACAGACCAAAGCAGCACCAACCATGTCTCTTTTCAAAGTAACCTTGGTTTAAAACTGGTTGTCAAGCTACGTGTGTAGAGTGCTGGATGAAAGCTGGTAATTTAACTACCAAAAATTAGACTATTTCATAAAGAGGATAATGATACTTTTTTTTTTTTTCAGCAGTATTTGGAGGTAAAAATTGCTTAATTTAACATTTTGTTTGAGATTAAATTTTAAGATTAGCATAAGATTCTAAATAATTAATTAAAAATTATGCTTATATTAATGTTAATAAAATTAATATAAGTATAATGTTTAATAACATTATGTTATTTAATATTTCTGTTGCTTTTGTTTAAGATTTTCATGTAACACAGACAACTGATCATATATGGTGTATAGATAATTGTCAAAATATGTGCACATGTCTATGAGTCAATCACAGGTTTCAGATTCATACTCACATGAAAACAATCCTGACGAACATGTTTTCTCAGACTCATGCACACTTTGTGTACAACACATCTGTTTGACATTCAGCTATGAGTACGTATGTTAGAATCAGGCACACTTACTCAAGCCTCAACGTGTATTCTCTAGATCTCAGATTGTAATCTTTTCTTTTTAATCAATTTATTTAACCTTAAAATCCACCCTCACTGTTTACTCAATTCTTGTCCCACCAGTAACACAGATTCAAACACTCCAGCCCAGTAAAGGGCAATAATGTCCTGGCTTTAAAGTTTATTTGGCAGCCTATAAAAAAACATTACAAAATTTCATAAGTACATAGCCAAAGGTGTTTTATTTAAGATAATAGAAATCCTCCAATTAATTAGATACATTTTTAATTGTATTCCAGTACTTTTGTTTTTTTTACATAGGGGTGACTTTTCTGCTGTTTAACCAGGCGGATGTGTTAATATATTTCAGATTGCAGTTAGGCAAGTGAAAGTAGAGTTACAGACTTCCTGGTATAGCTGACTGGATTAAGCATATACTCCTGATATCCTTAACTTTGTACCAGAGGGATTACTTGGCTAATTCATGGTAAACCCTCCCTCTGAATTCTGTGGTAAAGGTTGCACTGAGGACCAAAGAGTACACTTAAAAGCAAACACTAAAACTTGTAATGAAGTGTTTCTGTTCCTTGTCTTTGCTTCCTCCTATAACATTACACAGCATTAGACGTTTTAGTGCACCTTGAAAATTATGTATCCTACAGTAGTACTAAATCCAAAGATATGTAGTATTTCTGGTGTGAACCATTAAAACTGCAGCAGATTAGTTTTTTTTTATCTTCTTGACTTGCTAATTACTCACTCAGTTTGTGTGCTTTTAGTTGTAACAAAGTAACTCTAAATAATTTAGGCAATTAGTTCTGGAAAAAAAAATCACAAGTTACAATAATATTTTAAATGAACGGTCAAATGAAATATTGAATAAAATAATGTAATTTGATCATCTTTCATCATTTGTGTTATTAACTGTATAGTCAACTGGGTAAAATCCAAAATAAGCTCTGCTGTGGATGTAACGTGGTAAAACCACACTGTGCACGGGAAGGTCACTCTACAGTAAAGCAGTACTCTTCTGTTAGCCATGAACTACTCATTTCAACATTACTTCATCCCCCTGAATAGCTCATTACTTATATATACATCTCCATTCACTGTCACAGAGGAATCCTAATTGCACAGAAACATGAAGAAACTTTTAAAATTCCCACTTCTTATCCTCAGCAAATAATGTGAAGACTCAGGGGAACCTGAGGCCAGAATCTAGTAAAAGCCATTCTCATTAACATTTTCTTGACAAAGTCACCAGTTGCCCCAAATGGAGAAACAAGACAGAGGTCATGGTGAAAGGAAAGGATAAAACTAAGTATGGTAATCTTTTTGAAGGACTTAGCCTCTTTTTAAAGTTCACTACTGTGGTGTGGTTGGAGGCTGCCAAGCTGTTGTCTAAAAGGTTTATTTTCTGGTGTATTCCCTTTACAGTCATGACATAAAAAAAAACAACCTTAATGTTTTATCCATGTTATTATTTTCTCTAAATTGACATTTAACATACAGCTACCATACACACACTAATATGTACGCACAAAGTCCCATTACCTCTGCCACAAAAATCTATCCTCAGTGTGGTACACAACCACACCTATCCATACCATAAGTAGTTACAGTATGTGTTCGAAATTGTTTGATCAAACTTGGAATGCGTTTGTCCAAGTTTTAACAATCGGACCAAAAAATCTTTCTTGAATGAAAAGCATTGGATGTTCAGGAACAGTCCAGACTTCATGCAGGCTTAAACCAGGCACAAACTGAAAGATGCTGGAACCTAAGTTTCTTTAACATCACCATGGACTCAAATAATGCAAACCAAGACCACAGCCCTCCTCCAAAATCAACATATTAGATTCCAACAACAGTATGCTAAATGTTTTATTGGGTTTTGAGGTTAGATAAGACAATACTGAGTTATTTGACCAGAAACCGTAGAAAATATCTCTTCAGTGTGGATAGGATAAGGAAAATCCCCAATCTTTACATTCAGCTCAGACATTTGTATGGAGCCCCTATAGGGACACTGAAGTAAAAAAAAATCACGTTGATTTCTGGTGCACACAAAAAACTGTCTGGTGGGCACAAAAAATGATTTGGTGCGCACCAGACAGTTTCTCGTGTGCACCAGACATCAAACTGTATTTATTTTTTTACTTCAGTATCCCTTTCAGGGCTCTGTACATTTGAAACTTAACTACTGTCAGGTTTTTCAAGTAGTCCTACTGATCCTAAACGCAAAGACTTGTTTTTCTTTTAATTAAATGCATGAAAACATTAAAATCAGGAAGAGTCCCACCCTCAACACTATTGACCATGTGTGGATTACAGACGGTCCACAATAAATCTCCCTTTTTTGCATCCAATTCTTCTGTTTGAATATTATTATATGTTATATAATCAGTGCACAGCTTAAAAAATTGCGGTTTAAGTACATAAGGGATATCCCAATTGATTTACATAATGTTCTTCCCAGTGGTCCACATATGAACAGCATAATATATTTTAAGCAGATAGTTTATTACGTTAAGAAGTATGCTAGGTGATGATAGGCATATATTAGATAAAGTGTTTACAACTTTTAGATATTTGAAAGATTTGCTTTATTACAAAATAAAAGTGAGGCCCAATACCGGAGCTTATCGGCAATACCGACTGCTCCCAAGACTTTGGCCTGTCCTCATTACAAGCTTTAATGTTAGGACTATTACATCTTCAGGACTCTCGTATCTGTTTCCCGTTGATGTTGAAAGCAGTTATTATCCCAAGCGTGAAATTGTCTCACTTGATCTGCTTGATGTATTTGCACTTACATTGATCTCTGAAGCTTGACACCAAGTAATAATTAAAACACTGGGTTGGGGTAATGCTGAGACTTTTAACATCACAGCTATGCAAAACAGTTAGACTTTATATAACACAGTCATTAACATTTGTCTTGATCAACCTCATATTTAAAATTGATAATACAATTGCTAATATTGTTTGTATAAACAGCACTGCTAACATGTGCTGTTTATACAGTAAGCAGTTTCTTTAGAGTTATTAACATAAAGAAAGCAAACAATTCCTGTATGTCCAAAATAGAAAATGTGGCCCATTTACATTTCATCAGACAGGACTTTATCTACCACACTGATATGTTTACTACCTGTAAGCCTGCAAAACAGATCAGACTGTGACATTTCGGGATGTGCAAAATACAATCGAAGTTAAAAAGAAAGTTTGAAAACATTTACTCACGGTTATTTTTTTCCACAGCTGTTTAAAAATGCATGTTTCTCAAACAATGAGTGTATTTCCAATAAAGATGGACCACTTACTACTAATGTATACTTTGGTTTCAAAAGAAAAGCACTTTAAAACCTTTTATATTTTTGAAGAGTTGCCAGAGGAAGTGAGGAAGTGACCGGATGTTTCCAAAGCTCACCATGGCAAATGCATTCTTGCCCCTGTTCAACATGGTGCTGCACCCTTCTTGTACAGTGGATGAACTACTGCTACAGTTTTTCCTTAATTGAGGAGAAACAAATTAACATTTTTGGAAATATCACCCCTATGTAAACCCAAATAATAAAACATCTCTTATAAGAAAGTATGTAATAAGCAAAAGCAACAAAAAAAAACTTAATGCATGTAATTATCTGTACTTATATTGTGCTTTATCAAAATTCAAGGAACCCCAAAGCACTTTAGACTTTAGTGATTTACTCACAGGTTCACAATATGATGGTAACTACTAAAGTGGAGCCACAGCTACACCGGGGGAGTTTGATAAAAGCTGTTTTTTTCCATAATCAAGTCAATGCATCAAAACATCAGCTTTTAGTAAAATCAGACAGAAACATTTGTTAAGAAGTTTTGAATACATTTTTGGGAAATCCGATCCATGTCAAATAACAAAAATAGCTTCAGTATAAAGCAACAAACTATCATCAGTTATGTAGTTCTGGTCATGCTGTTTAAAAAGGTCTTATGAACTAAATATACACAAGACCTATTTGATTCTGTGCTTAATACGTTGCAGCTGCTCAACACATAAGTCAAAAATCAACACAGACAGCTCTAAATTAAATGACCCTGTTTGCAAACAACTATAGCTGTTAAACAGTAAAAAGAAGGAAGCAAAGTAAGACTGTACTGCAGATGAAAGGTGGGACAGTTGTCCCTGGAGGTATGTTCTGCAGCAGGTGAGGCAAATGATCCTGATATAATAGTCGTGCTGTAAGAAAGACTATTTCTTGAGCAAGAAACCACTTCGAGATTTTATTCTCTCTTCTGTAGTGCCGAAAAAGAACTGGTCCTGACTTAGCTTGCCAAAGAAAATGGATTTTCCATGTAGGCTAGTTTGATTATAACTATAGGTCATGCTGCATGAGAAAGTAAATATTCAATTTCCAATTGCTAGGTTTGCCGGCTTTTACTGTGTGTAAGAAAAATCTTAATTGGTGAAACTGGTTTCCTTTAATATATGTGTATACTTCACAGAGAAGATTTACACTGAAATTGCAACAGTGTCCCGTTAACAACAACCACATCCTCTTTTGCTCAGATCTAAAGAGAGAGAAAAACCTCAATCAACCCTAAATTCATCCTCTCAGATGGAAATAAAAGGCGGGTTTTGCGTTGCGGTTGTTGTTATTGTCCAACTTCTCCTACATTCCGGTGAGTAATTGCAGACACTCGTCTTTGTTTTGACAGTTTACTTTAGTGAGAGCCTCTCACAGAGCACCCAGCGTTGCTCCCGGAGCCTCTAAGGTCATGGATTATTCATGGGATGTGGAAAGGGATGGCAGTCCCAGTGTGTAGCTCATATGCCAGCAAGCCTGACAGGGCTAGCTTCCTGAGGTCAACAGAAAAAGATACAGAAACATTTATCCACCTGGAGTTCATAATGCATAATGATAAATAATGATTAATGTGACTGACTGCAGTAATTTTAAAGTAACACAATTTGCAATCGTCCTGTGTTGCATTTACATGTTCATGCGTCATTGATGGCTTTACTGGACGGAAATAACTTGTTTTAGCAACTTTACATCTAAAGACTTAAATTGAACGATTTTAGCTTGTGCAAATGTGGAAAAAAATTAAAACAGAAGCATTGTGGCCAATTGAAAGTTCAGCATAGAAAGCCAACTAAGACAACTGTTCCCTTTGTGTTTGCAGAATGGTACTTACAAATAAAGTTTAGTGGTGTAGAGTTGAAGAATGAAAATGTTTTATGTGGGTTTGGGAAGTTCAAGGATTTTTAGAAGGAAAGAGAGTCACCATAGAACTAAGATAAATAGAAGTGGTCCCAAACTACAGGAAAACAGTGATTTAGGAACAAGAGATGGCTTCAAGGTGCATGATCAAAACTACAATTGATGACAATTTGGCAGCTGAATTAAGTTGCAACAGTTCCTAACCTGTGTGGCTTGGCGACCAGATTTAAACAAATGTGCAAATCGGTACAGCATTAGCAGCTCTGCCTTTAAGGAGATCGAAAACACAAGGAAGTAAATGTGAAGAGAGGTGAAACAGAAGAAAGTCATTCAACAATACATGCACTTCTGTGGAGCAGTGAAGCAGTAAAGAAAAGGCATGCGGATCTCCTGGGAATGGAAGGTGCTTCTCAAAGTCACCTTTAATATCTTCAGCAGGTTAGAAAAGAACTGATGGACTTCCCTGTACGGACTTGACAGCTGTGAGAGACTTCCTCCTGTCCTGATTAATAAGCAGCACATCTGACTTTGGGTTTTGACAGAGTTCCCTCAACTCAATTAGGGTTTCAGTGATCCTTTGTATTAGATGTAATTTTGCAAGGAAAAACTAGCAGCTACCGATGTTTGGTATTTTTGACCACAAATGCAGGGTCTATTTCTCTTTAACCCTCTCTTTGTTGGCACACAATCCATGGAATATCTATAAATGGGAAAGGAAATGCAACCAAATTATGATGGTCTTTTGACACACTGCTTGATGGTGGGTCCTTTCGTTAATGTATTTAAATATTTGTTTTCTTTTATAATGTAATTTCTTATGTTTTTATGGTTGGAGCCTTCTTTATTGTATTACTATTTTATAATTGCCTTCATCCCTCCTAGTCATCACACTCCAATCCAGCAATGTAAATTCCTTTTCCGACTTTAGTAACTATGAAGCTTAGACTTTAGATCTATCTAAGTTTTTCTGCTTTAGATGGATCAAATGTAGTTCTCTTCAGCTGTTGTTAACTTGTTTATCTGGTGAAATTTGCATAAAAACTGATTGGCTAATGCGGGATGTTAGGTGATTTACATTACACCCCTACATTTAAAGAGTATTAGGAATAAGAATTTTGTATAATTTGTAATTTTCCATGTACAATATAGCAAACGTTACACACTTTTTATGCTAATTGTATTTCTGGAATACTCTTTTTGTCTTCTAATGCATTACAAGAGAAGAAGCTCCAGGAGCTCAATTAGGCATCAGAAATAAAGGCCACACCAATAGACTGATAAACTGATTAAGACAGACTTGAAGGTCTAGAATGTAAATTGAGACTATGAGAAAGAAGTTGAAACTTGGTTGCATCCATCGGACCCAGGAAACTTCATTCTGATACAAGAAAAAAGCAAACTGCACCACTTAAATTAACAAAAAAAAAACGTTTTCCTCTTAAAACTTTTCAAGTTCATTTAAAGATCTAAGCGTTTTCTTCTAAATGTAAGAAGAGAATTTATTCTAGGAACGTCTGTAGTTCTTGACAGAGATTTAATCCTCTGTGCTCTCATTTTTTTTTCTATGAAATACAATTATACTAATAAATCTAATAATACTTTTACTTAGACTGGGTAAGTTTTCTTGGCAAGGAATATGATTTCCTAAAAACCAAACACAAATAACTAAACTTAAGGATACGAGGAATGGGGCAGATCAGCACTAGCATACTGAACAGCTTTTTCCAAAACTTTGCATAGATAAGTTGTTTCATTATTCTAATATTATAAAATGTGTATTAATTTTAATACAGCAGTTTCTGTAAAAAGATATTTTAATATTTTCTGTTGGCTTCCGATACCTGTAGTTAGAGTAAGTTGCACTTTTTAGAGAGTAACAAATATTTGGACAAATACGAGGTTTCATACTTTTTTTTACAATACATTTTGAAAAGTGTACAGGTTTCCCATAGTTAAAAAGACAATAAAATACTTTTCTTTAGACAGTAAAGCCATTTATTGTAGAGATAATAAAGTTCACCTTGACAAAAAATTGCATTTGATCTTTTCATCTTTGCCATAACAAACATAAACAGCTGAATGGAAGCCAGCACAAAAAGTTAAGTGAACATCCCAGAATTTCAAACTTTTACTTTAAGTTGTAGAGCTGAAAACCAGCTTAAATGGAGAAAATAAAGCTATATCACATCATGATATCAAAACTTTATTGTTTTAAATATATACTTTTCAGGTTTACTCTTTACACATTTGAAAAAAAATATATATATATTTTTTAAATTGACCCCGTTTGATAAACATGAACAAATAAAAGTATACATAATTCAATTTGTGTTACGCAAATTACTGTTAACCATGCTTTCTTTTTGTGCAATGTTGTTACAGTTGTTAATAGAAATAAAAATGCTGTGTTTGTTTTTTCTATTGTGGTGACAGGTTTAAATACTTTGCAGGTAACACTGTATTGCAAGTGGTGCTCCGCTGTAAGGTCAGTGTTGGTTTGCATTTTACCTAAGTTGCCTCTGACACAGCTTAATTTAGAGAGCAGAGCTGCACACTGAGCTCCACCTGAAGTGTGTTGAGGTGGATATTTGGGGCAGGGGGGCCATGACGTGACTGTTTTTGTCTAACCTCATTATGGAAAACAGGCTCTGGCGCTGTTTCTGGAGAACGCCGGGATTTGTGGCATCTCTGTGAAAAGTATCCCTGTTGTGCCAGCTTCTGTCACAGGAGGCCTGTGGATAAAGACCAGCCATGGCAGGATGCCAGGAGGGAGTGTGTGAGAGGAGAGGAAAACATTCTGCAGCATTCACACTGACACAGATTTCTTCATTATTATTCATGTTTGAAAACTAGTGGTGTTTAAAAGTCAAGCAATGGCTGTTGCACACATTTCGTTTACTTTATGTTGCAATTGAACTGTTTTGACATTTGCATTGACAATTATGTGAACCACATGTTACTCCTGAAAAGAAATTTGTAAATATCATAATATATTTTTGGTATAGATAAGTTATATGTCTGTAAAGGAAGATGCAGCCAACCAGTATGTACTAAAAACACAATTAATCGGCTCGGTCCTTTATATAGAAAGTGGTTGTTTTCAAGTATAAGCACAACTTCCAAACTCAAAGTTCCTTAAGTTTTAACTTAGTATAACTCAAAAACCAATGCTATGAGGTCCAACATGTCCACAGTAGGCAACAGACTTGAGGTTAATGTATTCAAACGCCTTATTTAGTATAGACCATGAATGCTGACCAGGGCTTGACCCCTGAGGATGGAGTAAAGTTTTACAGAGTATATATTGACCTATTTTAAAAAAATGACTAGTATTTCAAGACGGACACACTTATTGGTTTAAATCAAGCAAAACTTGTCATGAAGTTGTTAAAGCTTAGAACTAGAGTAAATAAATGTTTGTACTTCAGGATAATTCAATAAAACATACAAAAATGACCAAAAATCAGAAGCATAGAGAGTTTTACTGTAATGGAAAAAATTATTTTATAATATTTTTTTATTATTTGTAAGAATTAAGGTTTTCAATCAAAAGTACTAAACCATGACTTGCACAGAAATGTGTCTAAAATTCCATTGAGAAGGCTCCAATCATCTAAAAAAAATGCATCTACAGCAAAGTAATAGGGCTCAATTTGTACTTTTCTACTTAAGCAAGTAAAATTACATATCCTGTTGTTTTTCTCAACAAAAAAAAACATTAAAAAGGCCTTTATATAAACATTTAAGCAGTCACAACAGCAATCACATGTAAGTTTTATGTTTTGCAATTGCATGGGTCCTACGACTCTTCGTGTCAAAAAACAGCGTTATAAAAATAAATCTTTAAATAAATCATTAAATAAAAAACCATAGAACAAACTGTTTTTTGTAGTTTAGCTGTTTAAAATATATGTCTATTTATTTATTTATTTATTGGCATTTGTTTGAGTAAAACATAAAACATTTAGCATGTATTAACAAATATTTTTGAAAGTAGAATTTAAGCTTGAAACCTTCATAATGACATAATTACTTCAGGATTTAGGTTTTGTTTCCCACAGGAGCACTCAGTGTGATGCCCAAGTGAAACTTGGTGAGTTCAATGGAAACATTAGTTTTTTATTCTTGACACAATCCAAAATAATTTCCATCCATGAGAAGCAATTATGTAACAACTCATCTGGCAAAGTATCAGTGGCATTAATTTTTTTAAAGGTTTCCCCTGGAGAACGTTTTTGAATAAAATTAAACAGAGACTCACGTGGAGATAATGCAGATGGAAATTTCCCTTGTTGGAATTAAATCAATTATTTATTCAGGACTATAACACTGACTCGTGCTGAAGTAGCTCTGAGATTTGAGGACAACTATATATATATATATATTTTATATGTTCTGTTTCCACAACATTCTTGTCTGTCTGCCTGAGTGCCGAGCTTTAATCAAACCTCTTCATACCTGAAGATGTTTGAATACAAATACAGGCATAACTCTTCAGAAACAACATTGAAAGTCAGTGTTAAGCCCAATAAATAAAGAAAACATTCCTAAAACATCAAATAAAACATAAAACCTGATCTTTAAATTTAATCAAAGTTTCTGTAGGGAAAACAGTCTTATTTGGGGCTTAACATAGCAAATGATGGTTTTACTAGATGGACACGTCTCCAAAATGAAAACCCCTGAAAGGGTTAGTTTCATGTGATCGTAGTAAAACTAGTTGTTTCATTTAAGACAGTATATGTAAATACCTGATTTAAACTGCACCAACTGATAATTTTTTTTACCTTCCATTACAAATATAATTATGTAAATTTTGTTTAACTCTATTAGGGCTTTAACTGAAACTATTAGTTGGTCTGATAAATTGAGGTGTTTGACAACAAATCCGAAACAAAAGGAAAACTCCTCATGCATACTGTTTGGTAAGGTGGAGGATTTGTGAATCTGTGGGCCTTTTTGTTTTACAAATTTCCTTGGTGTTTTGTTTGAATGCATGGCTTCATTAAAAACTTGAAAGAGAAAATCTAGTAGAAAACTTAAAAAAAAGAGGTGAGTTGGAGAAAAGGACCAAGGACTCTGAATTATTTAAAGAACCTATGCAGAGAGGAATTGTGTTGGTTCCAATCTTGTGAAATGTTACAATGTTTGAAGTAAAAAATGTGTCTCCATTAAAATGTTTTTTGCTTTGGATAAATGCTTATGAAATGTGGCTGGCACTGTAGCAAAGGTTAGTCTGCTTTTCTTTTTTTATCCGTAAAGATCCAGTGAAAAGAATTCATAGAGCTCTTCAAGCCTATCAGGAAATTCATCTTTGCACCGTCACTCAGTGTCACATGAACATGCCATAAGATTATCTGAAACCTCCGCTGGATGTTGAGATTTATTAAAAGAGCACCAGGAAAAGTGGATGTTTAGTTCTCAGAGCAGAAAGCAACTTCGAATGATAAAAGAGTGGATGACAAGCAGCATCACATTCCTCTGGGTGTCCCCCTACTTATTTAATGTTTTCATCAAACATTGTTTGCTTTTACATTGAAACAGATAATTACCGTCTATGTTCACTCTGACATATCAAGGTCAAGAACAAATTGTTCTTCACAGAAAACCAAATGTAAAAAAAAACAACACCAAAAACATGCCAGATGTGATGACCAAGTTATACGCATTCGACTAAATACGAGATGCCACAGGAAAAAAAATAATTTCCGATTAAATATTTTCTACTGAACTCTTTTTAAGCAAAGTGCTTGCAGATTCAACCCAATTAAAGTCTAGTGATACTGAGGGGAGTTTAAAAGACCAGTTATTATAAGACAACGTCAGGTTAATAGTTGGTAAGATGTGTGGCAAGATTTGGTTCAGTGAAAAAGCCCCTAATTTAGCAAAGGTGCTATGTAGGTCAACAAGACAAGATGGGTCGGAATAAAGAGATGGAAATTATTTCCAGTGAAGGCTACGGCCATCTATTAGGAAGGCTTTGTGCCCTTAGTATGTATCTGTGCATCTTGGTATGTTCTATCATGTTGTTGTGAAGGACTACAGGCTATAAACAAAACAGGAAGCCATCCCCAGGTGGGTCCCTGTACCTGGACCTCCACTGCCAGTTTGATATTGATGACCTCAGATGGATTTGCTGTCTGGGGAAGGGTTTATTGATTCGGAGGTGTAAAAGAAAGGGAAACCAATTTGTGGGACATATGACCTGCAGGCTGGGAGGATCTAACAACCTCTCTAGCAACAAAACGAACGACCATCACATGTGGGGTACACTCGCAGAGCTGATATTGTTTTTTTGAAGGGAAACCTCATGGATAGTTTCACCCCTGCAGCAGTCCTTATTAACTTATTTATTAAATCTGTAGCTCGATTGCATGCCAGCAGTAGGAAAACTAT
>JAVLVB010001269.1:152113-168464 GCA_032876305.1 Orestias chungarensis
ATATATATATATATATATATATATATATATATATATATATATATATATATATATATATATATATATATATACATTATCTCAATGCATTCAACAACAACAAATCCAATTTATACATATAAACCTATTGTCAGTTCTAGCCAATCAATACCAAAGTTGAAGTTAGTTACATACAATAAAGCCATACTAAAGAAGTTTCGGTTTTGGTTGACTCTGGCGGCCAGTAGACAAAAGCGGTGGTGTTTTGCCTGAAGGAAGATTCCATTTCCCATGAGGACCAGCGCATACCGTCGTAAAATCCTGATCTTCAGGTCGCCTGCAGTTGGATTTAAGTACATTTGTTTCCAGTGGCTGTGTGAAGGATGAATAGCGATGAGGTGATGAATCTTATTGTGGCGAAACAATGTCATATGATGATGTTGAAAATAAGAAACAGGGAAAGTGACATATGCCGCAAAGCAGTCAGCACTTTTGTAGTTGTTTTTTGCAGCAGGGATCCAGCCACCCTCCTCAAAGTTTTGATACGGACCCCCACGGGCCACAACAGAAGAGTCATTAAACGAGCTATACGTCTAAGTATAATCACAAAAGTTATGAAACTATTTTATGAAGGTTGAAAGTTCAGTTTACTTATATAGTGCCAATTAACAAAGTATATTCTCTTTTCAGTCCAATCATAAATGTATTTCATTTTGTCCTTGTTATCACAAAATGGATTAATTTCAGTGTCAAGGTTACATGGAAGAGATGCCCGTATTCTCTGCTTCTGCATGTCATGTGAACACAACCTACCATTGAGTTCCTCACGAGGGGAGCTCAATTATGGCAATCAGCAGCTCTCACTCAAAAGTCAAAAAGCAACCATACAAAGACACTGAAACTTGTGTCTGAGGGAATATCGGTACGATCATTATGTGGAAAACTCACTTCTTGGACTCTTACATGCACACTGAGGAACATTTTTTATATTGGGTGAAAAATGTATTTGTATTTTTCAAGTAGGTAAATATTTAAATCCCTGTATTCTTGGTAAAGTTGAGATATTGGATTCGGACTGCAGCTGGCCTTAAAATAAACATTTAAGTACAATAAATGTACTAAATCAACTATTTAGATTTTGTACTGATTTGTATTAATTAAAGAAAGAGCAACACCATAAAATCCCTAATTAGATCTTGGTTAAATATTATTAAATAACCTAAATTCAATTTTCTAATATTAGCTGTCTTGTCTTCGAAGATTTTTCTGTGCATCAATTATTTCAGCTTCATTAACTGTGTCAACTGTATTGCCTTTTTCACCTTCTATAACAGGTCAAATGAAATGAATTGAGTGAAATCTGAAGTGTGGAAACCTCAACACCAATAAAACAGATGACATTGAGTTACTTAATCAAATCAGTTAAAAACAATTTGTTTTGAAGATACCCAGCAGATTGCATTGAGTCAATGACTAGCATCTTCCACTTCTCCTGGACCAGCTTGACATTACAGCAATCCCTAACACTGAACATGCATGTAGTGATATAGCAGAAACTTATTTTAATAGGAAAAAGGATCCAGCATAACCTGGCTCAGTATAAGTGGCGATCTGGGGGTTTGGGGAAGTATTATTGTTCAGATGCTAGCTCAATTTTTTCCATAGATCTTAGGTCTAATTTATGTTAAATTGCAGTTACCCCAGAAGAGCTGCAGAGTTATTTTAAACTGGTCTGGACTTTGGGTTGTCAGTGTTTAGGAGGACTAATAAATTTGACCATATTTTCTGGAAATATGGATAAGTCTAGGTTTTCCTCCAAAATTATGCTAATTATTATTATTTTTTGCATTTTCTACAAAAAGTAAGCCAGCTGATTACCAAAATCACTTACTTCGCAACAATATCGAACAGGCATTGAGTGCTAGCTCCACTTCCAAAACAACCCAGTTTGCCACAAGCAGACATCTGACTTGACCAACTGGAGACACGAGGTAACCGAACCGGCCACAAGGAAGCACTTAATTGTTGAAAACGTGAGTTCATTGAAGGAACAGCTTTCGGACATAGCTACCTTAATGGCTTCGGCCAGTTGGAAAACATAGCTAAACAGATATTGGGTAATTGATTGAGAAAATTTTGGATGAAAAATGCTACGTATGATAGGCCGTAGACCTTTTCAGTTGTGCAGAAGAGACATGGTTAAACAGACAGTATCGAGTGCATCACGGAGCAGGAGGTTAGTGCCAGGATTTTCACAACTCAACAGAAGAACCAGACCAGATGTGCATTCTATCAAATACATGTACTAGATAATTTTAGAATAGGAGAAAGCAGCAGAGTGAGCTAAGTAGGTATGTCATTCAGTAGCCATTAGCAGTATAATATGTAGATGGTTCAGGGCATATCTAAGCTAGTCTTAAAACCCAACAGGGCTCTAACGTTAGGAGCCTCATAACCAAAAGATGTTTTTCCGATTTGCCTTTAATAACTGTAGGAACCAGCAGTACACCTGCAGTCTGAGAGTGAAGTCCTTGGTTGGGAAAATTTTAAAACAATAAGACCTCCTAATAGATAGAGTTTGATTATAATAGACTTGATATTTAAGGAGAGTTTAAATTTCTTTGTTGCATTTAACTGAGATAATAATAAATACAAAAAAAGAAGAGGGTCTTCTTTTACATTTCAGCAGAAGTTAAAGCTACATCTTTTTATCTAAGCTTAAGGTGTTTTACAGATTTTTGTTTTGATATCCTAATGGCAAAGATCCAGCGTTGAAGTCACAAGCCAGTGAAATATGTTGCCCATTCTGTCGTTATATAATAGCGCACTAAAGTTTATCTTATATTTTTCAATTATGTTTTTCACAAAAATAAGATTAGATTAATTCTATTTTCTAATTATTTCAAGTCTATAATAACATTTGGCTGCAGATTTCTTCTGTTTTGACTTTCTGTCACGTTTGAACATTTAAGATCGTCAGACAAATGTAAATATTTCAAAAAAGATAATTTGAGTGAACACAAAGTGCACTTTTTAAATATTTTAATTGGTTTATTGAAACATTATAATCCAAACCAATTTAGTCAAATGGTAAATTCAGTGTTTGCTTTAGCTGACAATGATTTTTTTTCTGTTTCCATTACATAGGAGAGTTTTAGGACCTCAGCAGCCTGTTTAAAATCATGCTATTAATTCAACTTTGACTACACCAGAGGAGGATTGTTGGTGTGCTTCGGATCATAGTGCTTGAGATTTGTTAGACACACATTCTCCATTAAGATTTTCTGTCAGAGATAAGAATTCATGTTTCCAGTAACATCCTGGTCCTAAGAAGACATAAAAGGCCACCTTGCTACAAACACCAGGCTTGAATGATGCTTTTTTACTGTAAGAAACCTGTGTTAGTTTTACAACAAATGTTAAAAGATACATGCCTTCAGTATAGGTTTCACTTTTGTCTCTTCATTCCAAAGAATGCTTTCCCAAAAGACTTGAGGTCATCAAGATGTTTTTGCAAATGTGAGTAGAATTTTGTTTGCTTTGGTAGAAAGTGGTTTTTTGTTTGTTTTTGTCCCCAGTGATTTTTGTTTCTGTTCAGTTTCTTTCCTATTTTTGAGTTGTGAAGACTGACTTATACTGAGGCAACTGAGGCCTTCAGAGAGTTTAATGTTGATCTGTTTCCTATGAAATCTTCAATAATGAGAGAATTAACCATCCCTCCCCTCCCCCATCCTCTAACCCTAAACATTGCTTACTGTACCTGGTTTATTTTACTACCTATCTTATTTTTCAATCCTACTAGATCTAAAAAAAGGTGCTAAATCATGATTATTTCATGGTTTAAGAATGGGGTTACTTCAAAAAAAAGTCTTGTTTGGGTAGAGTTTCTCCTAATGAATACAATGAATACAAAAAAATAAGCGGAATTATTCTTTTTATTCTTATTATTATTATTGCACTGTATGATGGAGGTGACAATAAGATGATTGATAATATGCATTCCTAAAAATAGTGTGGGGTTTTTAATTAAAAAATTCACAAGTTTTATTTAAAAATCTGATTTTAGTTTAGTTGCTCACCACTCAGGATGGAAATTCCAATGATTACTTCCAGGTCTCTCTCCTTAGAGGTTTAGTGAGGAAGAACAGCAGAGCCGATTTTTGGCTTGCCCCAAGCTGCGACTCAGTGGAGGAATTATTTCTCCCAGCTGGCTGGAAAGGATCTTGAGATTATCCAGCCAGAGCTGGAAATGGAGACCGTAGTTATACTTCAATTTTTCCCACTGGTTCCCTAAAGAGGACTTAAATGGTTTGAAGAATGGAAATCCATGAGTTTAGTTTTTTTATTGGTAACCTTTGCTTTATAAATCAGTTTATTCTTCGTTTTGCCACCCAAAAAACACCATTGTCACATTTAGGCAATTAATTCCACATACTAAACGTGTGCAAAAATAATTATATATACACCTGTCTATGGTTCAAGTATCACAATTTATTACAAAAACTAGAACTTTTTATTCATCTGTCGGTGTCACCATGCTTTAAGTGTATAACAATACAGTATAAAAGCTCAACTCTAAGGTAAGGACAGTAAAAGCAAAAAATAAAGATGATGTCGCAGCATCGCAGAAGTTAAGACATGCGTTTTACTGTACAAAGGAACATTCCTACTCAAATTTGCGTAACCAGATCGACACCAGACACCAGAACGAATCGCATTTTGCGGCTCACGATCTGCTTCAACTGCATTTTAAAGTGTTACAAGAGAGACTGCATTTCAAAATCGTTTTACAGGGAAATTAACACCAAACACTCTGCAAATGATAATGGATGTGCTGAGAGGTTTTTTGTTTAACAGCCCAAGGCACTCAGGCTCATATGTTGGCAATGAAGATGTCAGCGTTGTTCTTTGCACAAAAATCACGTCAAGCCGGTGGTTTTGGAGAAAGGAGAGACATCGAGAAATGGGTTCGTCCTTTCCAAAGCCCCCGAAAGCAAACCCTACTGTTAAGTAAGTCCACCTGCGTTTTTTCCACAGTGCAAATCCCTGGCAGTCGAGAGCGAAAAGACCGCTAAAGAAATTGTCTTTTTCGATTTGTGTGACATCACTTTTCTGAAACCTACACAACTTCCCCGCTGCACTCTTGAATCCGGCCCAGCATTTTTTTTTCCTTTTTCCTTTCAGACTTGCCATTACTTACTTTTTTCTAATAAAACCACATGAGCTTTGGAGCAATGCTGAATGCCGAAGTTGACCTCTTCAGTGACCTCCTCCCACTCGAGAATCATGGTGAAACCTGTCAGGTCTTCCACTGGCAAAATTGTCAAAATACATATGACAAGAACTCCGGTTGCTGTTCACTGAAAAAGCCTTCTCAAAAGCCGTCAGGTTGGCTGACCGACACCATGGCAAAAGTGGCGTTAGTAAATGTTTTTTCGAAATCAATTTGCATTTGCGGTTCAGTTCAGTTGAGCTGGCGGCAGGCTTCAAATGTCCACTTCGAGGCGCCACCGTAAATGTCCAGGCTCGTCTCCATCCACGCAATCACATTGCCCACTTGAGCTTTGCTGCTGCAGGTGGCCAGATTGTAAATCTCCGCCACAGAGAGCTTCCGATCCCAGATGTGAAAATTTGCCAGGTCTCCCACAAAAGCCTGTGTGGCATCAAATCCTCCACCGTATGTGTCCTGTGGTAAGGAGAATCGATTCATGAACAAATCAAGAACCTAATCGTATTACTAGAACAGAAAGTATAATATGCATCCAAAATGCATTTTAATTGTCATTTGAATTTTGGATTTGAATCCTTCTTGGAAAATATTAATTTGGACAAATTATGTCACTTACTATCCAAGTGTAAACCTATTCTGTTTTTACTGGGGTAACAGTTTTGATTTAAATACAAAATGAGGCATGTAAAATGCCATTTCTATTTTGACCTACTTTGCATGATAAAATTGTGGTTTTCCCTGTTTCTCCCAAAACTGCAACATAAAAAATGTAAATAAATAAACATTCTGTCAAACTGAACCTAAAGCATTAAAGAAACAATATTGATATGATCCATGACAAACCCAAGAAGAGCAGGATTGAAGCCGCATTCTTTCTTGTTTACCTGCTCTTGGCCAAGGATTAGCAATCCCTGGGGTTTGATTGGATGATACGGAGCCAGATTCTCTCCACTCCCTCTTTTGACGCCATCTTGGTAGGCTTCCCAAACCCCATCCCTAGTAGTCCATGTTACGCAGATATGGTGCCACTTTCCATCATTGATGAGAAACGGCAGCTTCGCAACCTTTGAGGAAGATGCAATACATGGTATCTTAGTTATACACTGTGAGAATCACTATTGGAGTCCACTTAATTTTAACCATTTACTGTGAATTATTGCAATTTTAATCAGGTCATTCTCAATGGTGAGTAAAATTGACCAAAAACAAAATACTGTTTTGTACACAAATTTTTTATATTTTTTGATTGGTTTGCACCAGAGAGCAGTAAAGTGTTCTGTTTGGAAAAATAATACAAATCAGCTTTCAAAACCTGTTTGCAGGGTTAGCTTTTTCATTTTTAAGGGGTCATGTGATATAGTGTGTTAACTCTTAGTTGTGATTGTCAGGGAAAATGTTTACAGTTCCATCTAATAAGAATACAATAAATCATGCACCACTTTTAATATATCTGTTTCTTTTCAACAAGTGGAACACAGAATATTAGACCCAGAATTTGACCTTCACTGACACCTACCTTGTCATTAATGAGTATTTCCATTGGGTTGTTCCCCCATTCTATGAGGACCAGCTCATTGGCCTGCCCCGGGACTGCATAAGAGAAAGGTGTCCCAACTCCTGGGGATGCATTAGACTTCAGCCACATGCACACGGTCAGGGCGTACATCTCAGGAAAGCTCTTCTTCACTTTTGCATACATGTAGTTTGTCCTCAGAGGGAACGTAAGCTGAAATTTATCCAGGGGCCTGTTTTCTCTTTGACCTGTTGGCATCACATAACAAATTACTGATCATTATTTATTTTTTCTTTCCTTTTATTTATTATTAAGATTTATTTAAACTATAATAAATAACTTTTTTTCATTGCACACAACCTCGGGATTTATACTGGAATTACATGTTACACAACAAATCCACAATAGTAAAGCTCCAGATTTGCTTTAATCTTGTTGCACGATAAATCCAATGCTGAAGTAGTGACGTTGGTTACTAAAACATGTCTTTGCTATGTGCAATCCTGCAGGCAGTCCCAAGCGTTAGATGTATGTAGAGAATTATTTACAATGGTCAATCTGCAAAAACTGGAGCATACTGCAGGATGTACTGGGGTTCGGCAGTGATAGTGAGATTATATCACACGCATGACGGAATTATTCTATTCTGTAATTTTACATTTGAGGGGAAAAAATTGTCACTCCTAATCCCACATACCTTTTTCTAGATCCGTGATCCTTTGGTGTAGAGATGTGAGGGTAGACTCCACTCTCCCACGCTGCTCAGTCTCATTCCTGAGTCCGGGCTTCCCTTCCTCGATGCTGTTCACCCGGGACAACACCTGTTTCTCCAAGTCATCTATCTTATTCTGAAGCAGATCCTTCAGGCTGTTGGTCTGCACGGAGTTGTTGCTCCTGCTGAATTGCTGTCAGAGATTAAAACCTCATTCAGTTGTGTAGTCAGTGTAATAGTGAAGGGAAATTTTGTTTTAAACCAATACAATTCTTTCAAAGTGTATACTTATGTGTATGCTACATGGTGTGTTTCATCAAAATAAAATGCATTTGCCATTTTTGCAATGTTTTATAGGTTATTGTTGTAAAACAACAACTGTAAATGAAAGTTAAAGCACTGAAAAGGTTTCCACGTCAGCCTACCTCCAGGTTCTCTAACCTCTGCTTGAGCGACTGTAAAGTCTGAGACAGCTGCGTCAAAGTCTCCGCGGGGCCTCTGGACACGTCCCCCATGGTGTTTTTGGCTCCCGCTTCTTTCCTCCTGGCCCCGGGCTCCGCGCCGCCGCTCTGACTCTCGCAGCGGGCCAACTTCGAGGTCAACTCCCGTATGGTCTCCTTCTGGTTGATGATGGTCTCCTTTTGCTGCAGCACGGTCTCCCTCAGCTGCATCACTGTGCTCTTCAGGTCCTCACCCGGCACACTGTTCTGGAGCGTCGCAGCGCAGATGTCCACATCCTTGGGCACGGACGTGCAGATGAACTGCGTCTGTCCGACGAAGTCCTGGGAGAAACTCTCCAAAAGCACGCAGGAGAAAAGCAAAAGTCTCCAGGAGGGCCCGGCTCTCGGCGCCCCCATTCTGCCGAAGTAAGTCCTCGTCTGGTGTTGTGTTTTATCTTAGTTGCTGATCCGCAGTGCGAGTCCTCTCGTTGTGATACTCCGCCCGAGCCCGAGCGGCAGCTTTTATACGCGGCGCGCAGGCTCGTTTCTGCGCAGAGCAGCTTTCACTGCATCAGAACCTGGAGGGGCGGCGGGGAGGGACGGCCGGTTTAGACAGAGAGAGACAGATAGAAAGAGAGAGAGAGAGAGAGAGAGAGAGAGAGAGAGAGAGAGAGAGAGAGAGAGAGAGAGAGAGAGAGAGAGAGAGAGAGAGAGAGAAAAACTTAAATATTAAAACAGGAGGAGAAAGTGGTTTTGGATTCAAGGGATGAAACCCATTTTCCTTCCATAGTGCCATATGTTAAATCTTTTATCACTGTGTACGTTTGCCATTTCTCAGTTGTGTATTATTCATCTGCAAAGAAAAAAAAACGTGAATTTGTTGAAAGGGAGAAAGAGGAACCAGCTTAGTGTGTGGATGTTTGTTTTTCTCCTCTTTTCAGGATGGTTAAAAAAACTTAAGGAGTTTCAATTTGACACAGCAGAACTTTGCAGGAAATTCAGCACCAAGGACAGTTCAGGTCACCATGAACTTGTTTTTCCCCCCTACGAACCGAGACGGTTTGTCCTCTGTGTTTATGTTTTTATTTTTGCCAGATCATAAGCTGCTCTGAGTGATTTTTTCCCCAAAAAATATTAGCAGTCCTTTAACACCTACAGTATGTGTAAAATAACTAAAAGTTATATATAATTGTGAAATTAGAGCGGAAGGACTTGTGTTTTTCATTGTTTTACATAAAACTAATAAAGTGTGTGCCCCTCTTACTCTGGCAGAGCTAAATGAAATCATGTAAAACTGTTTGCCTGGCATCATCAAGACCAAAGAACCCATCAGTCCATTCAAAAACATCAGGTTATGAAGCAGACTTTTGTTATGACATAATATCTTACTTCCCCAATGGAAATGACACTTTAAAACTGAGAGTGTACACAAGCAGTCAAGAGGCTCCCAGTTTTTCTAGATGAGATGCAGAGATAGAAAGTTTTGTTTTGAGAATCTGATGATGGGTACAACAGCTATGTGTGTACTTA
This sequence comes from Orestias chungarensis, assembly GCA_032876305.1. Classification (NCBI taxonomy): domain Eukaryota; kingdom Metazoa; phylum Chordata; class Actinopteri; order Cyprinodontiformes; family Cyprinodontidae; genus Orestias; species Orestias chungarensis. The sequence goes on from JAVLVB010001269.1 coordinate 161,515, forward strand.
GTAACCACCTACATGAGAGAAAGAGCAAGAAAGCTGGTAGAAAAGCAGAAGAAGTTTTTTTATTTATGACATGTCATTTAGGAGGTATTGAAAATATTCATGTTTTTTCTTCACATCATATTTTCACACCTTGTGATAGTCGTTTACATAAAAAAATGCATTTGGTCCAACCTAAAGGTTAATCTTAAACATGATGATTTCTGAAAAAGCTCCAAATTTCTTAATTCACATCTCCTGAAACCTATATTGGAGCTTGCATGTGTTTCTAAAGTTTGCTGTCATTGCTTTTAGCGAGTATGGGAGCAAGAGTTAGATTTGAGGTGAGACTATGATAGCATTATAAAGCTGAGTATTAGTTTCCTACACAACTATCCAACAGTGTTTAGTTGTTCAGAAACCTGAAGGTGAAGGTGTTTTGCAAAGCTTCCATTCATTACTAAAAGCACCCAAAAAAATTATATTTTTGGAATCATAGACCAATTAATATTTATGAAACACACACAAATATGTAGCCAGACTGTATCAGAGGCAAGGTAAACCAGTTCTCCAGATCACTCATCACTAACATTTTATTATGTAATGAAAGCAAGCCTGCTATCAGATTAAAACTGGGTTTAGAAGATAAAGTGCTTGCATTTCAGGAAAAACAGGTATGCATGTGACTGGTAAATAGCAGGTTAAAAAGTTCTCTGGATAATTGCTCCCATCTATAGTGGGTCACTAAAGCTGAACGGTTTGGCATGCCTGGATGCGGAACTGAATGATTAAATGGTTTCCTGGGGGGATAATCTGAAAGTGTTAAAACAGATTATTTTCATTTCAAAAAAATTACTATAATAACCTATTTCGGTGATTTATTTTACACTTTTTATGATGCAGTCTAGAAAAAGATGAAACCTTTCCCACATTTCTATTTGGGAGAGGTTAATATAATCTAAAAATGAAGACATCATCCTGAAGATTGTTGTTTTTTTCCCCACCTGTGTGTGCTTAGAAAGTGACAGGAATTTGGGGGCTTGACTGTAAAGACACACAATTACAAAATTCAGCATCATCCTTCCTCTATCTGGCTAAGAAAAACATGATGGCATAATTCTGCAACAACTATGTGTTTCATACGGGGATGTTTAGTTTACTCTCCTGCATCACACAGTTTTTGTTTTTTCCTTTAAAGTTCTCAATAGCCTGCTTCCTGACTTTTTGGCTGCAGTAAAAAATAAAATAATTAAAAACTTAAACAAGTATTGAGCAAAGACACAAAAAATATTACAAGAATTTCCGGTTTATTTGGAGCAAAAGATTAAGCAGATATGACAGGTACAAATTATACACATCACTTTTATAGCATGACAACCTTTGCATAAACAGGCAAAAAAATTACCACACATAACATGTAGTTATGCTGACCACATTACATGCATTAGGAACTAGTTTTAATGTGTGACATAACTTGCAGTCAGAACTTATGTATTTGTTTGTTTACTGTACTCTGAAAAAAATTTTTGCCTTTGGATTACACCTGATTTAAGTGCTGCAAACCCATCAAAGTAAAATGGACTTGTGCAGAGAGAGAGAGGTTTAGTGAGTTTCCACTATGTTCTTTATCCAAAGTAGATGAAAAGTGTATGATATTATTGAAAACATAAAAAAACAAGCTTACAGGAGCACAGATGCTTTTAAGCTAGACATGGATGTGATAAAAATAGAAGTTTGAGTGATGTAACGGTGCACAATATGCAGGAAGGCTGTTTAACAAGATTTTCAAAAACTGATTTTGTTCTGACTTAGAGCTAACTTCAGTAAAATCTCTTTGGCATGGCTTTTGTTTGGTAGAATTATTATTTTGGCAACAATGTATATTAACACCTAAAATACAAACTCAACATTTGTTTCACTTTTGCCCTATATAGACTATAATATAAATCTCTGGTGGTTCTGATAAAATGCATCTTCCCCGTAATTGTAGCTACAGTACATCCCATATCTAGTGGTACAGCTTAAAAAAATGTAATAATAAAAATCAGCTTTCTCTCCTTTCATAACTGAAATTAATTGAGCAGAGAATATAAACACACAAACAATATTTTTGTTTTTCACAACAACTTTATGATTCTTTCACCAACATCTAAAATGCTTTGTGTTATGAAAAACTAACATGCATAGTGGCTGCAGCCACATGCAGTGTTTATATTGTTTAGAAACACATCATGTATTCATAGTGTTTTTTTATATAAACTAAAAATTATCTCCTAAAAAGTAAAAGCTTAACTCCATGCTCTGTTACTTATTGTAAACCAAGTTTGTATAAAACAGGATTCCCCCCCCTCAACTTCCACAAAAGTGAAATTGATGCATGAATAGTCTTTCTGCGTTTCAAATCTACTTTCCTTTTCAACACAGTCTGCATAATCAGCCGCAATTGTTTCAACACGGTCCTCCCTGAAACAAAAGAGAGATTTATTCAAACTCTGTCAATATAACTTATTTATTCAGAGCCTCCCTCACAAATAAATTTTGGAGCCATGTGCTTCAGGTTTAAAAAACAATCTTTGCTACTCAGGAACAAACTGTACCTCTGCACCATCCGCTACTCTTCCCAGACACACTTTGTCTCACAAATCATCATCTGGATAAGTTCAGCCCAAAAGCAAATAGTGCTCTGCTGCAATAAAAAAAACAAAAACAAAAAATAACTGCTGAACTTCTAATACGTTTAACTGCACTGATCATGAAATAACAATGAGCTTGGATGAAATGATGATTTGTTCTACAAGAGGCTTTTGGTGAATATAGCAGTCGGACAATCAATGATGATAAAGCTGATTTTATACAAACAAAAAAAAAAACGCAGTTTGTAGCACTTGTTCTAATCATACTCTCTCTATTGCTTTGGTTCTGTCAAAACTTGGTCGCTCTCCATCTCTTGTTCTTTGCAGCATTCTCTTAATAATGCATTCATACTCAGAGGAAATGCATTGGCCAGCACCAGAGATCAATAGCTGTAATTTCACATGCTTGTGCAGCGCCCCCACTGGATTTCTTTCCTTGACCTATTTTTGCCTTGCTGATCTTGTACAGGCCATTTTGGAAAGAACAAATATTGTCTAAAAGCTGAACAAGAAGTTTGTCAACTTTTTATGCACCTTTTCATAAATCCCCTACTCCTTTTTTAATTATTACCTAGTTGTGTATAATATCCATATTTATTAAGCTACTATAAAATTTAAAAGCATTTTTTTCTCCTGGAGGACATTATTCATGGTAACTGTTATCTCATACCGTTATATTACCATAGCATTCAGTGCTAGACAAGTAAAAACATATTCTTTTCTTGATGTACTAAAGATATAAAAAAACATTAGAAGGTTGAAATTTAGCAATAAAGTTTGAGCTAATATGTCAAACAAATAAATAAATAAATTCTATTCATTAAATAATGCAAAACCATATCAATTAATGATCATTACAGTTCTTCTATAAACAACTCTTAGAATTGCTTAAAAGATGTTTTTGAATTTTCCACTTATATTTTTAACGTATTTGACGTTAGTGGTTTAGCAACAAGTCTCTCCGACTGAAAGGACTTCTTCCCATAACCCTAATTTTCCTCCTTTTTTGTTAAAATTCCCTATCATGTTAATATTCGTAATATGACTTGACCACTTCCCAAAAAATGCCTTGCTTCTCTTCAGAAGAAATACGTTGCATTTATTAAATCACCTTATATTTAACTCTACTAAACTATAATTCTGATATACTAAACTGTTTTGTACATGGTGAAGCAAACAACCAAAATAACAATGTTTTAAAGCAGCATACTGTGTTACAAAATTGAAGCTAAAGCACAACTGAAATCTGTCAAAGTTTCAAAACGTATCAATAAATCTATTAGAGAACAGGCCAAAAAAACTCCTTTGCTTAGTCAGATGCTGTGGAATGACTTGAAATGGGCTTAATTTGTAAGAAGTCCCTGGATTGCACATCTAAAAGACTGAAATAATGTCAGGGACTGCTAGAAGGCTACACGAAGCACCCGAACAAAGTTATTTTAGCCAAAGGGCATTACACTAGCTTTCAGGGGATTGCAAAAAAATAAAGTTTTATTGATTTATACATTTTTTTTTTTGTTTTCAAACAAGCTAAATCTTTTTGCTTAACTGAAATTATATTGCTTTAGTTTCCAAAGCCAAATAGAAAAATAGCAGACACCATTATATGAACCTTTCCTAGTAAGATTTTTTTTTTTTTTTTTAAAGCAGCATAACCTCTTTTCTCAAACTTTTTCTTTGATATATGTTGTCTAACTCAACAATATTTTGGTCTGGTTAAAAAATAGTTAACAAAATTAGAACGTATTCAGGTAGCTGTTGTACAAAATCGTGACATTTTGGTGCTGCTCTCCTTCACTGGATTTGTATGGTAGTCTGTGAAACATTTAACATGTGTTTAACACTTCCTCAGTGGAAGTAATTCGACATTACAAACGTGGTGGCTCTGGACCCAGAAGTGGCTCTTAGGAAATGGCTCCTGGCTCCTGAAAAACGTAGTTACTGTAAAGTGACAATAGGAAATGTTACCCACAACAGAAGCAGTTTACTACATGAACTGTTACTAAAGTGGGATATTTTTTTCACCAATACCATTAAATTATAGGCTAACTTTAAGATGACTAAAACAAATTGAATTTGATCATAAATGTGATACTTTTGCCAGTAATTAGAACAAAATATTTTTACACAGATTGTGAAATTCCACTTAGATTGAAATAAATTGGACATTCACTGTATTGCATATTTAGGAAAGCTACAGGCTACTCCTAATTATGGCATATTTTTTAAGGCCAGCGTATGCTATTTGAATAATTATTGAATAGTTTTTTTTTTTAATTAAGAGCAAAACCTAATTACTGGCTGTTGTGTCTTAGGCCACAGCAAACATCTCCAAACCATAGCAAGAGATGAGACTTCCAGTTTCAGGGTCACAGGAACTTAAGTATGCAGTGGCTGCCTGACATAAGGGAAATGTCAGGCAGTGCATTGTAAAAATTAAAACTTCCCAGAGATGCTCATTAAGACAAGACATTTTACTTACAATTCCTTATTGCTCCTTTTTTTTTTATTGATTTCCCTCATGGTCTACTAATAGACTTTTTAATATTGTCTTTATATCTTATGCTTTATTAAAGTTTGTGATTTAATCATCCACCCCTGCTGCAAGAAAGACTCAGCAATCAGAAGTTGATGAGATCAAACGACTCAAAATACTTTATGGGGCAATTGCAGCTTGAATGGGGCCCTGGTTGAACCAACCAATACAAATCTAAGTGCCAAAAAAAAACTGAAGGAAAAACTGCTTTGTCTTTGTAAACAGTAGAAAGGTTTTGCAGATGCAAACATTTGCTTAAAGACTCTTTGAAGTGTAAAAAAAGCCAGTTTGGATTTGACTGGTTGAAGCTTTTTAGATTTCAAGATGACGCATCTCTTATCTCAGTGAAGAAGTATGAAACTTTAGGAGTTTTTGTTCAAAATGCCACAAAATCTGCGATGGGCTAGCAACGTGTCCCAGGTGTACACCCGCCGTTCGCTCAATGTGCGCTGTAGATAGGCACCAGCAGACCCCACCAATATGTGGGTTGGAAAATGATTGGATGCTCATTGTTTATATTGTTTCTGCCGGCTCACTGGGTCCTCTGGCGGCCACCAGCAAGAAAGGACGGAACAATGGAGACTCCCAAATCTTTTAAAGTAGACTCATAGGTAGTAATAGTAGTAAGCTGATAAAAACTGTACTTTTCAGTGGCCCTATCAATTCCATAGGAAACTAAAGCATTTCACACTACTCTCAGTTAGTCAACCATTCATACACTGGTGATAGTGAGTTACTAAATTGTAGCCACAGCTGGGGAAGTCTGACCTCTGAGCACCACCAGCAGGCAAGGCAGGGGAAATGTCTTAACCAAGGAGTCACCACTGAGACAGCAGGGATTCAAACCGGCAAGCCACCAATTACAGAAAGAACTCACACCTCCCAGGTCATTGTTAAGCTTGTTACAGATTTCAAAACGTGTAGATTTTCCCTGGTCCTCCTTGCAAACTGCTCCAAGATATTTAACTGCTGCCAAATTTCCCCAAATTAATGCAGTTTTTACCATACAAGTAGACCTCCTTGTTACATCTGTACAAAATAAGGGTTGAAAACAGGAGTTTGAATAAAACATGCAAATAAATAATATAAAATAAGAAAATACATTTGGATATACCCAAAGAACCAGACTGCAATGGGGAACATGACATCTTTTTTTGTTTATGACAGAAGAACAAATATCTAACATGACTTCAATGTTATATCTGAGCTGGTTGTCAGGAGCTAGCATTTTCATTAAGTAATTACATTTGTCTGGAAAACAGAAATCCTACACTTTTTTTATTCCTCTCCAAACACAGCTCACTTTTTTATGGCATTATTACCCTTTGACTTTCTTTTTTTAAAACCTTTTTATAAAATGATTCCCACTCTGGTTGTGATTTACCCCGTGTATGATTTCATCATTGTATTCCGCTGTGGTTTGTTGTTTGCAACCTCAACCAATGTTGATTTTCTTTGTGGATTCTTCAATCCATTATTCATTTCTATATCATATCAAATATCTCGTCAATATCAGATAAGGGAGAGATTCAGTTTAGGGTAAATGGAATAGAAGGGTTTCTGCTTTCATCTAATGCATTTAAGTGGTGATTATCTCTTATTTTAAAACCCTGATTAATTTGTGGTGAAACCAGCATGTATATTAATCTCGGCTAGGTACTGCAATTAAACATTTAAAAAGTACATGATGTTATATAAACATGATGGGTTAATGTATAAACCTGATGTATGTATACATACATATATATTCAGTATTTCTGAATATCATTTGTAAAACATTAACTTTTACCGAAATAAATGTGGAA
>JAVLVB010001269.1:168564-209313 GCA_032876305.1 Orestias chungarensis
TATATATATATATATATATATATATATATATATATATATATATATATATATATATATATATATATATATATATATATATATATATATACCTGTGTATTTTATATACATATACATATACATAAAATATACATATATTCTATGTATATGTGACAGAAATACATTGAGTAATTGTAGGGTAGATTTAAAATGATAAATCTATTCCTGTTTTCTTTCTTCATTTTTTAACCAAAAATTACTTTAGATAAAGACTAGTGATGCAGTAAGCTTTAAAATTTACCCAATCCCATTATAAACTGGTCAACAGTTCTCATTTTTTTCTTACGTTTTGCTAATAGGCACTCTTGAAATAGAAGGTCCTCTATGTCTAGAGGGGTTTACATGGGTTGTACCTTAGCAGCAACATTAAAATACTTTCAGGGTCAATGACATTCAGTGCCTTAAAAGGCCACCAACAACATTTTAAATCCTACTCTTTAATAAATGTTACATTGATTTTCAGGCTAGTTTGAAGAAACCATGCCAACCATGAAACAGGATGGCCACAACAGTATTTTGAAAATATATTTTATTAGAAGGCATCTGGTCAGAGTTAAAGGGAAGATGGCAGAAGCTACATATGGGAAATTACTGGAGAAAAAAACAGATAGAAGTTGTAAAAGACTCTAGACTGGAGCAGAGGTTCCTGTTATAACAAAGCAGTTACCCTAAACTTTAAGCCAGAGGTATAATGGAATACTTATTTGAATTAAAAGTATAAATAAAATCTAAATTGTATAAGTACAAATCACATCTCAATTGTGTAGTAAGTTTTACATTTACTGTTTATGGATTCCCTCAAAGCAGTCCAACTGAAACCTGAGCTAGTCTGTAAAGAAGAATGTGCATCCTTTTGAGTAACTGTATATGTGAAAATCTGATACACAACCCCGAAACAAATAGAATTGCAGCAAAATAAATTTATTTCATAAACTTTTCATATTCATTTTTTAAAATAATGCTGTGCCTTGCGCAGTCACAGCAGAAATACATTGAAGTTAATAAGTTAGTAGTTAGAAAATTAAAAAAGATTGTAAAGTTTGCAGGATATGAGTTGCTTTGACCTGTAACTTCCATAGTTATATAACATAGTTGCATTGTTAATCCCAATGATCCTTTTTTCCCATGATTACCGCTGCTAATCTGTGCAGTGGTAATCATGGGAACTCTGTTTTGAGATGAATGCATCAGTCTCTATTTTCTGTCAGTACCTGAAGGGATGTAACATTATGAATTAAGTATCAGACATTCTCAGGCTCACGTCGCAAATCCCCATGTGGATTGGATTTCATTCTCAGCTCTGATTCTTGCAGCACTGTTGAAGGCTGACTCAAAGACTCCACATGCACTGTTCATTACTTTAAATCAAACCATTCTTGTGGTTATCCTCCAGGAAAACCTGCTCCAAAACACAAATCATGTAAGAAATGTGTAATGATTTACCAGATGAGCCCTGCTGGGCCATTATAGTGACGCACTGCTACAAAGAAAGAGCATGTACCCTTCAGAAACCAAACGCTTTGGCGGCAAATTGCATAGGTGTAAATACGATGCCAAGAAAAATCACAGTATGTGAAGACAGCATTCTCCTCCCTGCTCAGTTTGTTCTATATTTACTTGATTTCAGTGTATTGTTACTTGGCAATATTTACTATATACTCCTGGCATGTGTTCATGACACAACACAGCTAACCATTCATGAGCAGCGTCTAGGTAGGGGCTGGCACACTGCTCAGCTGTCAAAGAAGCTGTGGAGGCATCAAGTGCTGTCAAACGAGGCTGTCTAATTGAGAGAGAGATTCTTGCTGTGGAGCACAAAGAAAAAGTGTTTGAGTTGCTTACGGCTTCTGTCTGGCATCTTTTTTTTGTGCATAAAAAACGATTGAAAACATCATGCTGCAGCACCCGACATCGGAAAAAAAAAATAATTAATTCAGGATGGTAAAGAAAAAGTTTTACCTTAAAACTGCAAACTTGTTGAGATTTGATCCCACCTACACTTTGTTTGTTTTAATCAAAAGCGAAGTTAAACGAACCAGATTTCTGTTTCAGTTTTATTGTTCTTTGGAGGAAGCATACGTTTTTAAAGTTGTAGTACGACACATGACTAACCCCAAGTACACACTCCAGTTAATTGCCAGCTGCAATAGTCCAATCAACAAATTGTATAATAAAATTGTGCACAACATTAAACCAATAAAATGTAGACTTTTAATAAAATTTTAGCATTAAAGCATTTTTTTATTCACACCCAACATCATCTGAAGTAATTTTGATGAACCAGAAAAGAGATGAGCTTTCAGGTTTTGCTGATGCTTGCATCTTTCAGCTGAAGCCAATGTTTGTGCAGACGTTGAAATAATTGTAATATATTGAGTCTACAAACTGTGGCGAATCAATTGGCTTTCTTTCTAAGGGTCAAAAGATTTGTTTGAAGCAAAAAAAACGCATTCAGCATTGCAAAAGCAACACCATACAAACAATAGAACATGGTAGAGGCAGCATTATGCTGTGCTTTTACTTGTCTTCAGAACGAACATTTAATCTGTGATGAAATAATAATTACTTTTGACTGTTTTACTCCCAAATCTTTAGCTGTCTGATAGAAAGTTAAATTACAAAAATGGATCTCTAAAACAAATGTAAATCAACAAAAATAACTAGTTCTTCTGATACATTAAAGTTTTGATCAACTCCATACAAAGTTTTGAATTACTAAAAATGCCTTTATCACTATAAAGGTAGAAACGACTATGTTTAATAATTGATCAATCAATTTAAAACAAAACCTTAAGATCTTAATGACTGTGTTTTTGAAGGCACACTAAAAACATAATAAATAGGGTAGGTCACTAATATTTGGAAATTAAGTTCATTGCAATCTGTTACATCCACTTTGAGAACTACAACAATATATTTTCTGGCAGATTTTAAACCATTAAAAAATATATGTCACGCAACAAAAAACAATGTAACAAATGGAATAAGAAACACAATTCAATATTTTGTTAGGCATTTGTTATTACACTCGATTGAAAAATTCTTGCATGTGAGAGTTGGAGAAAAAGCATACTTATCATAACAACTTCAACAAATGAATAGCACATTATTGTTGCGCCCTAATTGTAAATTTGGCCAATGTAAAAGAATACCCACCAAAGTTACAAAAATGGTCAAAAACATAAAGCTAAGTCCTAAGAGGGTTTGAGTTTTCCTAGCCAATTTAAAAGGGTTTTTACAAAACTGTTACTGTGTTTACAGTTACTGGATTTACCAGCTGTGTCCAAAACCAGCACACATTTTTGGCACGTGTCTGTATTTATACTGGATTAGAGTTTAGGGACAAGTTTATTACTGTTGTTAGGTGAAGGAGATAATAGGACCTTAAATTTAGGGTCTATTGATTTTGCAATTAAAGAGTGTGTTTTAAACTGTTTGTCTTAAACTGATTTTTGAGGTTATCTTCCTTGAGGAAGTAGCTTCTGATATAAGTATGCCTCAACTTTAAATATTTTAGCAATTGGCGTCTTTGTTTAGTTACTTTTGGCATAATTGGGTCAGCAACCTTGATATGTTCAAGACTGTGCAAATAACAATTAATATAAAACAGGAGGAAAAAAAATTAGAACTAAAAGATTACAGCCTAAATATGTCAAATATAAAGTGTTTCTTGTTTTGGTGGCTGTATATGAGGGTAATCGAAGATCTGTGATAAAATATTGCCAGTCCCAAGATATTGCATAAATTAGCACTTCACAGTTTCTCACACATATCTGCTCCAGAGCCATTACGTTTGCACGTAGAGAAGATATATGCACATAGGAGATCTACCCTCTGCATGCTCAGCAAGGAGCAGAATCAGTGCCTCCTCTGTGATTTCTCTACCAGATAAAAGCCAGCCTCACATCTTTGAGGAATACTAAAAGTGTTACAAAAAGTGCCGGCAAATATTTCTGTACACCAGCTCAGTCTCTGTGGGGAGTTGAGTCCAGACAGCTGCAGAAATCCCCATGTTCTTTTTTTAAACTTCTTGCCTTAACGCTGCTAGGGTTTTGCTGTGTCTCTGACCAGATTCAAATGTGAGTTTGTGCTATTTTCCCCAGCTAATCCACCTTTGTCTCTCCATTATGCCTTTTTAATGCAGCAGCCTCTCACCAGAGGCAACTGCTACCACTACAAACACACACAAACAGAATTACAAGGCGCTGGTCTTCTTCCCTGGCAGGAACCAGAAAGCCCCCACTTTCACAGCAACATCAATAATAAAACAGCAACACCCCTCACCACCATTTGCTTCTAAAATAAGACCTCAATTTATGATGAATTTTTTATTTGCATTCTCAACCTTTCTCATTGGACTTCTTTATTCTCTGTATGTAAATAGGTTAGAATACAACATGACAACAAACACGTTTCTACTGTCACCTTCAAACTACATGCTTGGTCCTTAGTCTAACTGGTTATGAAGTTATTTTCTGCTTAAAGTGAAAATATTAAATATTATAAAGGTTTCTGGTTAAATAAAGATAAACACAGCAACTATTCTTTAGCATAAAGAGAGTATTTTAGTTTGAGATATAGTAATTTACTTTTAAAGGTGCTAATTTGTAAGAGCAATACAGATTGTCACCTAAGGAGATAATATGTCAAAATAATGAATGTCCCTAATAAGCTATGCAAATTTTTTTGCATCTATTTCTGTGAGGGTTTTACACAGACAAGCCAGAGAGACGTTGAATGGGTTTCAAAATATATATATATTTTGCAATAAATAGTTGCAAAATGATAAATTGGTCCCAAACTGAGGTCAACATAACAAACTACAACCCAGGTAGTGACACAAAGAACTCAAGCAACAAAACTGACCTCCACAAACAAGACATGAAGGGAACTTAAATAGTGGCTGATCAGACCACTGCTAACACACATGGGGGTTAATTAAACACACAACATAAACAAATACTGGTCAGCACATTACTGAATCTTTAATTGGATAAACATTAGAACTGAACTAACTTCCAAAAAGAAGAAACATTAAAGAAATGGTAACATTAAACTAAAGATCAATTTTCCTTTTCCCCTGACAAAAAATGTAATAACCCAGTGAGGTGGGTTATTACACTGCCTGCCATATAAGGACAGCAATTAGCTGGAGCTCCTATGTGATTCCAGCAGCAGCTCCAAAGGAAAGTGGTAACTCAAAAGAAGAAGAAATTAGTTTGTTATATTTAAAAAATCTATAAAGAACTGACAAATAAAGTTAACTAAATGTGTGCACTGCAAATAGTTAACTGAAGAGAAAATAATTATAAAGATACAAATCTAAACTAATCAATATGTAAACTAATGTTAAAGATGAAAAGAAAACGATTACCATTTACGTGTCTGTGACAGTAGGGACAGCTGTCACAATTTCCCTAAAGGAAATAACAAGCGTATAGTTTATTTTGCAGAATAAGAAAAGGTCCATGTTCATGTTGGGTCCCCCTTTTGAACATGAACCAGGATATTGAACCAGAACAAGCACAGATTGATCTCCCTGCACAAGCGTGATAGAGATTCCACTTAGAGTCCAAAACATCCAAAGTAACAAGAAAAAACCTCCAGCAGAACCTGGCTCAGTACAAGCAGCCATCTGCCACGACCGACTGGGGGTTTGAAGAGACAGAAAACTAAATTAGATGCACAGGATACTGAAAAAAACAGAGTTTATAGCAGCAGTTGTAGAGCGTCACAGGAAGCTTCTCAGCCCATGTTCTCATCCAAGAAGCTGTCTCAGCTAACAGAACGCCAGACCAAGTGTGGTTACTATGGAAAGAAGAACACTAAGAGAAAACAAAAGGTTAACAAGGTTGAAATAACAGTAACTAAAGCAGATTGGACAAAGGAAGTAGTCCTCATTAGATCAGCTGTTGCATCTGCATCTCACCTCCCGGCAGCTAATAAGTTCCCATTTCTCCCGCTTGTGTTCCCTGCTTTATATTTAGCACTCTGGTAAGATAGCTCCAGATTTTTTTGTTTCTACCTCACAGATTTCCCTTTCTTGTCTTGCCCTCCCTAGACTATGTCCTGCTTTCTAATCTCTTGACTGTGACTTTGTTTCTGCCACTCGACCAACACCTCCTGTCTTGTCATGGATCCTCAAGCCTGAATCTGCTTTCACGTGTTTGACCTTCATTCTGTGCCCTTAGTTAGGATTCGTGCCCGACCCACAGATCCCTTTGCCAGACACTCTTTTCTTGGCTCTTTTTCTTTTTCTTTTTCCTGATCAAGAAGTTCTGCTTTATTCCTGGCAGTCTTAACCTAAGGTTTACTCACAGAGTGAGTCTTATCACTTAACTGTACGTCTGCTCCTGTAGTCAGTCAGTACTGTTGCTCTTAAATCCACCCATCCATCCATTCATCAATCCATCTATCCGCCTATCCTTGTGGGGTCTTCTGGTGCCTATCTCCTGTGTACATCAAGCGAGAGGCGAATGCACAGGTAGCCAACTATTTTTCTATATGATAAGCAAAAAAAGGATATGTGAATAAATAATAAAAACAAAGTAATTCAAAAAGTGACAAATAATGAAAAAAAAAACCAGGGGAAGCAACTACCAGCAAAGTAAAATAAAAAATTATTATTTGGTGTTGTTTGCCTCTGTTTTCTGTATTAGGTTCCTACATGTACAGTTTTTTACCCACTAATGAGGATCATCTCTCTCCAAACAAATAGCTTCTTGCCTGCTCGAGATGTCTTATTTAGGATCGAACACCAGCTTCTCTTCAATACTAGATGTCGAATGCCTTGGACGTTTTCAAGATAAGGTCAATTAAGAATAAGATTAGTAATGCCAAGGGGACACGAATGGAAAGCCACTCAAAAACAAACAATTACCGCTTTATTTGAAAAACAACAAAAACTAATATCACCTTTGACTTTAAGCTGGTTAATAAGTCCTGGTTCAAACTCCATTGGTGAGAGCTTCTTACTCAGCTTTCAACTTCAGGATGTTTTTGTCTTTTAATAAAATACATCTTTAATAAGAGTCATCATGAATAACGTGTCAGCCAATTGGAAGTGAGTGTTGGTGTAACTATGGCAGTTTCAAATACGCATCAACAAATATGGCGGTCTTTAAGACAAATGGTTGAGACGTTAGCTGTTTTTTAAAAATAGCTTGTTTCTTTAAAGCAACACTAAATAACTTTTCAATCTTTTTAAAATATTTGCATAACTTTTGTGATTACACGTCTACTTGCAGCTCTGCCATGGCACGAGGGATTCCGTATCGCTTTAACTAAACAACTTTGAGAAGGGTGGCAGGAAAACAGCTACAAATGTGCTAACTGCTTTATGGCATACATCACTTCCCCCGTTTCTTATTTTCAACATCATCGTTTGACATTATTTTGTCACAATTAGATTCATCACCTTATTGCTATTCAACTTTCACACAGCTATTGGAAACAGAAATGTACTTCAATCCAACTGCAGGCAACGCGGAAATCAGGATTTTACAATGTTATGCGATGGTGCTCATGGGAAATGCAGTCTTCCTTCGGGCAAAACACTACTGCTTTTGTCCACACTGGCTGCCAAAATCGAGGACAACTGAAAATTCTTTAGTGTTGATTTAAGAGATTTTGTTTATAAAAGAAATTGAAATGGCATGCATTGTAATACAGAGTCCTACAAACAGAGTTCATTTTGGGTGAATATTTGAAATTGACCATGGCTTGCTGTTATGTGTATAAATAAAAGAAAAACTACCAACTGCCTTTATGTAGTTAACCTTAATGCAAGACAATGTCCAACATCACTGATTCATATCTTTGCTTTATTTAGTTTATATTTAAAACTTACAATAGATTAAACATTAATCATATTAAAGTGGATGAAATATTAAAACACTTAAGCAAAATTAAATATCAAAAATTATTATCTTGTCCCACCTTTTTCACCATTGTCTATATCAATTTGATTTGCAAGGTTGCAAGGTTGCAGATGGGCTAGTGGCCAATATTGAGCAAAATGATACATGATTATTTGAACAATGGGCATTTACAACATCTAGTTTTCTAAACAAGTGTAGCAGTTAGCTTTGCTGCATTGCTGTGTACAGTGTAAACAAGATTCATTAAGCTGCTATTTCTTTTGTTCATGTCTTTTGTTCATGGCATCGGGGTATACCAATTCTGTAACTAACAAACATTTTCATTTGAATATAGGTTTATGATAAAAGAAATGTTTACTCTACTAAGTCTTCAAGCCTAAAGCTGAATTAACCTGCTATTTCCATAACAAGCCACATGGGGTTATATATTTCACCTTCACCTTCTAATGTACAATGATTATTTTATTTTTTTTTGGGCTATTTCAAATATTTAAGAGTAAAACATTCTGACTGCATCCTGATTAAAATAAATCCATTCACTGTATTTAAAAAAAAACCTTGTGAGCAAAAATCCTTAATTAGATAAAAGGCTATTAAAACCGACTGTAGTCCTCGAGATCTAACGTCCTGCTGCTCTCAGATGCAACCCTGCTTCAACACAGCTGAATCCAATGAACAGCTCTTTATCAGGCTTTTACCAAACTTGAAGGAATGCTGAATTGTTTGATGCAGCTGCACAGAGCAGGGATGAATCTAAAAAATGCAGGGACAGTTGATCTTAAGGACTATTGTTGGAGACCTCTGCTTAGAGCATATCAGCTGCTGCTGTTTTTGTGTTTTTCTGAATTACTTCTAGATCTTACCACAATGTTCAGCTGTAGAAATGACACTAATCATGGCTGGCTCAGTGTTTACCACATGAAAGGTTTGGAAAGTACATGTTTTGGCACCAATGGGTGAGTACACGGTCCTGCTAGTCCCCAACTACCATATCTGTGGTGACTTTGTTTAATATAACTTTGATATAACTGTTTACTTCCATTTTATGTTTTGCAACATCTGAAACCGGCTATCCACTGTGCTCATTATTCATCCCCCTTCAGCTGCCTGTGCTGCTACACTAACTCCAAACCATAGCAAACAGTGATTTAATTCATGTTGTTTGGGCCTCATAAATCTTCAGAGATTATGGTTTTAACATGCTCACAAGCATGCAAAGCGTAATGAGATGTGCAAATTCATTTAGGCATTGTGGATTTCAATTGCATCTTTATTGCTAATATCGTTGTCCTGGCACAAAGTGTGACTGAGCATCTCAGTGTGATAGTGATAGATTCGATAGACTCGGTTTTATAGCAGAATATTGGCTGGGTCAGTTTAACGCAGTGTTATGCATCTCTTTCGTGTAAAAATATTGTTTTTATGTTGTGTAATTTTCAAAAACAAATAAAATGTGAAATTCAATCAAACAAGGGGCTTTGACTACAAATAACATTGAGCTGTCGGAACAGATTTATACTGTCAGAAGGGATTTTTCAGCTGAAATTGATTGCAGCCTTCTACTTACTTTAAAATCAATCACTGCTTAAAAGTCTTTTCTCACAGGACCAAATCTCTGCTTTCAGTTTCAGCACATTTCAGTGTGTAAATCTGAATCTTTAGGGAGGATTTCTAATGTATCTTTAAGCACACTGTAAGATTCAGTATTATCTGACAATCATTTGCAGAGTAGCTCAGGGAAGATTAATGGATAGCTCCTCATTCAGAGGAGCTATCCAGGCTTTCATGCAACACCAAATGCAGCAAGTTGTGCTGCATTTGGTGTTGCATGAAAGCCATGAGAGTGGAAGCCTTCCAGTCCGAAAAGCTTTGTTTCAGCAGTCAGATCTGATCAGTGCGCACAGAACATAGAAAGAAAACTGGATTAAAAGCAGGTCGCTCACTTCAGTGGGTAGAACATTTTATTTAAGATTATTTATGCTCTGTAAGTGGGAATGAAACACAACGTAACAAAATCAAGTTCTAAACGAAACTTAAGTCAGCCGAAGTAAAAATTTAATTTACATTTACTTTTTTTGCGAAAAACCTGATTAATTCAATTAGTAAATGATAAATCAATGATGAAAACTTTAACAGGTCTACCAACATGAGTTATAACTCATAGCATGTTGGCTTTTAGACCAACATCTAAAGCAATGCAGACCTTTTTTACCTAAGAGCAGCGTTCAGGATTAAACAATAAGAAAGAAGGTTTGGAGAAATATTTTATGCACTGATGAGACAAAAGTGGAGTTTATTGGAATTCATGCATTTCATTACATCTGGACTAATTATTTTTAGAAGAAAGAAAATCTGCTGATAGATAAATGCTGTGATGTGATTCCCATGGTCAGCCTCTGCTTTGGTTTAAGACCTGGAAACAAAAATTCATGTTTAAGAATTAAATACGCACTTTGAAGGCCTGAAATAAAATAATCAGGCATCAGTTTGTGACGTTTAAGCTGAAGCACACTTAGCTTAAACAACACAAAAAATATCCAAAACTCACCTCCACCTTTGTAAACTCGGCAAACATAACAAGTGATACAGACCAAGCAATGCCTAGATTTCGACCTTAACGAGGTACGACACCAAACGTTTGTCTGAAGTTGAAAATTAGTTTGATCTCAAACCTTATTCTGTAAAAAACTATATCAAAGAAATCTTTAACAGTCCCATCATTTTTTTAGAGATTTATGTACTCTTTTATCATCCTCTGTAATCCCCAATCACTATTCTAATATCTGACTCTGACTCCATATAAATCAAACAGAGAGCTGCTTAAGTTAAGAATTCATCCCTCCAAATACATCTGCACATTTCATCCTTTCCAAAGATGAGGGGAATAGTAGAGGGTTTAAACTTCATACATTTACCCTTTTTTGTCATATTAAATATTAGTTAATTAATTTTGTTTGCTTTTTTATATTTAGCAAAATAACCCCTTTTCGTGCAGTACAACATTTGTACTTAAAAAAAATATTTTAATAAACATTTTTTGGAGAACGATCAGAATGTTATTTTACTTTTTAAAAAGTTATTTTCTTCAGTTATGTATGTTTTGTCCTTTGTCTGTAAACACGCATATATCAATTTGTATTCATCTTGCATGTGAATCAACATCCTCCAATACAGCCCACTGACTTCAGGAGTCACCATATTATCTATTTCACTCTGTAACATAATCTCAGTTTAAATGAAGCCTCAGAGGGTTGTCGGTGAACAAAATTGAATACAAAATCATTAATTACAACCAACTTAATGATAATGATCTATAAACAGAGTAGTTTATTTGGTGTTTGAATCAGAGAAGCTGGTCAGCGACAATGGAATATTAACAGGGGTTAAATTGGTAAATTCTCTTATAAAACCACTTTGTGGCTGCAAAAGATTTGCAACTCCTTAGAGATTCCAATCTTAGCAAGAAAACAACCCATGGGATACAGTTACATCAAAATGGTTTAAATCTAATAAGAACCAATATCGGATTGGTCTAGTCAAAGTCCAAACCGTTGCAGTACCTGCACTTCATATGAGATATTGAATTTACATGAATGATGTCTATCTTTTTTGTTTTTGAAAAAAAAAAAAAAGGGCAATAATTGGAATCTTAAACAAATCAATCTGGAAGTTTGTAGGTGTAAAATAAGAAATTCTGAAAAACATTTGCACCATTGATGCTGTTAAAATACCAGTATGGTGGGTTAATGGATGAATAGATCCCTTTATGCATACACTGCATAACGTTTCAGGATGATTGAGAACACAAACGAGCCAAACAAAAAAGTGTCTTGTTTGTTGGTTCAGCTTGTAAAATTACCTGAAAAAAAGAAACACATTACACTAAAAAGGCCTATAATCTCATGCAATATTTTGATAAGCTTAAAACGAACAAAGCCGAAGAGATAATGAGCTCCATGTGTCAGGGAGGATCCCTTAACAGCCTGTCTATTTTTAAACTAATTGTAACCTTTGAATGTTAACAGATGCCTCTAATCTTAGATGAAGAGAGCAAGATGACGCAAATATCTCTACTACTGAATAAAACACTTATTGATATGTAAAACTATCACAGGTAAACATATTCCATTAGGCAATTAACTTTTCTCCGAAATGTATTTTGGAAAAAATGAAAAACTTTTTTGTTTGCATGGAAAGAGAAATCCTCTCCCTCGTGCGAAATCTTAGTCATTTACTAAGACATGTATTTCCTGCTCATATTTATTCCTTTTCACTTTTTTTCTCTCATTTTCATTCATCTCGGGTCAGGCTGTCTCTTCAGATTTCTGCTTGTAAATCTTTCTTCTGTTTTCTACATTAAGCGTGATTTGTTGTAGCAGTGGGATAATGTAAACACTGGGTGGGGGTTGGATTTGATTATTAATCAGCCCTTTTAGCAATGTTTCAGGCTTGTAAAATGTGCTCAACAAGAACATGAATTACATCAGGAGAGTTCAGAGAGGCTCTGGCTGACTGTCTACCGCTACACAAGTGGAGTTTCATCAGTGTGTTCCTAGATATGTGTGCCCAGGCAAAAAGTAAAAAGCTATGTTTTCCCAATAGACTTTCCAAGGCCTCACCATATGCTGTGGTGGTGCATCCTCACAAACGGCCTGTGGGTGCTCTACATCCAAACACAGCGCCTCTATATTTACTCTTTAAAAGCCAAGCTTATTGAGAATTCAGTCTACTTTTAGACTCAGCCCTGCAAAAATAAAAAAACTTTGATAGTCTTCACTTGTCATTATTTCTAACCACCAGAAGGTTCCTATTCTGGACTGGCCTGTAAACAGCTCTGAACATTTTTCCATTAACTCTCAACAAATCCTCTTTATGCTAAAGAAAATAATCTTCTCACTGAATGATGCTGCCACCACCATGTACCATACTATGGATGCGGCATTCAGACCCAAAGTAAAGTGAAATAATTAATTTTCAAGTCTTAAGATTCAAGTCTATTGAACTAACTATAACTATATAATTAATGAACTTTTCAATCATATCTTCATCATGAATTAAAAAAAACTAAAAACAACCAACAACAATGGAAATCATAATTTCTTTATTTTGATGTCAGTCATGTTATGCAAGATATGAATTTATTCCACATGACATCCTTAGGAATCAAAACCCCTCAGGGGACTAAAGCCGCATGATTGCTATGCAGCTGTGAGGCTGTGCAGGTTAACCAAACACATTTTCTGAGACACTGGCGCAGTTTACAATGTTTCTACATGCACCACAGTACAAGGAATAACAATAATTCTGAAAAAACAAATGTTTGTATTATTTAACCACATCATAAAAAAAAGTGAATTACCTTTTTAATTTACTAATAGATTTAGTGATTTACAACACCTAGTTCTCTTTGGTCGTTTATCGATTTATCGACTTTGGATTTTCTATGGTTTTAGCCTAAACAGCAGAAATAGTTAAACACAGTAATCATAACAGCAGAAATTTAGTTTTTGACTCCTCTGACACAAAACCTATTTCCACCTGCTGGTTTCAGTGTCTTCTAATTGGCCAGTTAAAGCTACAAAATTGCCATCTTGTGACTTTTTGTTTCACATTACCTTTTCTTCTCGCCATCATTTACAGTTGATCTATGATATAAGGTGCTACTGCAATATATAAAAAATGTTGTAATATAATAAATGTACAAATGTGGAAAGCTAGTGAAGATGTTCTGTCTTCGTTCAAAAGCTAATTTCATGACAACAAATGTTATGGTTAAAGTTCATTCTGTGGATTTCCTGTAACTTAACTGTGTTTTGCATTAACAAAGAACTCCGAAAACATTTTCTGCTGTTTGTAACAGATCACTGCTTTCCAATTTTTTATTATAGCTACTATAAACCAAGCTAACATAGTGACAGTTTATGTGAGCACCTTTATGTCATGACACAGCTTTAGCTTCAGTAAACCAGACTTCTTCAATGTCATACTGGAAAATAGGCCTTTTCCTTAGTTTCTGTCTCCTTACTCTTCTCTCACATGCCAAGGCTCAGAAGCTGTCGATTCAAACTCAATGTACCTCACATATGCCGGGTCCATTCTGCCTCTCATAAGTCTCTGTGCATCGATCAAAGCTAACCCTCTGCCATTGATGTAAAAATGCAGTGCTGTGTATCTCTGCAAAGTCAAACTGACCAGCCTTCCCACTTACTGAGAGGCCTCTGAAGCCAAAATGAGATGGCAAAAAACCCAAAGTGGTAAGTTCATACATTGCGTATTTACTATTCCTCATTACCAGGCACAGTCGGTGTCTGTGACTGATCCATGTAATGTGAGATGGCAGTCAAAAAACAAGTTACAAATTGACATAAGTTCAAGTACTGTGCCGTACAATTTTTTAAGTAAGCTAGAGTGCCTTGTGAAACAAGTCATGCCTCTTGCGCCATAAACTTCAATTTATGTTATTTGTAGCGTTGCACTAACATTAAATAGCTCATTATTGTGAACTGGCAGGAAATAATTAAATGTGTTTTAGTCAACAAATAGTGTCATAAAAAACAAAGAAGACAGCAGACAGTTTGCAGTGCTCCCTAAACTTTGTTTTAATTAAGCAGACTGAAAGTTATTCTCTTTTTTTAAACCAAACCCTCTATTGTTCCATATCGATCGACCATTGTTTTTTATATCCCCTGTTTTTCTACAAAACCTCAAATATATTTTTCTTCTCTTGTTTAATATCAATCTTTAAAACTTGTTAAACTAATGTTAGATTTTAGAAGCATGTTTTTTAACTTTCTGGTCAGAACTACGTGGGTCTTACTACATAAAGTAAGTCTTGAAATCCCGGACAAATTTCAGCACGGTATATTATCCGAGTAAGACTAAAAGTACTTATGGTTAGGTTATGATTATTGTTTTGCAAAATTTATCATTGGGGTAAAAAATTTTTATTTTGAACATAAATAGCTTTATTTATGTTCCCATTTCCCTGTGTTTCACAGCAACTCTCCGTTACTGTTTCTCAGGGTGCATCTGTTTGTTCTATTTAAGAGGGAATAGCTGCATTGCATGGCTCGGTGGTTGTGTCTGATCCTAGCTGGCTGGAGAAACTCTTACTAAGCGGTCATGACCCTCTCGGTTAGCAACAGTGGTGTGGTAGATCTAAACTGCAGAGAAAATGGCACGGAACACAATACCTGGTCTTTTATCAAAGCGCCTAATGCAGCTGAGGTAGAAACACCTGCAAGTTGGGGGCTGTTACAAGGAATCTATTTTAAAAAATATTTTGGTGAATAGTCAAGCATTTTCTGATTGGATTGCTGCCTTTTCTTAACATATTTTAACTAATTGTGACTTCTTCTTTTGGGCTAAGTAAAAAAAAAGTGCAGTATTTTAAAGCGTAGATAGATAACTAAAGAGGCACATTTTTAGTTGCTTGTTGTCTTACATCCTATCAGCTCTGATCACATCTGACTGTCTTTATCCCTTGTAACGCCTGACCAAAATCCACCTATCGATTCATTTTCTGTCTCTTCTTCTTTGTTTATCTGACCAAGACTTGCACTGAGTCTGTGCAAAAACTCTCAAACCAAGCAGAAATCATGAAGTCTACTTTATCATTAACTCAAACAATACTTTCTTGGATACATAAAAAAAAATTATGAATGAAGATTTGAAATGACAAGTTTTTACCTAAAATGTTTAGTGTGTAATTTCTTTCTTTTATTTGTTTATTGTATTATTTTGTTTTTAGTAGTGATTGCTCATATTGTTGTCTATTTGATTTAGCCTTTTTTTCAGTTCGTTAATAAAAAGTTAGGGAGTGAAGCAAAGCTGACATAAAAGAGGAGTCTGACCTTTAATGTGTCTTTAAAGGTCATCCTTTGACTGTAAAAAAAACCCCCCAAAAAACCTCATCTGAGATGTGGATTTTAGACAAATCTAGTATTTTTCTATGCACCTCACGTCATGACAGCACAGAGCAAAAATGTCCTTGAAACAAATGGCCTATGTCTAATTAGAGAAAAAAAAAAGCCAAACGTTCGCTATGGAAGCTTTCCTCGTTTCTTTGTGTGTGTGAACTTATCAGGAATCATTTTGAACATGTTGCATTTTGCATTTTCTTGCCTTTTAAGAGCACATATAGCTCCCCTCTTTTTGAAAGGTGGCTACACAATAATCTGTTCTCATGGTAACAATCAATATGTAAGGTTGGAATGCAAACTTTTGCTTTTGCTTCACTAATAAACTTTGTTTAATATATTAAACTCTCATAACTTTATTCAATGTGAGGATGCCTTAGGGGAAGTTAAGGATGAGTTTAAGAGCAAATTTTGGGAAGACTTAATTCAGACCCAACAGGACATCAATATGAAACTAAACCAAAAAAGGATCAACCTTACTTTGCGAGGAGTACCCTGTATGTAGCCGTCCCATCGACAGCAGGTCCTCCACCCGCATGGTTGACTGAGGCTGTTTGATAGTCTTGGTCAGGGGACATTAATCAGCTACCTTGAAAGTCTAAAGCCAAACTGAGGTAATTTCACAAAAAAAGGAATTGGGCAAAAACATGAAGTATCTCTAAGAAAATCTGTATTATGTACCAAGTTTTGACCAAAATAAATGGTACAGTAGTGAAACAGAAACATATTTTTCCTAAATTATAAAATAGACAATAGACAATAAGCTAAGTCAAATTTTGTTTGCGATGGAAGCAGCAAGAAGCATTTGACACACCAGCATCTAAATCCGTTATGTAAGAATTAAAAAACGATTGGTGGTACAGAATAATGTTCCGCCACCAGCAACTTTTACACTTCCTGATAACGAGCTGAAGTACTGGTCAATGGGTTGTAGCTAGTTGTTGCAGTTATATTCATTACTATTAATTGACAGGACTTTTTCATTCGGACTGAAAGTCATGTGAAAGCCCAATGGTACACCGAACAATATTTAGATATTTCTAGTGGCTAGTCTTTGGGAAAATAATGTCCAAAACAACCGAAACACAAATAAACACTTAAACTGTATTCTGTGCTTTTTCAATATGCATCCTTATGCTGCAATCACACTATGGTGTCTGGAGTGTTAAGAGCGTCCAGTTTACATGCATAGTCTATGTAAATATGTGTCTAGGAGCTTTGTAGAGTCTCGTGGTGTGTTAAGTGAGTGTTTTAGGTGTCAGAGGCGTCTAGACGTTTTTGAGTTTAGAAAATTGTACTTTCACCACTGGAAGCTTGAGCGTGAACCAATCAGAGAGCGCCTTTTATGTGACATAGTGACAAATATTCCACCAGGGTGGATGATTCGGAAGTGACAATGGCGGATAGATTATAGAATATTATTGCTGTTTTCGCAAGTAAGATGAAACTGGCGCCAAAATCGACTGCCTCGTCAGCACAGCTCCTGGAGTAGGTGGAGAAAAACTCTGAATGCTGCAGAATTTTTCAGTTATATATTTTTTTGATATGGCGCCAAGGCACTCAACAAGGACATTCTCTTGCTTAGTTTATTGAATAAAGCAAAGCCACTCTCTAAGTTTAAATTGCCAATGTACAAACAGACAGTTGAAGAGACAGGAGGTGGGGACACTTGAGGTGTGTTGAGCGCGTTTGAAGGCTCCAACCTTAACAAGTGCGCAAAATGTACATGCGTCCAAATTTAAGAATTAGACCTGATTTTGATGCTCCAGGCTCGTTTGTTGTGAACGCAGCATTAGGAGTTTGTCATTTAGCTTCTCCTCAACTACAGGCTTTCCACCATCATCTGTACATTATTTCAAGTCATCCATTTCCTCTTCGATGTTGTTTAATCCTATATCAAAAGCCTCTATAGAGCCTGCAGGTATCCACCAAAGGGCGTTATTTAGGACAGCCATGGAGTTCAGCAGGAGTGCTTCAAACCTGCAACTCATCAGACTTGTTCCACCCTAGATAATAGTAGCTGGTTGACAGTCACTCTTCACCTGTCAATTTGTATAGCAACGTTTTAGCCTTCCTGCGATTTTCTACAGAGACTTTTTACCTTAATAATGATGTTTTCCCCTCAAAGGTTTCCTGGTTGCAAGCTAATGATTTTTCTTGAATTTCTCCTTTTCCTCCTCACTTGACTTCGTACCTTTACTCCCTAGTTAAATCTGCAGAAGCTCCATCTGGTTCTCCTGCCCTCTTTGGATCTTTGTGCCTCAGCCCAATTTATTAGGAAACCTTCCATAGAAAATGTCGGACTTGAATAACCTCCCTACTTGGTGGACTTTACCAATCATCCTCAGTAAGACCATTCGTGTTGTCGTCTCTGCTGTTCTTAGCCCCAGATCATCACCATCACACATTGATCTGTTCTTAGCCCTGGATCATCACCATCGCACATTTCCAACTAAACCATGAAAGAAGCCAAAGTTTTTGTGTTAGATAATACATTTTTCCAGATGACTTTGTGATTTGTGCCTCCATATAAGTATGTCCTATCCAAATTCTCTGTAGGGAAATTATAAGAAAAGAGTAAGAAAGTAAAATGTGTTATTCTGAAAGGACTTCGTAGTTGCCCAGTAGAGGGCATTTGAATGAAACCAGCTGTAGTTTGAAAGCTACTTAAAGTTTCTCATGTGCTGTGCTGTACTTTACCTTTTGCAGCCCTCGGATGTATTCATCAATAATTGAAAAATAAATAAGGATCTTTTATTCAATTTGATTTCGAAACAAAATTATGTAGAGAAACGGAAAACCTTTCCTTTTAGGGTCTAAAATCACACGGTTGGCTCAAAAGCTTAAGAATGCAGTGCTCCAGTTTGAACCTTGCAAAAACGAACACCGGTTACCATATTGTCAATGAATAAAACATGAATCATGCATTTGTATTTATGGTTGCCATTTATAAATTTTACAATAGGTCTGTAGTTTTTCTCTGATTCTTTGATCACTGGGCTAGTCTTTGCAAAGTTCTACTTAAAATGAACACACAGGAAGAGCAAAGACCAAAACATTGGAGATCATGAATGATTCAACCAGTAACTATAGATGTGTACTCTGTGCATTTCAACCACAAAAACTGTTATGGTGTCTTATTGTTTTGTTTTCAATATGTCCAATAAAAATACAAAGCCAACGATACAACTGAGAAGTAAAAAACAAAACAGCAAAACAATTTTCTGCAGCATTTTTAAATCTTCACTGGGTTTCACTGCTAGTCCGGCAGCACAGTTGTACAAAAAGCTTTGCAAGCAGAACATGCTAATAGAAACCACAGGGAGAGCTGATCCTACATGATGCCATGTGCACACTGTGCACAATTTGATTCAAGCCGATCAATTAAAAGTTGACTTAATGTCCTCAATACACCTGTAGAGGCCTGCTTTAGTTGTTTTAGAAAGCACCAAACCTAACCGTTTCCCAGGCAAGTGCGGCGATGGACAAAAACACTAAGTTTTGTTGGATTCTGCTTTTAGGAAAGCCTACACAGAGTATATTCAAAATTCTGATATTTCAGCAGAGGCGTCCAATACCCACAGCCATGTGCTTTCTCATTCACATGCTCAATCCTGTTGTTTATTCATGGGTTTATGTTTAAATCCAGAGAAGGATAAAGTTTCCTCAAGAGGAAGAAGAAGACTGAGAAAAGGAGAGAAAAATCTAATGCAAGTTTAAACTGTTCATTCCCTAATATGTAACATTCTCTCTCCCTCTTTCTCGCCATCATGCCCTGGGCTGTGTCCATCCAAATTTAAAGCACTGTGTCAGATCATAATAAGGGATACTCCTCATCAGCACAGCTGTGAGTGGGTTGCACACTGCTGCTCCTTGGAGATGGAGCAGAAAGAACGCCTCTACATCACCTTGTATGTGCGCTTCACGTACAGCTGGAGGAAGAAGAAACGAGCACCAAACTTCCGTCCAGTGATATCATTATTTGAAAACTTCAGAGAGGCGCGTGAATCAGGGCAACACTTGACTCGTCATTTATTGGTGATGCAGCTCTCCGTTGGTGCATGATGTGACAGATCCCATAACAAGGCTAGGTCCACCCACTGTTCCAGTCATCCATACAGTATTCAGCATGTGATGCTGTTTACTGTTCAGTCACAAAGCAAAGCTGAGACAAAGGTGTGCAATGACTTTTGTTTGTTTGTTTTTTCCCTGTAAAATGTGAAACCTTCAGTTTTTCAGCCCAACTAAAAACCTTTTTTTATGGTCTTTAGTTTCTGTTTGATGTACAGTGGCTGTGTTCTCTCCAGATATGACTGTTTTTGAGTTTGGTACCCAGATCACTCTTACAGAAACAAACACAAAATGTGCAATGACAACAACTATGTTCTTATTTGAAATGTACAATTTAAATGTTTCTGTTTTCCAAAGAAGCTGAGTCTTCTTTTAGCTCTTTGTCTTTGGTAATCAATCAACAGTAGACAGGAAGCGGTACCTGTTACCTCCACTGCTGCATAACCTGCACGATGAGTTGTTGGTCAATAAGAGTGACTCCTTGATCAATAATGTCTCAAAACAAATCCTCCATTATAGCAAGCTGTTGAACTTGAGTGAAGCCGGGTGGTTGTAGTTGAGGATACAGGTTTTGATGCATTAAGTTTCAAGCATAATCCCTTGTCCACTAGATGGAAGGATGTTGGCTGCTAGAACTGCTAGAACCAAGCCAGCTGGTTCTAGAAACATTGCCATGGTGCCAGAGACAAAAAAGTTTGTTTTGTTTTTTAATTTGCAGGTGAAAATACTGTTTGGAAGCCACAATTGATCTTTGCTGTTCGAAGAGGCTCAGTATCAGGTCGACAAAGCAGTGGTACATTTGATGTTTACTCTTACTTGGTCAGTTGCCTGCTTAAGTATCTTCTTCATACACCTTCTCCTAAAAAACAGTACATTTTTATTTGCATATAACTTTTAAAAAATACTAATCTACTAAATATGGTCAGAAAGGATACAATGAAAAAATTAATAAATAAGCTAGCAATCTTCATCCGAAACAACAATCATTTTCTGAACTGTCCTAGTTTTATTTATTACCTTAGCCCAACATAAAACATATAATCACTTCAAAATTCAACAGGGAACCATTTGCAGAGTCTATGGCAAATTATAGCATCGCTGCATAGTTTTGGGAAACTGTAATACAACAAAAAATCCCTTTTTAAACATTTGCTATTTTTTCCGACATTGGGGAAAATTCACACAAGCTCTAACAACCTTCAAAATGAAGTAATATTCTTTACTTTTCTCATTTCCCTAATGTAAAGAAATGTATTACTCAAATAAATATCTACCAGCAAGTAGCTGGTTATTATAGTTTAATCAAAGCTGATAATGTTTTACATTTTTTAAGAAATGGTCCAAAGTAGAACCAATTCTCCAATCAGTAAAGATGAGGTTAAAATCAGGTTAAAATCAGGTTAAAATCTTTAACAAATATGCTTAGCTGTATGGTTTACTTTCTTATTTATGTGGGTGGGTGTTTTCTATGTTCATGTGTATATCTGAAAAATCATAAATAAAGAATAAAACAATAATAGAGACCAATGTAAAAAGTTTACAAATGATTTACATTAGATGTTTAGTTTGAGTAAACCTATGATCATTTATCTCTAGAATATATCAGAATACTTTATTCCAATTCCAATTCCAATTTTGGAATGAAGTTGCAAAACAGCAAATGTGCAATTCATCAAACCAATTATTATGAGTTCTGAAACACAAGTATGGATATATACAGTAAAGAAGCAACAATACTTTATAACATAATCTGTTTTTGCTTCAGAAACTATAAAACGTGGCATTTTTAATAGACCTTTCTGCAACCTTCAGTCGCCGGGCATATTAAATGTATGCATTACGATACCAGTTGCATTTTATTTGTCCTTGCATATCATCTCTTTAATTTTCTTTAATATGTGATAGGAAAATTACAGGAATGTAACCTATGCCTGTGCAGACCCAAGATGTTGCTTTGTTAGCAGAGAGCGGCTGAAAGGTTCAGCGACCTACACTGAGGCTGCCCAGAAGGAAAGGTAATGCACAGTAAAGTACATCAACCTGCATAAATGTCACCAATCAGTAATTCTTCCTCTTTACACATAGACCATGATTAGGCTTTCCTTTTATCTTGTCTGTTTAATTCATAGTGTAAATTAAAAAAAAGGCTCAAAGTACTTTATTTATCATTTTATTTTCTTAAGTAGTACTTCATATATCAGACAATTAGAAGGAAAACATCTTTACGAAAAATCATTAATGTTTTAATTCCTATCACATGTAAATCAAAAGTTTTTTTACGTTTGTTTTATCTACAGATTTATGGTACAATTCAAAATACCAGGAATTTGATTTTAAACAGGAAAACTTATTTACACAATCATAAATAGTAGTCAGATCATAGTCAACAGGAAACAACTTGCATGATAAGATTTAATCGTTGTATTGTGCAGAGACCTGGAGTGAAATCCAAGTAGAGACCTTTTTACATTTATCTGTGATTTTTTTCTAAACTTTTGAACAGTCAAATGCAGCTATTATATGCTGTCAAACCAGTTCGGATTTTGAAGTAATTAGGGATACATCCTACTTTTATGATTATGTTTGAAATTTCATTCCTGCTAAATCCTTAATCATCTCCATTTTAAATGACATTTAACTATGCTTTAGTAATGCGTTTACTCAGCTGAAGGACCCAGATTCTGGGCTCATTTTCACTCTCACTACTCTCAATGTCCACACATTTCTATGCTATTATTGTATGTTATTAACTGTTTTTGTCTCTTAGCGACAGTTTAGATTTTATCTCCCTCTTTGTTTTTGAATGCAGATCTATTCCTCCAGAAATGTGTTTATTGCCATGGATCTGATACATTGTGAGGACCATTCCTTAACAAATACTAGTCTTGCATTGACCGTCGGCTCCCTATAGGGACCAAAGCATGGTCCCCAAAGCTACAAACGCTGTTTTTGGGTTAGAGGTTACGTGTATGACTATAGTGTGAATTTAGATTAGATGCAGGGTTTGGCATGAACGGGTAAGGCTTATGTTATGGTTAGTTTAGAGAAATTCATTACAAATGAATGGAGCAACGGATTGTACCTGACAATGGCAATCACTTGATTCCGCTGCTGGACCTGTTAAACACAGGACCCAATCTGAAACAAAGGCCTTTTGAAATGAAACCTCTGAGTCATCCCACAGAGGAAGCTAATTTCAAAAACTTGTGTATCATTCGTTAAGGCATAATCCATATGTACTGACCCTATGTGAGAATGAATACATAGATGATCACCAGACCAATGCTCATGTCCATTAAAAACACAAATAGGGTCGCAGGCATATGTCAGGCATGCGTGGGTCAAACCAGTACTAGGAACAAAGACAACTTCAACCATAACAAGACGGAAGATGGAAAAATCGGGTACCCGTTTAGACATTTCAAATTTCAATAATTTTTATAGGACTGCCGTGAAATTACTTGAATCTGCCTTTAGTCATAACATTTGTAGGTACTTTTCACCCATCCAGCAGTCAGGATGAGAGCAACATCTATTTATAATTTGACATCATTGGTACTGTAGCAGTGTTGATAGATTAATTTAGCTGGGGCTTGGAAAATATACAAATATTTGTAATTTTGGCATACATTAATGCCTACTGTATTTACCACTTTTTCATGATAATCACTGCATTTAATCAGTGTATTTGTATGTATGTATTTATTTATTTTTTGTTGTCAGTGCTGCAAGGAGCTTCAGTCTATCTTTTTGTCATTCGCTGAAAGATTGTGTACACACACTTTCAAATGAAACATTAAGATAAAAAATTAACCCATGTTGAATTATTCGTTACTGATAATGGTTCAATTTCTTGTTCTTAACAGGACTCAGATGAAGGTGTAGTGACTCACACGTGGTGAGGAGCACAGTCTTATTTGGACCAGCTGAGTCACCCGTTGGCATGTGGGTGATGCAAAGGTCTAAGAAGACATTGTGGAAAAGTTTCTGTCACTTGTTTACACCTATATGACAGATCTAACATCTGAACCTGAGCAACACGAAGAGATTTTTACAATGGGGGGTTGCTTGTTTTTGGTGTTTAAGCTCGTGTCATTCTGCGGACTGCTCAAAATTTCTAACGAGAAAAATCAATCAGCTTGTCTGCCTGCAGCAGGCCTTCATGCTGAGGACGTGGGTGTCGCTGTGAAGTGCTCATTCCCGCCCACTAATGCATGTATCAACTTGACTCATTCTTATTACACTCTTCTCTTTTGCCATGTCTGCACTGTCGCCTAGAAAAAGCCTAATGCAATGCAAATGAGCTGAAATATCTTGCCTAGGATCTGCATACATTTCGAGTCTTCTCCTTTGCTCTTACAGGGCTTTATGGGCACATGTGTCCTGCATTTTAATGATCATACAAAACAGCTCTTTTATATGACAGTGATGCCAATTTTTATTCTGCATTGCGCTGGTTTTGCAGCAGGGATGTCCTTCTGACTGTCCATGTAGGTGTCAAACTCACACTGAATTATCAGCTAGAAAAGACTATAAGAATTCTCGCTTTATGTATTTCTCTTTTTTTTTTTTCCTCCTGGAGTTTATAGCTGTCAGCCTGTCCACTGAATGATCAATCAAAACTCTGCTGTTAAAAAATTTAGTTTGTTATTTAAGATCGCCATTTTTCCTTTCCTGCCTCCTTATTGTGGAGCCACGGTGTAAATCATTACAGTCATGCGGACGAAGAGGGAGAAGGAGAACAACAGAGAGAAAGAGAGAGCGAAAGGTTAGGGAAAAGTAAGAACGGAGAAGAAAAAAAGGAAAGAAGAGGTTACATTCAGCAGTGGGAGAAAAAAGTAAAGAGAAGAATTGATGAGAGAGAGGTCTGAATGTCTCAGTTGGAGAGAGTGAGAGAAGGTTGTGGGGATGAGGCTCCTGTGCTCTGCAAATTACCGCTCAGCTAGTCACTGGTATTTCCCAATAATTTGCAGCCTCAGGGGAGGGCGAGATCGTTAGTGACTGTATTTGATAGATATGAGTGGGGAAAGGTATTGCTGCAGACTTTTGTATGGATTTTTTTATTTTTTATAAATTTTTTGACAGATCTACAAAGAGGTGGCTGAGTGAAGAAAAAGTCAGGGTCAGCTTTATGAGATGACCATCACTGAGGATGGGAGCTGCTGAGGTATTTTCCCATGCAGTTATTATGCTTGCAAAATGACACATAACAGGATATTTATATTTTCCATCCCTCTTAGACATCAGTGAAGCTCCTTCATTGGTTCTGTATAAAAATAAAATAAGGAGCTCTCTCAGTATGAAGTAGAGCCACTGCTTATAAGCTGAAGCAGCCTCCAATCACGCATTTTATTAGTTTGGGCTATAAGATGTATGCAGCTCTCCTTTACCGAGCTGTAGGAAGCACGCAAACTTTCTTTTCTATTCTCCAATGCAAGTAATAACAACATGTGGGAGGCCTTTCGGGGGAAATAAAGCAACTACCCTTTTAAATTGCTATTGTGTTATTGTAATTACTTCAGTAATTACAATAACACAAGCAATTATTTTCTCAAAGTTTTACTGCCTTCAAAGTCTTAGCTCAAAGCAGCATTATTTAAAAGGAGGCTGGGCGTTACATTATCTCCTACTTTTAATGACTTGGAAAAAATTGGGACATCATGAGAAGCAGATTATAAATATGCACTGTCATTCTCATTTTGGAGTGGTGCACCTGTTGACAACCCATTTCTCTCTCTCTCTCTCTCTTTCTCTCACATTTCAGGGCTGCTGTGTGGAAACAACTTTAACAATCCTGTCTGCTCTGCTCCTCACCTTCATTTCAATCATTTCAATATTGCAGCTTTAAACCGTAATTGTTTATTTATTAAACATTTCATTCAGTTCATATGTCTTGTCTGGGAATTAAACAATTTTACTGCCTGACCCACTTAAAATAATCGAAAAAGTTATTTTTTTTCCAAAGTAGAACTCATTGTGATTGCCGTCCACTCAAAGTTTCAATGTTTTTGTCCTACATGTGAGCATGTCGTTTGCCGTGGACACAGTGGGTTCTAATCCCGCAGAGATTCAGCCATCCTGTTCAGAGTGTGATGGAGTGTCCATCTGCTCGAATTCGTTGAACACGTTGACAAGCGGTTCATTCTGTGACTGCCACACGTCTGTTTGAGGACAGATGCCTGCAGTGCTTTACAAAAGAGATGAATGTCAGCCGATATGTGGGTCAACTCGAAGGGAGCGGGCAATGTCAGAGCAATGTGTGAGTGATTATGTTTATGTGACAGATTATTTATCTCAGTTTGCACCATACAAATCTACATTTGTGTCACCAACTGTTCACGCAGCCGTGTTCAAATTCAAACTTTAATGTGTTTAATTTTTTTATTTTTGTGATGGACATACTCAGAGTAGTGTTTCAGTGAGGAAGGAAAGTAAACTGTGACATTTGAATCCAGCTAACCTTTGTCAGGATTTTGTTAAACCAAGTTTTCATTTCTCATTAAAAACTGAAATGTTTGGCTCTTCAATTTTGGAAAAAACTCTAACTTTTACTTATCCGATGGAGGGGATCTGTGACCATCTCTATTTAAGTCTCACCATCGTACCGATTTTGACTTTGACTGGGTCACTGTGACATATGAATATGCTTTGATGTGATTATCATTTGTAGTTGTAATTTTAGAGTTGCTGTACTGCTAACAGATGAACTTCCAACTGTCTCTCAGGTCATTTACAGACTAATCAGTTTTCTTACAAGATCGCCTCATATTTAGATCCATTTATCTTCCTGTCATCTGTAACCTGCCTCCCTATCTCTGTCGAAGACAAGCACCTCTCAACAGCCTTGATTCATAGACAGCATGATTTCCACCACTGGTCATTTTTTGGGCAAGTGACAATGTTGTAACAGTCGCCATTTTCCTTGTAAGCCTCCTTCTACATCTTAACACGCCGTAACTTTATTCTATTAATAATCATACACTTACACCTTTTTATATTGTCTTTAAGATTATCATCTCAAACCAGAAGTAACCTAATAACAAATTATTGCATTTAGGCAAAGGAAGGCAAGGCAAGTTTATTTGTATAGCACATTTTTGTGTACAAGACAATTCAAAGTGCTTTACATAGGAAAAAAGAGCAGAAAATGAAACAATAAAATCAACTTTGAATTTAAAAGAAATAAAATAAAATAAAAAAATAATAATAATAGTAATAATATTCTCAGTTGCTATATACACAGTTAAATAAGGATGTTTTCAGCCCGGATTAAAACAATGGCAGAGTTGAAACCTCTCTCACCTCCTCAGGAAGACTGTTCCAGATTTTAGGAGCATAAAACTGGAATGAAGCCTCCCCTTGTTTGGTCCTGACTCTAGGCATCAGCAGGAGGCCACTACCTGAGGTTCTCAGAGTCCGGGCTGGTTCATATGGCTCTAACATGTCAGATATATACTTTGGGGCTAAACCATGAAGAGACTTGTACACAAGGTCTTGTCAGTAGTGCAGGCCAGCCGGTCGCATCACAGATATCACCAGACAGGGCAGGTTCTGTCTTCTTCCTCTGAGATGACTTACTCTTTGGTTTAGCGCCGAGTAGATTCCAGACATTACTTGTGTTGTTATTCAAAGACACATCCTCTTATTTCTGGTTGTCCTTTTCCGTGCTGGTAAGCTGACGGGTTTCAGCATCACGTTCAGTAAGAGGTACAGTTGTATCGTAACCGCCTTTTATTTCCACATTTACTTCTAGTCGTTGGATTTTGGTTTCCAGCATGTTGAGTTTCTGAATAAGATTAGCGTAGTCATCGTCAGAAAAAGAAAAATGAGCCATCTTGCTGATGGTTTTTTCAGTTTTCAGAAGATATGCAGAGAGAGGCTCCAAAAAACAATGTAAAAAAAGAAGATGAAAAAACACAAAAC
The DNA here is from genome assembly GCA_032876305.1 of Orestias chungarensis. NCBI lineage: Eukaryota > Metazoa > Chordata > Actinopteri > Cyprinodontiformes > Cyprinodontidae > Orestias > Orestias chungarensis. The sequence goes on from JAVLVB010001269.1 coordinate 196,394, forward strand.
GCAGAGCTGAAGCAGGACAGATAAGGGGAAGGTCGGGAGACAGAGAGAAAGCGTCCGCCTTCGGCGAGAACAAAGCAGTATATATTTAATGCATTTAATGTGAATCCTGTTTGATATCACTAAATAATCATTCTTTGTTTCATTTAAATACCTCAGATAAGTAATTTATTATGTTAATCATAATCATAATAATAGCTCCATTTACTACAGGTATACTTTTGTGAGAGAAAATATTTCTTATCCTAATTATCAAAATCGTTGTTGACCACTTCTGAAAGTAAAAACATACAGTTATTGATTCAGCTTTGGTCTTTCCACTAAGTTTACTTAGTCATGGCACCGATACTTTATTGTGTAATATATGAATAAGGCATTACCTGACGTAATATTTAAACCACTGTCCTATGAAAGCGGGATTAATAACTTGTTTGTTTTAAGGATATCAGAGTAAAGATCATATGGTTTGTGGATGTGACGAGAATAAACAAACCTGGAAAGGTTCAGAGTACATTAACACCTTTTGATAGCCACCGTGCCTGTTTGTGTTTACCTGGTGCACGCTAAGAGTTAGCAGCAGAAAGACATCAACAGTCCATTTTTTCTGCGTGCTTACAGGACAGGAACAATATACACACATTTGAATATCTTGAAGACGTGCAAGCAGCTGAGCTGATTGAAGCACATTAGTCCACATCCCCAGACCCTAATGCGTGCTTGAGCGTTATGTCACCCCGAGCCTCACTCAGCTCCTCCGAGTGACTGCACCTGGAAGCAAGTCACAAAACTAAATCTCAACTCATTTTTCTGCGAGAAAATGTAATCAGTTGACATCACGGGTTTACTCTGTCCTGGAAAATTTGTTTTACTGTCTCACAGATATCTGCAGACCTGGGAAGACAGTGGGATTTTAATAGCTGTAATCCTGCCTGGGCAGAATTTATGTGCTAGTCCACAGTGCGTGAGCATGTGTTTGCGGTCATGTCTGCACAGCTTGATGTCTTCTTGTTTGCATTGTGAAGCTTGCGCTATGCCCTGTTTTCTGCCGGAAGCTTGAGCTGGTCTACTTAGCAGCGGGCTGGCATGCTATTGAAATATATGCTACTGACTGAGGAAGTAAATTCTGCCATACCCTTCAACATAACAGAAAATCTATTTATTTCTTTATCCCTATGTGTGATATCATCCGTCGCTCATCTGTGACCACATTTTAATGTTGCTTTTGTATAAATAGAATGCCTCAAACCATTTTTTTTAAATAACCAAAACGAGATATTCTGAGCTTTGATGCTACTATAAAAGTTCCTACAAACACACAGCGATCTCTTTATTGTCTACGTTCTTGTAGTGTCCTACTGCTGAGCTTCTGACCTTTGACCAATGACCAAGTGAGGCTTAGCCCTCATTAAGCCTGTTTTCTCTGTACAAGCGGATTATTAATGCCATTAGTCAAGCCACAGCTGGACATGTGACCCAACCAACACATTTATCAATTTTTTTTATTTTGCTGAGAAATATGACCGTTAGACCTACAAAATCACAGTGAAGATTGCTGAATGTTGCTAACTTTTCACATAGTGCCATATTTAAGCATTTTTACCAAATAATAAACTGAAAAAGCCTTAGGAATGATGCACAAAGTAAAGTGTTAAGTGGAGCTTTAAGAGGGTGATGAAAAACAACAATAAGGAGTTTAGGGGAGCAACATAAAACATGAGCCAGTTCTGTAAGAGCAAACACACGTCCTTTTATGGTATTGCCATTTTGATGTCCATCCTTGTGGGATCGTACGGGTGTGCTAGCGCCTATCTCCAGCGTACAATGAGTAAGAGGCAGGGTACACCCTGGACAGGTTGCCAGTCTAGGGTGCACAAAGAGAGACTAACCGGATTAACAACCACTCATACCTAAGGACAATTCATAGGACCCAATCAGTTTAGTTTTCAAACTGTGGAAGGAAGCCGGAGTGAACACGCATGCAAAATCAGAACATGCAAAATCCTTGTAGAAAGACCCAATTGGAATTGGAGTTTTGTATAGCTGTAAGCCATAATAATCAACATTTTGAGGAGTCCATCCTTCAAAAATGTTCCTCTGTTCAGAAAATTACACCAGCAGCTTGCGTCTTTCTTCTTTCTTCACACATGTCCTCCATATTCTGTTTACTTTATATATCACCTCCTCACCTGCCTGCTCCATTTGCATTCTGTTTACAAATAACTTGTTAACAACTAACTGGACGATCTGCTGTTCTTCCAGCTGTCAATCTGGTTGACTGCCTGCATCCTATCAGGCGACATGTTTTCGCCTCCATTATCATTTTTTTTTTCTTCCCTGCCTGTCATTTTTAAGAGGAGTGACTGACTCTGCTCTCTGCGGGAAATGTGTCCACACACACCCTTTCCGATGACAGGATGACATATTTCCGTTGGTCCGGCTGTATGATATTTTCATCATGTTGTTCTGTCTTACCAAAACATCTGTTATTTGTTGTTGTTGTTTTTTTGGGGGAGGGGTTTAGTGTGAAGAGGTGATTGCCGTCATCACTCATAAGCTTCCACTTAGTTTTCATCATCTCATCTTACTCAGTACCTTTACTCCTTCTGAGATCACAGAAGCATTAAACGGAAAAAATAAGAGCACAGCAGGGATACCCCAAACATCTTTAGGTCAACCTTTGCTAGGTACGGATGCAGCTGGAATGCTCAAATAGAAATGTTGTCAGTGGGCACAGTTGGGAAAACACAGGTCACGCAGTGCTGGCATTATTGCTCTCGACAGATTATCTGAGAAAAAAATAATCCGAAGCATTAGAAGATGGTAATTCTACACCCAGGCTAGAAATAAATCTGTAGATTAACTGACTGGTTTTAAAAAAAGGCACAGATTTCAATTTCTTCTAAAGCAAGTGTACAGGATATCATCATCATTTCTGTACATCCATTGTCTAACCTACTGGTTAGACAATGGGGGTCCAGGAGGTATCTGGTTGCGAATAGGCGCAATTGAAAGACACCAATTAACCAAATAGTTCTATTTTTTAACTGGGAAAAGTAGACTGAGGTGACAGTATCAACACACAGGCGTACAGATGATTGAAAAGGACATATCTCCATCATTAAGATCGGGATAACATGGTTTGCACTTTATTCCGCCTTACTCTCAGATTATGCAGCATTTTTGAACAATGTTTTTAAACTGTTTCAGTTCATTCAGCTTTATCTTTTCACCTAATCAATTCGGGCAGAGGCCTGTCTATTATAGTAATGGTTTAGCTCTTCGTGCTGTAATGTGCTGTTTTCATCCTGCCCACCCAGCTGTGTGAGAGTGCAGTTTTTGATTCAGGCAACACTCAAGATCCATATCAATTATTGCTCCTTGATTAGTGTAAATCACAAACGCTCGTTCAACTCTTTCAAGGTTGCAGTCTTCACTTAAGACGCCCATACTTCAAACATTATGGCACTAAAGCATTAGCAGTAGCACAGGATTTCAATATGCTGTTATTGGAGAATGCGTACAATAAAGATAGGGGGAATGTTGAAAGGAGGCATGTTGGGTAACGTAGTGCATAATATAATGTGATTTAATGCAAGTGATGAATTTAAAATTGTTGCATCTTATGAATTTGAGCCCAAAGTGTCCATTTTGGGAAAACGATATTACAACCAGGAATGTTACTGTACTCTTATTGGTATTTTAAGTAATAAACCAGCTCATGATTGTGAGGTAAAAGTAAAAAAAAAAAAACATTCTGTTAAATTCTATACCTTTTAACTTGGGTGCTCTTAAAGAAAATCTGATTAAACCAATTAGCTTTAAATGTTGGAGTAAAAAGAATTCAACTTTGGTTAATCTACTTTCTGTATATATACTCCATGACTCCAGCTGATCAAACACTGAAGTTAACACATTAATGCTTTAGGCAGGATTTGTAAACCAAATCTAACCATTTTTAAACATCTCTTAGCCCTGTGTTGATATGTTTCTGTTAGCCTGTAATGAAAATTTTGGGTGAAATTTTACAATAGTGCAAAACAGAAAAGACAACAAAAATACAAATTAAGCCTGTTTCCATCAACTGGTTTGAAGTGAATCAACTAGACTTACCAAAGCGTAATCCCATCAGATGTTTCCATTACATGTGCTTATAATGAAAATGAAGTGGAGGTAAGTAAATATTTCTGGTCAACTACCCCAAATCTCATCCTAAAGGTTTTTGAAATTTACCAAACACCATGCAGGTAATATTACATTTATTTTGAAGAAGGTGCTCAAGTCAAATGGAACCAAATTTAAATGTTGTGGCCTTCATGCAAAATGATTAAAATTTTGATAAGTTGATGTTGGATAGTTAAGTACGGGGCAACCCTAAAAGACAGTTCTTGACTAAATTTGACTAATCAAAAATGAATGTCAAGAAAAATTAATTTTTAATTGTAAATAAAATGTAGAAAGCCATGGATCATCTTTCTTCCACTTCCAATTATTCACAACTTCGAGTTGGTATATTGCATAAAAATCATATAAAACAATAATTTAGTGGTAATGCAACAAAATGACAAAAATATCATATACGTGTCTTAAGGGTCTGAAACTGTGATTTTATAACAACCTATGCCCTGTAGAGGCTTTGTCACCTATATGTGCAAGTCTGTGCCTTGATACGTGTCTACGCAACTCTTCTTCTCATAACTGCAATTTTCTCACACTCACAGCTGAATTGAATTCATAAACTTAATCCAACCCGAACACCAGGTGTATGTGTGTATTTGTGTACGTGTATAAGTTGGGCTTCTGTTCCTCTCAGTGAGGAGGCATGTGCTGTCTCTTTGTCAAACCAGTGACAGATCCCCCCAGCAGATTGTAATGGTTCGAGGTAGAAAATGCCTTGAAGGGAATGACTGTCCTCTCTCTTAGAGCCTACTTCAGTGAGGTGTTTGGATCCAGCTCTTCAGTCACAGTTCTGTGTGAACACAGGGAATTTCTGTGCTCCCCATCAGGTGTTTCATCTAAGATCATAGCAAAAATGCAGCTCGGAACTGAAGCGGGTTTTTTTTTTTTTTATATTAAGTGTGCGCATAATTTAGGCAAACATAAATATTTTAATTTGTTTTTTTGCTTCTTCTCTGAGGATTTGGTGGTATTCTCTTTTCTAGATCACTGTGACTGGATTTAGGGATGTTACTTTAAGCATCATGAATTTTTTCTTATTAAAATAAGAAAGACAAAAAAATGCACAAATTCACATGCGCAGAGAGAAATGTTTGCACAGGTGACAAAGACAATGAGTATATGTAATGTACCATTGACAGTTGCTGAGACAAGTCCAAGTCTGTAATAATAATCAGTTACTACACTCAGGTCAAAAGAGCTAACCTTGGCCAAGGCTTATTTGAACCTCTGTGGATGTCTAAATAAATAGAGACCCTGTTTTCGATTCTAAGTGAATTAACTCTTCCCCACGGCGCATAGAACACAACTCCACACTAATAGCCCTGTTGCTGCAGTTGTTGTTTGTCATTTAGCTGACAAGATGAGACAATACCAATGTTTATCCAAAACCTAGTTGTCCTTCCCAGGTGCTAGCGGAGAGGCCAAGTGCAGCTGGTCAAGTTTATTGTCAAGTTTATTTGTTTAGCACATTTCAGCAGCAAGGCCTTTCAAATTTGCTTTACGTAATGAAAACCTTAACATTTTTTTCATTAAAATTATTGAAAGCCGTCAGTATTTTACACAAACATTTTGTTTTGTTATCAAATCAAAACATCAAGAAAAATAAGAATACAATTTGATTATCATTAATCAAAGACAACCCAAAATACCTGGGTTTTTAGCAGTGCTTTTAAAAAAACGTAGTGTTTCGACTGATTTGCAGTTTTTTCGTAGTTTGTTCCATATTATAGGAACCAAAATACTGCTTCTCCATGTTTAAGTTTGGTTTTGGGAATGCAGTTTAAGTTGGAACCAGATGGCCTGTGTGGTCTGGAAGGTTGACGGCGGGTCTTTAATGTATGTTGGAGCTAAGCTATTCAGATATTTATAAACGAAGAAGAATTTTAAGTTTTATTTTACAGTTACAGTGAGCCAGTGTGAGGGCATTAAAACCAGGATTATGTGCATTATATTTCTAGTTTTAGTTAAAACTTAAATAACTCTGTTCTGAATCAGTTGTAACTGTTTGATTGATTTTTAGGGAAACCTGTGCAGACACAGTTGCGGTAATCAATGTGACTAAAAATTTACAACTGGTGACATTGTAATTTAGAGTTGTTTATCATCTGCATAGTTATGGTAACTAATCTGATTAATTGTTACAATCTGGGCTAATAGATACATGTACATGTCAAATGGAATTGGCCCAAAGACTGAATTTAGGCTACTTGGCTTCTGTGTGCTCTGTAGAGAAGTTACCTATGGATACAAAGAAGTCCCTGTTCTTAAGCTGAGGATGGAAACAAGCAAGTACAGTGGTTGAGGGTCCAACCCATCTCTCCAGTCCCTTCAATGATATGTCATGGTCATCAGTGTCAAATACTGCACTGAGATCCAACAGAACTGGCACTATCTGTGTAGATCTCATTTAATACTTTGACAAGGTCAGTCTAGTTACTGAGGTGAGCACTGAAACCAGACTGAAAGACGTCAAAGCAATTGGTCATCGTTAATAAACGTTTTAACTTTTGAAACATAGCCTTTCCAATGATTTTGCAAAGGAATGTCCTCTAATTCCGCAGAGGGGATTTGTCACGACTATTCTTTTTTATCATTGATTTATATTGATGATTGCTGTTTTTAAAGCCTGTGTAAACACATCTAATTGGTTTACTATTTGAATCAGATCGTATGCAATGACAGGCAAAGTTTTTTTTAACGGAAATTGTGAGTAGGATATTGAGAGACCAGAGGATTAATCCTCTAATATCGTCAATTCTCTTTAAAAAGATGTTGGCAAAATCATTGCAGGCCCTGGTACAGTAAATATCAGGAGCTACTCTCATAGTAGGGTTTTTCAGTCTGTCAACCATGGCAAATATAGCGGAGGGTTTTTGGAGGGTTTCCTGCCAGTGGGATGTGATGGGAACACTATTCAGGGAGGCGTCCAAAAAAGAGTAAAATTACACATAACTTGAAGATTTACACCAAATACCTTTCATCTTTTCCTAAAGACAAGTTTCTATAGACAAAATAAACACTGAACTCTATATTGCTCTGTTCAATTTTAGAAAATGTTGAAAGGTTTACAGCTTAAACAGCAGGAATATTAAGATTGAGCTGCTGTTGGTACACCTTACCCTTTCTTTTGCCAGAGAAGTTCCTATCTTTTTCTTTTTTAAATCCTCTTTATGCATTGAAAATCTGCCTCCACTAGCCTGACCTTCAAGAGGCCTGATATGGTGGTGTAGCACAACGAGACTAGGCACAAACACACACACACACGCATATTTAAGGCCTCTCACCACCCACAGACATCCTGGAGAGTGCTGACAGTTTGCTCCTAGGTTCAGTTCTGTAAAAAGTGCTGTGGATGGCTCCTCAGAGAGCCTTCCGCTTAATTCCCCTAACGATCCACATTCAACTTCAGAGAATGGGGTGAAAGGAAGAATGTTGGAATTAAAAGTGATGAGAAAGGACGAAAAGGTAAAAGTGTTTTAAAGGGTTTAAAAGATTGATATATTTGTCATTAAATATGATACAAGCTCTATTTATGAAGAAATTTACTCCCCTTCTTTTCACTCATCAGGAGGATAGTAATAGCATCCTATTCTTCATCTATTAATCTGATTGTAACCGAGTAGATAGTGCTGTAAATGCTATTAGGTTTGAATCCATACCTCTCATTATAAATTGTAAATGCCAGAGTCAATCTCTCATGACAAATCATGTCAGTTCAGTCCAAAATTTGATTTCTTTTTCTTTTCCTCAGTTCACTTATCTTCTTATCTCTCTTGCAGCAGTCCACAGTCTACGAAATTAATTCACACCACCAGAATAATTTCCTCCTTTTCCCTTCTGTGAGCAAGTAACATTGGGATCTTCCTCTGGTGTTTTTTGTTTTAATCCCCCAGACTGTCCAACTATATCATCCATGACTTCCTGTATTCTTTTCTTTTTTGCCCCATGTTTTTGTGTAAATGAGCATTTGTCCTTGCTAATCCTTGCAGGATTATAAAACTCTGCGTTGTTGCAGCTGGTATCCACAGCAGGAGGAAGGAGACGAAACAATAAGTGGAAGGGTAAAATCAGCTGTGAAAGCCTCTTAGAAATTATCTAGCAGGTGTGATAGAGGGACAATCCCCACATAACTGACTTTGTCATCTGGCAAACAATCAGACATTTTTCTAGCATAACTAAGCCAATCATTTTGCCCTAAAAGTGGGAAAAGAATAGTTGTTTATACAACAGTTTGTAAAATAATAATAATATTATTAAAGCATATTAATTTATTCCCAATTTAGATTTAAAAGGCATAAATTAAGGTATAAATAAATCAATATCTACAATGCAGATAATTCAACTTGTATGAAACATTTTCTTTCTGCAAGAAGTAAATTAAAGCCTTGAAAAGTGTCTTTTCAAGGTTTAGATCAAAAAGATTATTTTAATAGTGTATTTAGGTATATTAAGATCTAAGTAATTAAATAGCATTACTATCAAATTACTGGACAGGCAAAGAAGATAGGAGGTTTATATATCAGCAGAGGTTTCACTTTGTTTACTGTAGCATCCACTCAGGACCAAATGGACTGGTTTGGTTTTGGTAATGTTTATTTCAGATGGGTCAGCTCCAGTGTTTTCTGTTAACCCAGGTTTGGATGTCCTTCTTTCATGTTAAATTAAAAACTGCTTTCAGATTGCAAAATGTGAAATGCGAGGGAAAAGTTACTGAAGGTTTATCTAACAGGAGGAAAAAGCTGAAACTTACAAGTACACTCCTTATGGTGATCAGTCTTGGTTGACTCAGTGGAGTTTGGCTTCCTTTGCTTTGCGTAAAAAGGTTTTTTAAACTCGGGTATTATTATACAGCATAAACGCAGTAACATTTACAACATCTTGTTTTATGTCTTATACAACACCCTTTAGGGTTTTATATAAACTGAACATTACAACAGTTTGTTGTAATGTTCTTAGTGGCTTAGTGATTCTAAAAAGATGCTTTGTTTTAGCTAAACTACAGTTTTAACTGTAAAATAATAAAATTCAACAGGCTAGTTGAAATTTTTAAAACATAAGATTCGCTCACCTTAAAAGTTTTACTCTTACTCACAGTATGATAATTTCCCTGAAACCCTTGGGGACAAGTTTGTTGGAATCTTCCTACAATCTATATGTAATTTGCTGCGACAGTACATAAATCACAGCTGCAGTAATATCTCTCATTATTAGTTAGTTCTGTCTGTTTTCTTCTGTTACCTGCTTTATGTAGGAAGGGTTCTCCAGAGCTTAATACGTCTGAGCTCAAAGACGCTCTGCCTTTCATAAAACGAAGGTCCTTTTTGCTTAACCTGCTTTGTCTCTATATATTCAAGAGTGATTCAAAACACAACCCCCCCACAATCCACTTTTATTATTTCTGAAGCACCAATGGCAATGATCTGCTCTTAGATGCAAATTGCCATACACTGAAGATCCATTTTCCCTGCAAGGATGATGATGAATTTCAGTCATTTGCAGATTATATAGTGCAAACTTGTAAAGATGAAGGATGTCTTCATGATATGCATTAAAAAAAATCTACCCAGAAAAATTAAAAAAACTAATATATATAAAGCTGTATTGAAAAGTAACAACAGAAACCTAATAACCCAAGATTTTTCTATCAAAGCAAAAACTGCTCATTGCTACATGTTAGAGTTCGGTATCATAGGCTGGTTCTGAGCTGTAGACATCATACATGTTGGCAAGGGATTAGGAGACTAGGTTGTCGATGTAATTAGTGGGTCCTGCCACGACAGCTCCAAATTGCTCTAAGATCTTTAAAACCATCTGTGCAACTAAAGATAAGTTTTACATTTAAATCATCTAACCATATACCTGTCTGTCCTTGCAGGGACATGGAAGGGTTGGTGTTTATTTCGAGGGGAAGTTGGAGTACCCTGAGAGAAGTCACCCATCCATAAGATAAACTTGCAAACTTAATGATAAAACTAAGACTGGTTATTAAAGTCCGGATCCTCTTACTCTAAGTCAACAGTGCAATAAACTACTCCACAGTGGCGCTCTAAATGTTTTTATCTCCACCTCAGTCCTTGATCCCGTAATACTTTGTGTAAAAACGGTTTGCTATTACAGTACACCTGTTATTTACATGCAAACAAATGCTTCCAAGCAGGGCAGATGTGTGGAAATCCTACACTTCTACGTCCAATTCTCACCAGGATCATCAATTCAGTTCCTTTAGGGGATGACCTAAATTAATATCATGTTATGAACCCACTAATTATGTGCCTTTTTATTATTTTATGGAAATAAGAGTACATCATCTTTATATTTGACTATTTGAATTAGTAATTTATTTTACAAGAACATTTCTGAAAATATGAATAGGAATTAACTACAGTCATATTCCTGAGAATTTAGTTTACAAGTTCAATAAAACAACCCCATGCATATGTTTTGGCCACTGTAGATTTGATTATTTAACCACATTTAATAATTATCGGTTGCCGACTGATCATGCTCAGAAGAATAATTAGTTTTACTTTGGTTGTAAGTCACACATTGCAACTAATGCTAAAAAATAAGCTCAGTCCAAATTAAGGAATAAGTAGCTGTGTTCAGACGTTGCAAGAAAATGTGTTGTGATGCTTGGTTTTACAACATGGCAAACACTGCTTTCAGAAATTTAAAAATATTTATTTACAATGTTCGTCAAAACGTTTAAGGAGATACCTTAATCTATGATTCCACATTTTCAGGATCATGGAATTATTTTTAAGATAAAATATTTGACCCAGAAAAGAAGAAATAAGGATGAAGTTGGCTACAAATACGGAAGAACAGAGATTTTTTTCTTTCCGACTTTGTTTGATGGTGGAAACCAGAAGCTTCCCACATCTACAACAGATATGGACCACATGTCAAAACATGTGTTGGGTGCCACAGCAGATATGGAGAATAACAATAACAGCCTAAACTGCTGAGAAAATTGTGTTTTTTATTTATTTATTTGTTTAGCATTTGTCTGTTGTTACTACATCCTTTTGTTGTTTACAGTATGTTTTTAAAACATAAACAATAAAAGGGAGGTCAACAGCAATGATCCATGGCAACACGGGCCACAGGGTCATAACAAATCATTTTATATTCGCATGTAAAATGTTAGGCTGCCTACAGTATCAGATCAAAGCAAACTAAAAAGAAAGGCTTTTTATACAATATATGGAGATATAAGGTATTTAGAGCACATAATGACCTTCACATTATTTTGTTAGTGTGTTCACCTTTTGGGTCGAGATTGTTATTTTAATCAAAAAATGATAAACCATAACTAAGAATTATGCGTTGTTAGAACCGGAAATTATATTTCACGTGTGTGTATAAAATCAAACAGAAGCCAAAAGCAAATGTGGATTTTATTTCGGTTTCGTATTTAACTTATAGAGATAATTCAACAAAAAAGACAAATTATCTTGCTGTCTGTTTAGTATACACTCCAACCATAATGTTGAGCATCATTTTTCTAATTACTTAGAATAAGAAAAAGACAGAGTCCTAAAGTTTTGTTGCAGAATGAGGACTGCAGCACACAGTTGTAATCACCTCGCATCTCCGCCAATTAACACTCAGCAGAAACGCTGCCAAGTTTGACAAAACAAAGAGCCACCAACTGTTCTTTATGTAAAGAGTGACTCGGTCCCACATTTTATGTCACATTTCTTCCAAAGTTTTTTGTTTTAAATTAAAGATCTCTGGGCTTACACCATCACTAAATCAGGGTTACTGTTTTGCTCTAATCAGCAATTGAATATTTGAATAGCATCCTCTAAATGAGTATTACTTGAATACAGGGTATAAGGTTTATAATAAACTCGAAATGAAAATCCCAGCAAGGATCTGAAATCACCAGTAACTGTACCTGTATTAAAATTGGTTTTAGGTTAAATAATCAGAATTTTAAAAAAACTTTATTGTCAAATACATTTTTGGAAATACAAGGAGTGTGTTCTGGCGTAGTTTGTGCATAACAAATAGCTCAAATATGGATATGAGAAATGAAAGGATCAAGTATCAGAATCAGAATCAGAATCAGGCTATATTGGCCAAGTATGCTCACATTATACAAGGTATTTGTTTTTGGTTACACAGATGCTTGCAGTGCATGAAAAATACAGTAAAGAAACATTTGTAACATTTAGCATGTGTAATTTATATTGTGAAAAAAGTGCAGTTTTGTGCAGTATAAAAACTATAGAAGTCATAAAATATATAAATGAATTGTTCAATTGTTCATGAGAACAATGGAAGTTTGAAAAAAGCTTCTCTGTAGCCTGGTCGTACGGGTCTTCATGTGGCTGAAGCGTCGGCCTGATGGAAGGCACCGAAAAAGGTGGCGGCCAGGGTGAGACGGGTCGGTGATGATTTTCTCTGCACGCTTCCTGGTTCTGGTAGCATGCAGGTCCATCAGTGGTCCTCTCTGCAGACTTGATAATGCGCTGCAGTCTCTTGGTGTCGTGTTTTGTGAGACCACTACCCCACACTGTGATGGATGTGGTGATGATGGACTCTATGATGGCTGTGTAAAACTGCACCATCAGCTCTTGGGCTAGGTTGAACTTCCTCAGCTGGTACAGAAAGTACATCCTCTGTTGAGCCCTCTTGATGATGGAGTTGATGTTGCTGTCCCACTTCAGGTCCTTGGAGATTGTTGTGCCCAGGAACTTGTAGGACTCCACAGCCATCACTGTCCTGTGTAGGATGGG
>JAVLVB010001269.1:209413-225676 GCA_032876305.1 Orestias chungarensis
TATATATATATATATATATATATATATATATATATATATATATATATACATATATACATATATGGCTTTCCTATTAGTATGTAAGAGTCTGTCTTCCACTTCATTTCTACACTACAACAGCAGGTTGTTAATTAGTTCAGCCCACTATACTCTCGATCATTAGAATTGCAAATACTGCCCTGTGAAGGAAACAACCCCACATGGTTGAACAGAACACTTGATGAGCAGATGGACACCATTTTATTGCCACTTTTGTAACATTGCTGAGAACATATAATGCATTTGAGGCAACAACAGTTTGCTAAACAAGCAAATGTGCAGTAGAAGCTCACTTCTCTATTATAGATGACAAGATACATCCATGTTTGATAAATTTGTATTTTTGGTGTGATGTAAGTGAATCTGATGGCCCAAAACACCAGTCTCATCAGTAAAAGGATGCATACTCCCACTACAGCCTACACGTCCTTTTACAGTTTTAGCTTGAAGTGTCAAGAATCTGACACAAACACCTACAGATTCAACCTTATGGAATTCATTTGTAGAATATCTTCAGACAAAACAAAGGATTTCTTTTTCAATAACTGAATGAAGTTAAAACTAAATGTTGGAGTATACTTTATAAAAAGTCAAGGCCAAGAAGGACTACCACTTATGCTTCTATTTAGTGATAGGAGAGTGTATTTTAGATAACGTGTCATTAGGTTTTTCAGACTCTAAGAAGCCTCCAACTTTAAGCAAGCTTCAGATGGTAACTTACAAGGATTTAGTTAATTTCTTGGCAGTTAGATCAAGAACACCTCAAGCTCATTGCTTACTTGTATGACATTATGGGCGAACAAATCATGAGTCTAATAACATTCTTGTGCTTATGTGCGAATTTATTTTTTCCTCTAGAACTGGAGGTGATTTAGATCAAACGGATAGAAGGATCTAAGGACCTGCCAGAGGGTTTTCTACACTTGAGACCTGACAATTAGCCTTAGCTTCAAGCCAATTTTCTCAGCGGTCTGCCATTTATTGTTTATTTTTCTCATTCTTTGTGTTTTGTTTGTTTTTGTTTTTTACAGAAAGCTTTAAGTTCTCACATTTTTTGCATCTGCTTCTAAATTATGATCGTTTCCCAGGTCAAAATCTCTTCCAATTTCTTAGCAGCGCTTCTGCGTCCCAAATAAATGGCTCGTTACCAGGTCTGTGCAGAGCTTGATGGCATGCTGTGAACACACCAGTCCAAAACACTGGATGATATAGGCGTGTTGCACCAGGGATGCTGCTAACTGTTGTTAGACATGAACAGTGCTCTCTGGAAGCCTGAACTGCAAGGACTTTATTTTCTGATTTAATTTGGGATACAAATCAAAAAATATTTAATTGCATTTTATTTAATCTGGTTGAAGTTGCATATTATAAGGCTTTTTATGTTCCTAGTCTATTTTTTGCTATTAGGATTTTCCCCGTATTTGCTTTTTGTTAGTTGTAACCTGCATTTCAATTTTACATTTCTGGTGAGTGCATTGTAATAGCTTTAGTTGTCCGAATATTTGGTAAGGCTGTTTTGCACTAAAAACTGATCTTATTTTTGTGTAATTCAGTGTAACGCTTGTTGTAAATCCAAGGATGCTGTGTGTTATGTTTGAACAGTTGAGCAAGGTTTATTCTTAATAGGGAGAGATTCGAGGGTTTTTGAAAATCACCATCCCTGTCTGAACTGGATTAAAAAAGTTTGTGGTAGCATTGTTTGAAGACAGACGATCTCTCGTCACTTTTTGTCTCCCTTCACACACAGAAACATGCGCGAAAACAGTATTCATCTGCTCATGGGGAAATAAGCCTGTGTCACCAGGACTCCTGTTGTTTTCAGGATTCTGGCAGTCGATGGCGGGTTTACGTAAGCTGAGGTGCTTACTCACTGAGCTGTGCTGTCATTGACACACCTGCTACAGCAACTTGAGTGACCCATGCATGCTGGGTCAGCATGAGCCCTGAGTCCTGCACCATGTGGGGTGGGGTGGGGGGGCAGAGAAACACTGGCATAAAATGATAATTACTGAGTAAAAAGGGTAATTTACAGTGCTTTGCAAAAGTGCCTATCAGGGGTTTATGTTATTGACTGATTTAAACTGGTGCATAATTATGGATAAATAAAAGATGGAAGGAGCAGAGTACATTTGTATTCTGCCCCCCTGACTGGTCAGTTTGTTAAACCCCACACCACAAACACATACTGCTGGATTTGCTGTGACACCAGGTTTTAAGGCCTGCCAAAGATTCTCAACTGGATTTATATCTGATCTTTTATTTAGCAATTCTAACAAATGAATGGTCCTTACCAGCCCTTATCACTGTCGCAGTATTACCATTTAAGGGTTTCTCCCTGTACTTCCCTGAAATATCTTTCATCATCTACTGTTGGCTGCTCTCTCTAGCTAGCCAAATAGTTATGGTCTCACATAGCCCAAGAACCGTCTGTCACATGTTTTGTGTATTTACCACCCAATCAGTTTTACGTGAACACCCATGTGCTGTTAGGTTTACAGTTGCATCATACCTTTACATCCTTAAATGAAGGGTTAAATAGTGCTCCATATATTATTCCCATACGGTTTATGTTATGTTTCTTTTGTCTTTATGCAGTCTTTCAACATTAAATTACACCCAACCGAACTCGATTTACCAATAAAGTGAACTCTAAAGAAAAATGTGTTTCTCTGTGGTATCACTCAGAAGTGGGTGAATGCAAATATATATTTTTGTATTATTTAAAAGAAATTTGAAAACCATACAGTGCTCCCCTTTTGCTCAATAGTCATGCACCACTTTTTGATGGCCTTTCATCTAAAATCCCTATGAATTAGGGTTAAACAAAACATAAAAGTTAAAATAACTATATCTGAATAAAAGTAGAAAGTGTAATCTTTGAATAGAGAATTTTAACACAATACACATATAGGAAACATATCTGCACATGCTTGATTCTTGACTGGAGTCGGCCTCACAGTAACTTGGCTATCAAAGGTCCCTGGGAAGAATTTCAGTGTGTTAATTTAATCTAGAACTCATTTTAGACAGAAATCCCTGAAATTCCTCTTTGAATTTATCACTGCGGTTTGAGGCAACTATCTCTATTCCTGCATCTTTCTCTGTATATTCATCAAGTCATCTATTATTTGTTTCATAGTTCTAGTTATGAAAGCGCACCTTCAAGCAATATGAAAAAAAAACACAGAAATTGACAGGCACTGCACAGAAAGCTGGCAAAACTAAGAAAAATCAATGCTGTCATGGAGACAGGAACTCAGTCCTCCTCGGCCTGCTCACTTTCTCACCTTCATCTTAGTATTTCCTCAATTGTAATTACTAACCCCTCCTTTCAATTCACACCGGCCATCCTGCCCCTGCCCTGCAGCCACCCACCACCCACCACCTGCTATCGGCCAAACTACGCCCACAGGACATTCCTCCGTTCCTTAGCGTCTCTTTATAGATTGGTGGAGGGCCTCGGGTTATCCGGCATCTCTGTTCCCTGAACAAGAGACAAAAAGGGTCCCATTTGCACAAGCTTACATTCACAGATTGAATTTAATGTTCATGTTTTGCTTCAGCTTAAACTTATCACTTTTGTCTTTCTACTCTTTTTTTACTAACATTTACAGAATTTTTAATTTTTTAATAAACTTATTTACTCTTTTGACTAGAGATGCACATGTCAAATGGTGAATGGAATTAGACTATTTCCATCAAGATTTCTTTCCAATCTCTGGTCAGTAGGAAACTCGAAGATCATTTTTTTTTGTTACTCAGTTAACACACTATTCCAATTTAACATACTGGATTTGGAAATGTTGAATGTTTTGTCGAAGTCTGAGGTAATTAGTTGATCTTCAATGGAATAGAGTAGTATTTAAAAAAGTGTTGGAAACTCTTTCAGAAATTGTTTCATATTGACATGATGATTACTCAGTTGTTGCACATTCAGCTAATTCTCCTGCTCCACTACATCCTGAAGATGCTCCATTAGCCATCTATCTCAACATTATTCTACCAATACAAGTCTGAACCATTGTTTCAAGAATAGATTGCTCTATTTTATTTACAACAAATTTAGCCCCTACCCATCCAAATTTTGCAGCTAAAACTGTGACTAATCAAAGCAGGCAACCATTTCCAGTCTGTCATTGTCTAGTGTTTGTGAGATACCCTTAGTTCACATGAGTGTCACCTTCTTTAATAGGAGATTGAGACTCACGACTGTTTGAACGAGTGGCTATTTCAGCTACTAGTTGTTTTATCACGTTGAAGAAAAAAAACGCTTTGACATCCACTGGGCATTTGTGTCAAAACAACCTCCACTAAATGGATATTTTTATGTGAAACTCTAGATGCTCAGCTTGAGCGAGTCATCTTCAGATGCCTAAATGCATTAACTTGGCTGATTTGCAATTTCTGTGTAGAAGCAGTTGACAGTTGCCTATTAAAGTAGTATTACCTGCATCAATTGTTCTACTTCCAAAGATAGGATATTAAAGAAAATATAAAAATGTTAACGTAAAGTCATTGTTGTCCTTGTTTTTGCGTAACTCCAGATTGATCACAACAGGAAACTTTTGAAATCTTAATTCTGTAATCAGAAACAGGAACGCTTTAAAAGTACAGGTACTTGTTTTAAAAAACTAGATATTGGAAAACAGCCTCTAATTTCTGAGGAGTGCATCTGAGGTTTGACCATATTATTTGTTGTTAAAAGTGAGCCCAACAGACTATACACATGTGCACCCCTACCGGTGTTTCAACCACAATCAATTACACCATTGTGACTAAATGTCAGTATCCTGATAAGCAGAATCTAGGGATCTACACAGCTTCACCTTTCAAACTTTATTCGGTTCCTTTTCCACCTGCATCCCCTCCCACACGTGATCTCTGCTTCCTGTCTCACCCCTAGGGACATCATCAAGAACATTGTCTGTCTCCTTTTAAATGGCTTTCTGGGGCTCCAGGTGTGAGCTGGCTTTTCCTCGCCCTGCAGGCATTGATTTTTTTTCTCCCCTTTATGTATAACTTTAACTCACCTCTTTTTTTTATCTTTTCTCTGAGGTATGGAGCTGAAAACATTATGATCATCATTCTAAGTGGAGGTGTCCCGATTGTGGGTTCATTTGCTCTTGTAAGCTGTTTATATTTCTTGATCTTTCTTCTACTTCTTGATCGTTTTATAATAAATGCAACCTAGATATCAATTAAATAGACCCTGATAAAAGAAGTGTATAAAATTATTGCATTCACTGTTGAGAATAGAGAAACTTTATTTTATTTTTTATTTTTTTAGCTTTAGTTGTTTTATCTTTTGAGAAAAAGAGTTAAGAAAAAGTGACATTTTTCTGACAATTTGGTTTGATTAGTTTGAGCTTTTGCAGAATATTTTGCTCAATCTATAATTCTAGCTCAAGAAATGCAAACATAATGTATTGAATGTTTAGGCATCTTCGTCAATATATAGTGATTACATACACAGGGTAAAAAAAAGCTGTGTCCAGTGTGGAATCAATAATTTTATCAGAGAAACTGATTGTGACATGTGAGGTATATACTTTTCCTACTATATAGGATTGAGTTCTCAACCAATTTTTCCCATCCATACACTTAAAAGTTGAGTTACATTCAAAACTAATATTTAAATACATTATATTAAATACATTATTTTTAATCATTAACATTAAATCAAGTAAACATTTTATGTTTTACTTCTGTTAGGACTAACATATTTGTATTTGCTAAATGCCAAATTTAAAAAATGTAAAAAAATTTTTTATAAATATTTCAATTGCTTTCTTCAAATTCAAACTTGACATGTTTGCTTTAGAATTTGGTATGATTGCAGTTTAAGCTGTAAGACTTGTTTAAATAAATTGCAGTATCTGCATTGACATATTGTGTTTTTTCACCTTTTTTAAAGGACCAAGTCTCTGAGAACTGAGATCATATATGAGAGATGAGGATATTGAGGACATTTGGACTTTGATTTAGAGAAACTCTTAACCCATAGTAAAGTGTCATTATGACCAGCAAAATAATGAAATCCTTTAAACTCATAGGAATTTTACCAAGAGGACTAACCAAGTAATTTATAACTGAGTCTTGAATAGCTGAGGAGAAAAGTTATCATTATGATAAATGTTATTTTAACAGGATAACGTTTTTACACGGAAACGTTTATGAGTGGGCTTAAATGAGTAATTAGTTACTTTTAGAGTTTTATTTTTTTCTATTTAGAATTTCTGAAAACAAAACGATCCGATATCCCTCATTACTGCTTCAGACAGAATATTTTATTTCATTAAAAGAGTAATTTATGCTTTAAATAAGCGATGCATTTATATTTTGTACAAACAGACGATTCCTTTTATGCTGAGCTGCATATTGTGTGTGCCTTGCAGTACTGCCTATCACCAGTTGAGTAATTATTCTGCATGTTTTCTTGTGTTTTATTTACTTATTTGGCCCTTATTAGTACAACTATATAACTATAAGCTATTTAAAAGTAAAAAATACGTTAGCAGCGTCAGTGGATCTAAAAATGGGATTCCTCAAAAATCCACATAATTACTATAGTTATATTATACACAGGCACACACACACAAAGTTTTGGCTGAGGAGCTAAAATAGGCCAGAGAATTAAAAGACCACTAAAATGCCTGTGATGACCAGCTCAGTGTGTGTCCGTTCCTGAATGTGTCTGAGTCAAAATGTCTGCAGCGCTGCACGTGTTTAACACTTACTTGTTTTCTTATAGTATATGTTAACCATTAAAAAAACATTTATTTCAGGCTTGTGCCACAATGCAAGTAGATTTAAACTTGTGGGCATATCACAGAGTGCTTTTCCATTTTGTGTGCAGCAGTTTGTGGCTGGCAATTCAATAAGCTAACTCTGCTGTTGTCTTTGCAACTTAAATGAATTGATTCCTCACAGCAGTGGCGTCTGTAGAACTCAAGACTGTCTACAGTATAAAGTTTCTACAGGGTGAACTCCCCCTGCAGGACAAAGTCTGACCCATGGAGAAAATTGCCTTCAGTCTTTATATAAAGCTCTTGTCAGAGAAGTGTTTTGTAAGGAAGTTGACAGAGGTTCTATAAAAAAGTGACACAGAATATAGAAGTTAAGAAAGTAAAAGGGAGGAAAGATATACTTCAGCTAAGACATTTCAGGCTCTCTGCCTATCTGCTATTTGACACGTTAGCTTATGTTTTATATGTTTTGTAAGTGGGAAATTCTCTTCTAGCATTGTCAATAAACTCCTTTTGGTTGTTTTCCTCTAACCAACCAAAAAAACAAATGCATTAAACAAGTCCTTAATCAAGATTTCATATATAATTCCCTTGCACAAATTGTGTTGTAAGGAATGTTAAGCTCCCTAATTGGAGGAAAATCTGTTGATATATTTTAAGACATCGCCTTAAGTGCAGTAATAAAACTCAATCAGCTAGGATATGAGAGAGACTCTTGTTTAGACTTCAACTGCCTGGTTTTATCATGAGCAAGGAACACTTTGTGAAAAAGATCGAAACAACATCTCTAGACATGAGACAGAAAATAAAACATAAGAGCACAAAACTACATAGAGAAACATATTAAAGGCTTATCAAGAGGTTTTACGCAAGCACCATGGTTCGACACAATACTAAGAAAATATATTAAAACAAATTTTAGTTTTATTTTATGTTACACATCTTGACCTCTTACACAGGTTAAATAATTTGTGAATTTGAGGGTAATGTCAGCTTTTTTACATGCACAAAAAGAAAAACTAGCCAATTAAATAACATTAGCAGACTATTTCCACAAATGTTTTGAAAATAAACGCAGAGCAGGACTTTTTCAGACAGAAAGAAAACAAATCTCAGGCCAAAGGGCTGGTGTTAAATGGAGCCTTTGTTATGGCAACAAATCAAATATGAGACATTTTGTACCCTGCCTACGAATAAACTGTTTCATTTTGCATACTGCAGTCTGCTGTTATTAGTATGTACTTGTTTGTCAAACACTTGGACTTTAACGGTTCCCCCTTGGGGAGGTTTGGCCTGGCTGCCAGAATAATGAGTCTTTTCCCTATGTTATTTTTAGTAATCTGAGCTGACCAGGAGCCAGGCCATATGCCGATCCACGTGAAAAACCATAGCTATTCTTACACTTCTGGCATCGGCCAACAAAATATAAATATGCCAACCTTTCTGGAGCAACGTTATCATCTGCATCCCCATCAACACCGCTATATTTAACATTCTGACAATGTTCCTTTTATACATGTCCCTTATTTTGGTTTCCGCTGTTTTAATTTAATGAATGACTGTGCTTTTTTTTATTTTTTAAATGGCACCTGCTCTCCGTCCCCACCGCCTACAGTTTGACCCGCTTCCTTTCCTTTCATCTTCCATGTGCAAGCCTCGAACGTTCCCACCTGCATCCGTAATCCACTGAATGGGTCCACAATCCATGTCCCAATTTCACACAATCCTCTTGTTACAGAGAAATCAAATTTTAATCATCCATTATCAGTACTTAGCCAAGACCCAATGTCAGAGGCAAACATTCAAGGTCACTTCCTGTTCCCGTGGGCTCTATATTCAAATCTGAGTGGCAAAGTTATACCATATACCAATTTGATGTAAATACAAATTGTCTAATTTATTGGTCCTCATAACATATGGAGAAGCCAATATGGAGGAATTATTAAGAGCAAGATAGTGTGGTTGTCATAAAATTACAACCGGATGTTCACCACTGGTGTCCTGTAGCTTGTAGATGTGTCTTTGTTTCAACAGACCCAATTAAAATATTTGGGTCATTAGCTGGATTCTGTTGAACTCAAGCTTAAAATAGTTCATAATGAAGGAGCAGTAATCCGTCAGGTTAGGTACAGTACAGGTTTAATTTAATCCATTTGTTTATGAACTGCACTTACAACATCAGTCAATTCCCCAAAGTCATGAAGGAAATGCGGGCAGACTAAGAACGTATAACTTAAGCTACATTTTTTCAAAGACACAGTGTGACTCTAATCTATGAATTTAAGACAAAACCCTTAAGATGAAAGCCATATGTTACCTATTGATGCTGATTATTTTCTTAATTTACTTACTGGTGAATTACCCATAATTGAGGCTGTACGCACTGTTATTATTGCTGAACATCAGTCTGGCACTGTGAAGTTTTAAAGGTGTGCAGCTTTAAGTAAATACCACTCCTCTATCACATTTTATCACATATTTTATTGCAGTAAGTTTTAATACCTGTTGGAGAATTTTGGAGCGTGAAGGCCTCAACTTAAACTTGCAACATATATAAATGTTCCAAAAAGATGGTAGCAATGCCCTGATAACGTTATGTGACTATTAGACCCCACTGCACTGATAAAGACTAGCCTTAGAATGGCATCCTAAATGCTATTCCTCAACAAAAAAGGTTGCTACCAAAGAATCCTAATACTGGAGATTTAAACTTCCCTAGGATATGTGAGACTGAATTAATTCATTTGCTCAGATATTTTTCCAACAATGTTTAGAACTAATGAGTTTCTTCTTGTTTTAGCTTAGTGCAGGAGCAATTCAAACATTGTGGTGAACTTTGTGGTGCTTAATAGACAACTGTGCAGAAAGTTCTGTTAGGAAAACAAATGACTTTTAATTTGGTTTTCTCAGTTTGTTGTCCGTCTCCTTTAAAGATAAAAAAAGTATCGACCCAGCCTCTCATCGCCAAACATTGAGTCCTGGTGTGTCAACAAGCCCAGGAGCTTTGTCTTTTAGGAAGGTTTTAGATCCTTAGAAAAAAGTCTTTGTTTTGTCTCTGGTTACAAAATACTTTTTTCCCTTGGAGTGTAGCTAAAATTGAATGTCCGTTTGTGAGGTATGTTACCATAAGAACTTACATCACAAGTCAGGTGAAGCCAATTAGGCATTATGTATAAATGATCAATGAAAGATTAAAAACAGGGGGTCATAAAATTACTTTTTAAAGGTAATTTGGCACATATGAATGTTTCAATGAAACCATCTCTTGCAAAGATTAACACATTTTACGACCAACATATGCAAAAGCAGTTACAACTTTACAATCTCAAATTACATAAAATACTGCAGATTTACTTTAACCATGTAATGTATTCATTGTTTCAACACAGAAATCTAAAGTGTGTGCTATCCATATTACGTTGAGAATGAAGTTAAAAGCAGGAGGAACGTATAAAGTAATATTTCAAGACATGACATTCTTACGAAGAACAGTTTGTTCAATTATTTAAGAATGGTCTATAAAAATTCATTTAAATAATTGTTTTTTTTCTCAAGGCACTTGACAAAATAAAGAAGCCAATTCAATCTAAACCAATCGCACATGAATTTAAAATGATCCTACATCACTGCGAGCCTCCCCAAAATATGCAGCTCAACAGACAGAAATAATCACAGGAGCAAGTAAGGAGATGATGCTTTGTGGTAACTTTGTGGTAATTGCACAGATCTGAATCCTAAGTATAAGAATCTGTCAAAATGGCACGTATTCCTAAGAAACTTCAGAAAGCTGGTACTCAAGGAAGGAGGTCAAAAACTAATCTATTGTTAAAAGGAAAGCATAGACGTCCCATTTTAAGTTTGAGGTAAGAGGGGGACACATCAGGAAGAAAATGTTTTGCTTAGATGGCGCTAAAGATGAGCCATTTGGCCTACATTTAACTTTCTCAGGATTAACAGTGGAGCTAAACACAGTCTATTCCTGGAACAAAACACGTAAGAGTCTGAAAAAGACTTGAATCTGGAAAAATAGGTTCATCATTCTCATGTGCATTTATGACCATGGCAAGTCCAGACCTTAATCTATTTGAAAGTCTTTAACAGGACTTGAAAACTTATGGCCAAAGACATTCTTCATTTAATCTCAAAGGGCTTTAGCTTGTGTATGATGAAAATTTTCTCAAGTAAAAACAATTGCATGACATTCTTTAAGAGCTGGTCTGTTGAATGGAAATACTGTAATTTAATGGATAAATAATCCTTTTTAAAAGATGTTTTAAAAAATATCTTATATATAACTTGTTAAACACAAACCCCTATCTTATTTATAGTTTTGTAAAAAGGTGTTTTGGAAATAGGTTTTCTCCTATAGTATATTTTTATGCTCTTTCTATTTGCACATTTAAAAAGAAAATTGTCGTACATTTTGGAAAAATGGTTGTAAATACATATATATTTTGTTGCAACAACACGTTGACCCTCAGCAGCGAGTCTCATAATCAAATTGCACAAGATACATGACCTGGAACTGTCACTGTAACCTTTGCTGTCCCGTGTTTCTGGATATGGGACAGTGTCTGGGATTTATCGGTTCAATTTAATTCAGCTTTCATTCGTTACAGCTTATCCCCTGAAATGTGAGCGTTAATAGATAGTTGGTTGTCATCGGCACATGGAGCAGTGCTGGGAATTTGAGGTCAGTAAGCCAAAGAGACACTGTGTGCCAGCAAAACTGAGACAACAATGCAAATGAAAGCGCTGTGTGATACAACATGAGTGTCTGTGCTTTAACCATCCACACTCTAAAAAACAATTCATTGACCTAGTAACGTGACCGTAACATATCAGTATATGTGATTAATTAAACTGCTCAATATCATTTTGATGAGTATTTGATTTGACTACATCAAAATTCATTAGTAGAACTCAAACAGGAATCTTTGAGTGAAATATACATATGTAAATTAAGTGTATTTATTCTAAATAAATTTGTGTTTGATTTACAGATTACAAGGTTTAAATATATGTAATAATCACTGTATGTTTCAATAATTTTTCTGAGAATACACTACTAACAGAAATGAGTCGTCAGAAGCATAAATATTATAGAGTTTAACTCAATTTTATTTGAGAGGTAACTTAACTAATAAAATCAAGTAAACTAAGCTGAACGGGCGTGATTCTAACGGTTGGGAAAGATCAGACGATGAGAGCAGAATTGGCGGGCACCGCAGATTGATTTTAAACTTGCTTGACGGTAAGTAATTTTCAAAATGATTATTCTTTATAAGAGTCATTAGTTACAGGAGCCAGACATGAGCTGACAAACATTACTATTTCAAAGAGGTTATTCAATGTTACAGCTAGCTTAGCTAGTTACTTTGCCCTGTTAGCAACTTTACATTATTTGAAGTTATGGCTTTTGTGACACATGGTGCTCAAAGAATTAATGTGTAACTACACCCTGTTTTTGCACATCTCAAGGTGGAAGCAGGTTTGTGAACATTTCGCTCTGCCAAGTTAGTCGTACCGTATCAAACAGGTTTCATATCGGGTTGGAGCACTCAAGGCGTCAGGCATGCCTGATCCAACTAGGACGGACCCAGGGGTTGACCGAGTGCTAGTGAGTTGGACCACGTGGTGTTCAGGCTCTTACTAAGGAAAGCTGTTTCATTCAAAATTAAATAAATAAATATTTCATAAAATAAATGAATATTAACATGAAATAAAATGAAATTAACATTTAAAGAAGATATTTTTTGTAATTTTTCCACAATATGAATTTATATATTTCTTTCACAATGAAGGATTTTATTTATTTATTTCATAATGGAGTTTTATTTTATTTAGTGACGCTTTTATTTTGTAATGACGCTTTAATATTTCAGCGCTTTCATTTCAAAAAACCCTTTTTCATTTAAAGCTCTTGTTTTCATCTTTCATTTCTCTTTTTATTGTAAATTGAACCCTTTCCGTTTTTGTCTTTTCTTCTTGTTTTATTTATTTTTTCTTCAGGTCAATGCTGAGTTCCAGAAAATTACCACTGTAAATCTTGAGGCCAAATTCATGTTCATGTTAGACCACTACACCCCTAAACTCCGTGCCATCTTCAAAGCCAAGTGAGGTGCACCTAGAGAGAGACATCGCACAGAAATGAACATTCTACTTCAGGTATTTCAGTTTACTCCTCTGCTACTCCTCACCTATCTTATCAACCACACTCTTCTCTTCAAAAACTAATTTACTTTTCTAATAGCTGACTCCTCTGTACTTTTGCATTCAACACAAGATAATAATTTAGTTTTCTGTCTTTTCAAACCCCCAGTCGGTCATGGCAGATGGCTGCTTGTACTGAGCCCGGTTCTGCTGGTGGTTTCTTCCTGTTAAAAGGGAGTTTTTCCTCTCCACTGTCGCTACATGCATGCTTAGTATGATGGATTGCTGTAAAGTCAATGATAACACAAGCCATTGTTTTGGTCTGCTGATTCCAGAGGAGGGAATGCTGCAAGTCAATGACTATGCAATCTTCTGGGGTTCCTTAGATTGGAAACTTTTTCAAATGGATTTGTTTATGATGTATCTTTGATTTTAATTGATTTTCTTGTAAAGTGCCTTGAGACGACATCTGTTGTAAATTAGCGCTATATAAATTAGCTGATTCTTGATTCTTGATTCTGATGCAACCTTTATTCCACCACAGTGTTTCTCAATGTCCTCTGTCTTTCTCTTCTTTATATGCAACATTCACTCTCCACATTTTTGCCCATCTACTTATCTGCCTACCACACTTTTTTCTTTCATTCCTTTTCCCCCTGTTTCAATGCGAGTATATTTTGAGTAGACTTTTAAAAAATATCACATGGCAAAAATGACTTCAAGGCTGATCAATCCAGATAAGGGCTGAATGATATAATGAATTTTAGTAGAAATGCATTGTTTTACCAACTGCTTTACTAAGTTTTGTTGAATTTTTTTCAGTGTAGTCAAATCTGTAATAATTAAAGTAAAAACGGCCAATGTCCACTGAGGAGAGTGACCTGGATCTTGTCACCTGTTTAAATAAATTTTCTCTTTAACAGAGTGGCACCCCTGTTGAAACAACCAGAGAAGTTGTCATACGATGCCTCTGATCACTTGGGTGAAGATGTGGGTACCTTAATAAAGGAGTTTGAGGTAAGTGCAACAAATCACTGTCAGTATTCTCCCTACATATCTTTTTTCTGCTGAATACATAGTCAGCTATAACACTCCAGTTGACTAAATGTTTTAGAGATCTCTATGACCTGAATGAATGATAATATGTACAGATACATTCATTATTGGTGAAGTTAGTATTATCATTGTTATAAGTGTTGTTATTTTTATGTGTCTGTTAACGTCATTCAAATTTGTAATATGCAAGTTAAAACAGTAAACACAATTTATAACATGACATGTGGTGATTTATCAACCTGCTATAACCAGTTTCCTTTACAATGTCTACAGAATGTTGGTGAATCAGCCATCAATGTGGACGAAGAGCTGGCAACAGAGACGATGGCTCTGTGTCTTGTGCACGATGGACAAGTCAGGCATGTAGGGATTGCCATTGACGGTTCCATCGTACTCAACAACCTTGGGGATCTCACCAGAGCCTGCTGCTACTTGCTTGGACTAACTTATGTCTTGGACCTCAAATACCCCCAAAACTCTAAAATACATTTTTGAAGTATTTCAAAAGATGCTCATTGAAGTGGATGCTGGAAACGACTAAAAAAACAATATAATTATGTAGTTATCTGTGGGGTTGATGAACACAAAAGAGACTCATAACCAGATTGAGATGGACCCAGGTAAAAGTTAGCAGTGTCATTAGTGTGAAGATCCTCCCTTGAATTAATATGCAACCTTAACATAAATCTTTTTTTTTCAGGGCTATTTGACAAAAATAATTTTAGTTTATCCTAAATTGCCTTTCCTGTATCAGCTTCAAATAAGTTGCTGTTGGTTGTGCCCTTACATCTTGGGTAGTAAAACGGACGAACATGTTGATGGTTTTAAATATTTGTTGTTGATGGATAAGGAAACAGTTGAACCCCTCTGTTGTTGGGATATAGCTCCAGTTTTTTTGGAGAAATTTGCACTTTTCTGTATTACGTTTGCATATACTGAAAAAATTGTATCTTCTGTGGGAAGAATGTTTTAAAATAAAATTTTCATGTTTTGTGAGATCTTGGTCATATTTACTGAATATCCTCAAATCAAATACATCCATGAATTAAGTTTAAAAAAATTAGTCAGTACAACAATTTCTTTTAGTGAGTAACAAATATGTAATTATCTCCTACAGGTGTTTTCAATTATATTTACTTAATTTGTTTAGTGCTTTCTATATGGTTTACATAGTATTTCAGTTAAAGTTACTCAATTTATTTGGTGTTTGTGCCAAGTCCATTCTTTCAGATGTAGTTGAAAATATTATTTAGATTTACTCATTATTCATGTTTTGTTTTAACAGATTTGAGAGCTTTTATATCAACTCAATATTTTTAAGTGTAAAAAAGGTTTCACTGATTGAATTAAGTAATGTGCAGTATAATTTTTCTGAGTGTATATTCTCAACATTTGGATGATTAAACATCAATGATCCAACAATTACAACTCCTAGTAGCAAAGTAACACATATAAACTATTGACACAAAGCCAAAGTATGTAGTTGATTTGTGCAAGCCATGCAGAATCAAGTTGAAACACTGGGATTCTAGAAAAAGGGAAAAAGGTTAAGCCATAGGGTCATTCCAAAGAAGTAAGAAGGCATTTCTCTTATTCCGTGAGAACATTTCCAAGGCCGTTCGCAAATGCAAAGCCCCGTGTATAAACACTTCAAAGCTGGCTTGGTGCCTTGTTGAACAGAGAAAAGACCCCTGAGTCACTGCGTTTTCTTACTGTTCATACGTGCCTTGAATGCATCAAGCAGAGAGCAAACCAGATTGCAGAAAAAAACAGAGTGGTTTTTAACCCATGTTCCTTTAAACATCTTAGAACAGATCCATTATTAAAGGCATAAGATTTTTCTCCTCTTTGTGTCCTCTCTGACACAACCTCTTTCTTTTGGGTGTGTCTTGTGTATATTTTTGAATATCGCCTTCTGACAGCTTTAATAATTTACAACAATGTTTTTTAAGACCAGCAGATGACTTTATAAGACGTGTTGTTTTGCTTCTTGTTTTACAGCAAACAAGCACTGATTCTCACAGTGGTATTTAAATTAAAAAAATCATCTTATCGGAGCAAAGAGAAAGATAGTTTATTAAGGAACAGGAATCTGTTGTGAAGCTGGAAGAACCGGAATTGCTCAGTTGAATTAGTATTTCATGTCCTCTCTCTCTCTCTATCTATATATATATATATATATATATATATATATATATATATATATATATATATATATATATATATATATATATATATATATAAATATATATATATATATATATATAAA
>JAVLVB010001269.1:230468-249072 GCA_032876305.1 Orestias chungarensis
TAAACTTCAGTGGAGCAACAGAAATGTGTGATTAACGTGAAGGTGAGTTTAGAAACGTCTCAGGACAGAGAATAAGGAGTAATAAGAGAGCGCGCGGAGCTAGCAGACGCTAACAGACACACGGAGCAACAACAGGAAGTGACGTCGATACGTACCACCGTCAGCCGTCACCGTCAGATAAATTTTGCTGGCAGGCTACACAGTTTTCCACGAAAACTTTCACTAGAGTACCAATTGATTAAAATCCTTGACAAACATTGTTTTGCTGGAAGTTAATTTCAGAAGTAAAATGTTTGCTTATTTACCACACTAACAGGTTTTAAAAAAAATGTTTCCAACCACTCTCAAGGTACTAAACAATCTTTTTTCAATTTTAAAGCACATCTTACTCTTGGAAATTGATTTTTACAGCTTCTTTAGGCTTCTTTGTTCTTCTAAAGCATTATTTTCCACTATTCTGATTATTTTGTTGCAGATATTTGTAATTCATCCGAGTGTAAACCCTTTTTTGCTGAACAAATCCCTTCCAGTCCTTATTTGCTGCTTTATTTCTTTATGTTGTATAATATAAATCAGTTGTAACAAATGGATCAAAAACAGCCAAAAGACTGTTATAAATTGTGTGAACAGGCTTTATTAAAACTTTTTTTCTGAACAAGGCTTGCATAATAAACACAAGTAAAAAAAGAAAGAGGAACAGTAATGTTGTTAAGAATGTTACATATCCAGAATAATTAGCTCTTTTAATTATTCCTGCTCAGGCCACAAAGTCTGCAGCTTTAAATCCAAAAAAAACAAAAAACTTTCTTCATAGCTGTAGGCACAAAAAAACCAGATTAGCATAAGCAATAATCTCTCTGTAATGAACTCTACCATAATATTTGCAGTTGAAGGGATGTTCATCTGATCACCATTCAGCATAGGCAAACTGAGTCCTTTGTTTGTTTTGAACTTTTCTGTTTGGAGCTAGGCTCTGTTAATTAAGCGAATATTCCTTTGGGAAAAAAAATAAATTATTGTTAAATAAAGGATTATCTGAAGATATTAGCAGCCACAAATGAAGACAAGCAAAACAATATAGAAATAAACTATTTTCTTCTCACTTTTCTGTATGTTGTCACCATGCCAGATGATGTCAAGAGAGGAAAACAAATCCCCAAAGCTCACTGTTAGAAATCTGGGTGAGTCAACGAGTCTCCATAGCAACCATTTATTTTAAGGTTTCTCTACACATATTTGCCAGGGATGCCAATAATTGTGGAGGTTGCTATATTTCTTTACCACTTGTGAGAAAGGCAGTTAGGTGTCACGCTCCACTAGTGTTTGTGTTTTTGTTTCTCATATGTCCACATAATCTATGCAGATTATTCTGGGTTGTCTAATATTATTTCTTAGAATAATAAAATTGTTGTCTTATCAATTACTTCTCTTAAGCAGTAATCCAGCATTGCATTACATTTGTGAAACAGAAACAGTCCTTGCATGTAAATAAAAAAGCTGCATTTAAAAAAAAGTTTCAATTTTTTTCAAATTTGAGATTAGAATCACACTTTCCATTATCTATTATATTTATTTGAATATCATATCTAAAACTTTACTCAATATCCACCTGCTGTGTGTTATTTAATTATTTTTTTCTTCAGTGGCATGAAGGCTATCATTTTTATTAGGAAGGAAAACCCGAGTTTAGAATAGTTTTATCAGTTATGTCAAGCAGATCTCTTATGTTTGTAGTAAAGAACACACTCAGTTCTGTGTAGACTACATCCAACAATGCTTTTAGCAGCCTGGGGACAACCTTAAAGGGAAGAGCTTATACTTAATAGAGCATTGGTTGCATAATAAAAATCCAGAGCGTACATGTTAAGGATATTAATGTCTGAAGTTTTAGAAAAGCTGCTGTTTGGGGCCATTATGGTGAGACTGAGATGGGGCTCACACAACAGGCAGTTGCTTTGCCATGAAGAGATGGCTTTAAATGATCACATTAGGAGGTCTGGTTAAATGATCATAATCAAAAGAGCAAAAGTAATTTATGATACCGGTTCTGAAAAGTGGTAGGGTAGCTTCCACAGAACAGGATTTTATGGATACTTTCGATTTTTTTATTAGGTGGGGCTCTGAAGTTATCAATCATAGTCCTCTTAACTTCAGCAGAAAGATATCATATAGAAATCACTTCCAAAAAAAAGTAATTAAATCTGTGAGGCTGAGAATGTCAGGCTGACGGGTATAGTCACACGGACTCTGCAGAGTGACTCTCTCCAGAGTACAATGCCACATTTTGAACATCTACACTTTAGCGAGAGGACTTTGTTCATTGTGCAGCTGTTTACTCAGATGAGCAACATATGATACTAAGATAGAGCTAAGCTTGTTGATGCTGTCAGCTGTGTTACTTGCCTGACCACCAAGCGTGGTCTCACAGTTAAGGTTATCGATACCTAAATTAAATCAGTCGATCCGCTAACATGTTATATATACATATATATATATATATATATATATATATATATATATATATATATATATAAAATTCTAACTAGCTATCCCAAAAGACGTATTGTTTATAATAGTACCGCCATACAACTTGACTAATAGCTAAAGAAAATTACTGTGACCCCAGTTTGTAATTATGGTAAAACTGAAATGTGAAATACTAAGCTGAGCATTATCAGTACCATTATGTACATAAAGGATTAACCCACTCTTTATGCATATAAATGTAGGCACTTAATTAAATCCAGTACATATACCAACAATAATTGATCATTAAAATCCCTGAGAGTTTAGTAGTCTTTTTACGGCCTCTCTATGCTATACCTATATAGACATTCCCTGAGGGTCATCTGGCTACAATGGTAGAGGTACCATTCAAGCAGAGACAAAAATAGAGATAAATATACAAACACATCTTTAAGAACAACCTTTAAAGACCAGTTTTGCAAGGATGTATATTTTGCATGGGAGAAATGTTGAAACTCTCCACCGATGGAACCAACTGAACAATGCTGCACATTAAACATTCAGCAAAGTATTTCTTTTAGGAGCTTAAATGCTTATCATGGCCTTCTGAGCGTCAAGTTGGATTTCAACATGCAAGGTTAACCCAATTAGAGATTGATCGTTCCACTTCCATCTCTCAGCTACACAGTTGGCCTCCATGTCCAGTCTACACTGGTTGTGTACAGCTGGGAGATGATACTGCACTTAACATGGTGCAGTTTTCACCGCAGTCGCACGTTTCCTTAGCCTGTCTGCTTTACTCCACATGATTAAATTTTACAGGAGCCCATCTTCTCTCCTCGCTTGACCCGCAAATAAAATTAAACCAGCCTGAGAACTCAATCCATTAACGTCACTCAATCCAACAAATATCTCCTGACAGTTCCTCAGATAGGCTTTAAAAATGTAATTGTTATTAAGGTATGCCATTATAATATTTGCCCCAGGTGTACAGCTGTAAATTGTCATTGGATAAAGCACAGAGATGGTAGTTTTGTTTTTTTTCCTTTATTTTATTTAAAGGTATATTACAATGAAAGGCCTCTCCACTTAGAGCTGTTTCGATTTTAATTTGTGTCAGTGGCAAATTTTTAGTTCAGATAACAAAACACATAGAATTTTAAAGCATCCTTTTAAAACTGTACTTTTGAGACTATAACCTCAACAAAAGTGTTTTTTCAAACAGTGTAAACAACCTTCCCCAGAATGAGCTCTCTAATTGTTCTCTAGTAGTTTTTTAAATTCATAATCATCTAGATTAGAATGAAATGCCTTTATTTTCACTATACATATGTAGAGTGAGATTAAAAGTAGTACTAGTGAAAGGACTTTTAATTTATTTTGACACAAATAGAAACTCATCTGAATCAAACGCATTCTAATCCTGCTCTTTGGGGCCCTCTAAGCGACCATTTGTTTAAACTGGATTGTATTCTTTAATAACAAATGGATTGGTGGGCAAAGACCGGAGGCTGGTGGCCTACCAGAGCTCCCAGTGATAAATGAGTCCTGACAGCATTATTGAGGGATATATTGTCTTCTAGGACTCTAGAGAGTATTGTGTGAGAATGATTAAAGGGATGATGCAGCAGAGATTTGTACTGCACACAGAAATGCCAAAATGCCACATCTGTGGAGACCCCAAAGTTGGCATGTGGAAAAACGAAAGGTTCATGGCATGTCTGACTCTTTAATTTTGTTGCAGCTTTGGACCTCAGTTTCTCTGTACTGAAACATTTAGACAAACCAGTTGATGCATGTAAAAGGTTTTGAGCTCATTGCTTCTATAGGGGGAAAAAAAATACTTTGCAAAGTTAGTTGACAAGAAGCGAAAGCTGACATGACAACGAGATCAAGCAACCTTTTTCTGTGAGTTTTAGAAATAAGGAAGGCGAATCTGATGAACCCTTGTTTTGTTCTTCTTGCATATAGGCTTAGTCAGAAGTAATAAAGAGAAACTACGTCACTTAATTTCGTATACTTAAATTTAAAGATGGAAGGTTACGAGCTGTGTGAAGAGTTAGTAATAGTTAATGAACTTACTTATATAGAACTTTTCGAATCAAGAATCAACAATCAATTTATGTATATAGCGCCAATTTACAACAGATGTCATCTCAAGGCACTTTACAAGAAAATCAATTCAAACCATAGATAAATCATAAACAAACCAGTTTCCAGTCTAAGGAAACCCAGCAGATTGCATCGAGTCATTGACTTGCAGCGTTCACGCCTCCAGAATCAACAGACAGAAACAGTAGCTTGCGTTGACTTTAAAGCAATCCCTCATACTGAGCCCTCAGATGTGGACTGTGAACTTTGTTGATCATTAATTACATTTAAAAAACAACATCATAGCCTACTAGATGTATCTCTATCCATTAGTGGTTCATGCACTGCAGCGGCATCAAAAAGCATACACGTTTTAGAAAATGCCATGCTGTTGTGGCACTTTTTTAAAAAGTATCATGCATATCATAAACAAACATTTACAGTGTTTCTAATATAATTTATCAGCCTGTTTCTCTAGGCAGCTAAAAATTTAGATAAATTATAGAGATAAATATTTACAAAAACATGCAAATCTCCTGTATGATTTACGTTTTTTATAACACCGTATTTCAAATGCTTGTGGTTCAGATACCAATTTTGACTCATTATAGCTTCGGACCCCTCATCAAACTAAAATATCTTCGAATCTGGTGATAAACATGCATCTATAGAGTCACATAAGAACTCAAATAGTTAACTCACAGAAACTCTTTACTATTTGATGATATATTGCCATATATCATCAAATCAAAGTAATTTTGAAACTGTTCTGTAGCTCCCTTTTTTTTTACGACAGTATAATTTTATCAAACCTGATCTAATCTAATCCAATATAATCAGCTCACATGCTGGTACTTCTTATTTTTTTTACTAAAAATTGTTTGGATTTTATGAACGTGAATCATGATTTCCCCACCATGAAAATAAGCACATACCCAAAGAATTGTAAGGATGAAACAAAAAAAAAAAAAAAATAGAAAGAGGAATAACTTCTGCAGGATGCTGGTGATGGCTACCAGAAACATGGCAACATGGAAGCTAAATTAATACCTTGACCTAAAAACTAAACCCAAAGAGTAATAGCCTATTTTTGTATTCTAGTTATATAATGAAGATTGTATTTAATTTTTATATTTATGTTACTGTCTTTCTGCTGGGTGTCCCTTGGGGACGACAAAGTCTTTTCTCATTTATTATTAACATTCAAAATTAGGAACTAGATACTTTTGTGTTTCAATTATCTCATGATATCTTGATATTTGTTTTGCATAGTAATATTTGAGTTTAAATTCAGGAAACACATCCCAGAGAGAAATTAAATGTTCATGTAATTCCTATTAATTAAGCCTATACAAAAGGTTTATCATGCTGACGGCTTTAGGAAGGAAGGAAGGGTCTCCTGTAGCTTTCTATATAACAGTCAATGTGGTGACGCTTCTGACAGAAGACATACTGTTGTATAAAAGCCTTAAAGAACATGATTGGAGTTGTATAAAATTGTCTTAATTTTCTACTAAATCCCTCCTTGCATCATCATCTCTAGTTTTCCAGTTGTCCCTAAAACAGAGCCAGCCTTCTTTTTCAGGCTATAACTTATTTAGTCACATGTTCACTTTCAAATTATATTTCGTAATAACCGGAACAAAAATGTTCCTTTTGAACTCCTTACCTGAGATGTCTCCATGTTATTGAGACAGTTTGTCTCTGTCATCCAAAAAAACACGGCATTCGCCAAACTCTCAATGGCCTACTTCTGCTCAAAGGTGTGCGATTTTCCTCTCACCCTCATTTCAAGCTGCCTTTCTTCCTTCTCACATTTTTCTTATCAGCTTTCAGAGGATCATTAATGCTCTGTACTTTCTGCAAAGTCTGGGTATTTATTATCAGCAGGCACATATTGGTCGCATTAATAATTAGTCGCGTTTGAGCCATTCGGGTCCTAATTACAGGCCCTGTCCGCACTCATGGTGATCCATCATTGGGTCACATGTACATCACGCATGTAAATTCAACTGTTTAGCAGCCAAACATGTCAATGTTACATTACTGCAGTGCTCCATTAGGTGAATATTTCTCTGTCATCCCAGCTGAGACCCCTCGATTTTACCGTGATGAGTGCTTTATGTTGGAAAAGCTGCAAGAGAGGCCTCAGTTTATGATTATAGTACCAAACAATCCTCTTAAAAGAGCAATAATGAATAAAAGATACATTTATACCAATCAGAATTAGATTAAGAGTTAAATTCCTCCAGGTTGATTTCTAAAATAAAAGTCCTTCAGAAGAGTCTTTTTCCTTCCCTACTTCTCACCCAACAAACTTACACCATCCCCATTACTGTGGATAATAGCAGGAATGAATAATTTAAAGTATTGTTCCAAAAATTTTATGAAAAACACGCTAAAGCATCGCAGCAGTAGCACTTTCGGTTTGTTTTTCCTCCTCCTCTCATCTCTTATTCCTCAACCTGAATGCAGCCAACTGTTTACTGCCCGTAAATAATTTACGCAAAGGATTAAGTGTGTTTGTATACTCCGTGTGATACATTTCTTATGGCAGCTTCTAGCCTGTGCAAAAAACGTGTGATGCACAACCTGTCGCCAACCATTGATCCATAGTGTTTCCTGCTAAATGCGAAAAGCCTGCCTTCCTTGGCATTTACCGAATGTGACTTCGTGTTCGGTTGTCGCTAAACTATTCACCATGTTAAAAATTGTTCAGTTCGGAGAAGGTCGACGTACCTCCAGCTCTGCTTTTTATTGCACCTGTGCTGTTTTTCTGCTCATGCACTTTTTGTACTTGTACGCCCGTGTTATTTTTTTTTTTTTTGTGTGTGTGGGCTGTGCGTTGTGGGTCATAAAACTGCTGATAGGGCCCTGTGTGCTGGTGAGCACATTATCATCAGCTGGCCCCAGACTTTTATTGCCTGCCACACCTCTCAACAGCTCACTGGTATTTTATGGCCACTGCTAACACATTTGAGATAGCAAAGGCGGTGCAGGGTAAGAGTGGTGTGGTAAGATGTAAATTATAGACTGCAGGCTGTAGTGTAGGCACTGCAATGGCCACAAAGCATTTTGGTCAAGATATATGCTTCCCAAGATGGTGCGGGTCTCATGAGGTGGGGAAAAGCATCACACGGGTACTTAAGTATAATCCTGTAAACAATTTTTCGGTACGCAACCTGTTTGCAATGTTAAATTATGCATGATGAAGGATTAAACTGAACCTTAGTTGTATGTGTTCTGGGTTTAGAGTTTTATTTTTTTTGCTCCTGCACCAAAACAGATCATCTTCGCTTTCTGCGCTGATGTTTGGTAGCTTATGGAATCAGCAAAAATGAGGACTCTGCCGCTGCTCTGACTTTTATGACTGACATGAACCACATTATTTTGGTTGTTACAGAAAATGTATGTATCTGCTCCTCCTCATATTACATTTAGATTTAAAGTAAAGCAGAGTTACACAGTAACTCGGTACATTTACTTTCTAAAAGAAAATACTGGTTGGAGTAGAGTGAGAGCACCATACTTTTCTTAAGAATCATTATTTTTATTTGTGCTATTGAGAAAACGTTTGGCTAACTTCCCTGTGATGGTCACTGAAAGAAGAAAAAGGATGTTTTATCGGGAGAATGTTTGACTTGTTTGCACTTCTTTAGGATTTTTCTTGCCATCTATTTCTATCACAATTACTTTTTACATCAGGCTTTCAAATACCAGAATTTGCCCAAAACTAGTATTTTTGTCCGTCCACTAAGTGTTAAAAGCAACACTCAGTAACTTTTCAACCTCATAAAATATTTTCAAAACTTTTGTGATTATACGTTGACGTACAGCTCGTTGAATGGCACCTCTGTCACGGCCTGAGGGTGTCTGTATTGCTTTAACCGGCAATAAGAAACTTTGAGGAAGGTGGCAGGAACCCTGGCAACAAAAAACAACTACAAATGTCAGTAGAAACAGAAATGTACCTCAATTTAACTTTAGTATTGCTTTAGATGTTAAGATCAAACAGCTCAGAACTTAAGTTGCTTTGTTATTCTTCCTGGAGTAATTTCTGAAACGATTATTTTTACTTAAGTAGAAGCAAATGGGCTAAAAAAAACATGGGGGGAAAATAAAGTAGCTAAATACAAAGGAATTGACCAATACCAAAGGGTCTTCAAAGCAATAATAATGAACTGAACATGGCAAGACCTGTTGAGCCATTATTAAAATCTATTCACATATCGTCAAACAACTTCCAAAAATACAAAGTCTGGTTACAGAAACTAAAATCTCTGCATAGTTTTACCATGAATAAACCATCATCAAAATCAAAAAATAATGGCATAAACTTCATTATGTTCAGCAAGGACGGCAAAGCCTGAAAAGTGATGGAGATTTACCTTAGGGCAGGACCATGATTCTACATATGCAGACAGAAACCAAGGGAGTTGGTTCACCTTATGTGTGCTAAAATTGCCTTGATATTTTTTCATCCCATATCTACTTCAACCGACAAGTGCTTAATTTCACAAAGCACAGTACAACAATTATCCAAATCCAAAAGATTTTTATACAGATATCAAATATATAGACATATAGACATATATAGATTAACTTTCAATTAGCAGGTCTAATGAACTAGCAGTGGTGAGTTGAAGTCCTGCTGATGGTGCTGTGGAGCTGGAAGACAGCCTTTCTATTATAACTGTGAATGATGGCATTTTATTCTCATAATAGAGGCTTTCCACTGCTCCACCTTCAGGCTACACCTTAATTCAGAATTCTAGCTTATAAATAAGTTTCCTGTTATAGGAGGTTTGACTTCCAATGAGAACTAAATCAGTATCATCTGTGATTCAGGTGCATTTTTTTTCTTTACCAACAATTTAAAAATTCTTAGGGATTGCTTTTTTGATTGTTTCCTTAAAAAATAAATGAATCTACTGACAGCTCTTCTCCCTGAAACAAATAAAAATGTGTAATTTCAATGAAACCCCATCAATTTTGGTTCTTTTTATACATGTTTTATCGCTTTATTTATTTTTTTATTTTTTTATTTTTTTAATTCAATTGATTTTACTAATGCCTTCATATTTTATGGATCACAAAAACAAACATTTCAATTGTTCCCATTCAAGCACTGTGCATTTTTCCCCACAAAATGCAAACGAATTTCACATAGATGATAGGGAGACTGACGTCAGCCTCTTTGTACACTGTCTGATCTGACAGGACATGGCTGCAGAGCCTTGTAGTAATTGATAGCATGTTTAGGGAGTTGTTTGTGTTTCCAGTCAAACGTCTGCACAGAATTCATCATGCAGGGGTCTTTCCTGGCATATTGTACTTTGTTATAGTGTGTAAATGTCAAGTGTGAATAATAAACAGACTCAAAGCAACAACAAAAAAAAGCCCTTCAGCATCAAAAGTCATAATAGAGAGCTGGCTCTCTTTCATTATAGAGATCTAAGAGTGTCCCTTTTTTTAAATATTTGTGCCTCAGCCCCTGATATCAATTAACAAAATCAGGCATGGCTGAGATACGAATCCCACAAGAAGGCAATGAGCAAACATAAAAACAAAGGAGTAAAATAAAATGTTTTTGCTTTGTTTTGTTTTATGGTTTGTTTGTTTTGTTTTAATGCATTGTTATGATGTTTCATTTTCCATTTTATTAGAGTTGAAAGGCCAAATATGCAAACAAACTGAACTAAAACATTAATAAAATTGTATCTGTTGTATCTGTATTATCTCAACATATATCCTGCTTTAGCTCCATGATTTGAACTTTAGAGAAAGAAACCTGGACTAATAATGTACTGACATTTATTATTATTATCATAATTCTCATTATAATTATAATTATAATAATTATTATTATTATTATTATTATCATCATCATCATCTAACCCCTGGAGTATCGTAATGATAGAATAATTTCTATTACATCCTGAGGTTTTTTTCTTTCTCAATATTCAGAATAGCGTACAGATGGTTTTGAACAAATGTTGTTTTTTTTAACCACTTACTCTTGACCAGTGGAGCAAAGGCTGTTGGTAGCCCTTTTTTTATCTTGAAACATCTGATTACATTTCAAGTAATTTCAGCTGCCAAAACTTTCTCCATATCTGCTATCTTTGGCATTTTTGCGTATTTTCAAATAAATCAGGCTGATTCCATTTGGATGCAGGATGCAAAGACGCAAATACACGATCAAAGCAATGTGATTAAAGACACATTGTACTCAAAGATGCAAAACTGATTTGTCTTTAATCATGTGTTAAAAGCTTCAGATCCTGAGGTTGTACAAATTCTCCTCCTCAGTGGTGTATTTGCAAAGCTACCATGTTGCCTTTGATTTAAAGGCATACACACACACGGATTTTAAAGTCTTGCTAAATGTGAGCAATGTCTATCTATGTACATAGAATTTTTCCCTTTTTAGCCAAAAGGTCCCCAAATTAAACTTGGAAGTCCAAAGGCAATGTTGTTTAACCTAGATGATTAATCCTGACAATATTCTAATTACACATCAGAAAGCAAAAAAATTTTATGTTTACCTTTCATTGTTAACATTGTTTTAATTTCTTAATAGACAGAGCACTGTATGGTAACTTATAACTGGTTCATCCTTTAATAAAACCTTTGTATGCATGAAAAAGTCATTGGTCTGTTTATGGTGGCCTACTAACAAAATACATTTACAAAAACAGAAGACTACTCAGAAAAATCTAAACAGGATTTTTTACTTTTTATTCAATAAATAAATAAAGATATTCAGCTAATTTTTGTTTTATTCATTTTTTTTCTTTTCTTTTTGTATTACCATGAATTTCATTCATTTAGAAATATTTTTATTGGACTGATGCTAGTTCTGTACTCATTAGTACGCACAGGCTGCTCCACTAAAATTGCAAACACCAAGTTATAACACCATCTGTTGAGGATATTGGAGCATCTAGCAGCTAAACTTCATGAATAAGCTAAACGAGAGTAAATATCAAAGATAAATGTATCATTTATTCAGTATCTTAAACAAGGGTTGAGTCTAAAAGAAAGCCGTTGAAGCACAGACGCCCAGATTTCCCTCTACCCAGCCACTTGGCCTTGTTCCTCCAGAGCGAACCCCAAGGCATTCCCCGGCGAGCTGAGAAATATATTCCTTGCACCTGGTTCCTTTGTCTTTTTTTGGGTCTTTCCACAATAGACGACATCCTACCTGAATACTTTAACTAAGTTACTTTAACTTAGCTCTGCTCTATATCCCTCCTGGATGATGGACCGTCTAAGGGAGAGTGCAAGCATTCTGCAGACAAAACTCATTTTGGGCACTTTTATCCACCATCTCATTCTTAACATTACCCAAAGCTTCTGACCATAGATGGAGGTAAGAACTTAGATTGACAGGTAAATCGAGAGCTTCTCCTTTCACCTCAGATTGCTCACAGAAGATCAGTACTGTGCATGCATGGCTGCAGATGTAGCACCAAGGGTTCTGTTAATCATGCTCTCCATTTTTCCCTTATTTTGCAACAAGAGCCTAAGATGCTTTAACTGCTCCACTTGGGACAGGACCGTATGCCCAACCGGGAAAACGCATTTTAACCCTATCAACACAAGACCAGGGTTTCCAATTTTGAGGTACTGATCTTCATCCAACTCAGTTAGCTTCCTCACTGTCAAATAAATCCAGCAGATCTACATCATCTGCAAAAACCAGAGACTTTATCCTGAGGCCAAAGAAACAAATTCCCTCAACACTTTGATTGTGCTCAGAACTTCCATTTAGCTTTGCATTCTGGTTTCACTCATTTTATGTATTTTCTTTGATGGAATTACTGAAATGACACTTCGCTCAAAAAAAAAAGATTGCAAAGAAGTTAAACAGGACTAAGGGTCTAATTGGAACATTTCTTTTGTTCACATCTTAGTTTAATTGTGGGTGATCTGATTTTGAACTCTAACCTTTATCCAGCTGACCCTAGTGCTGACTCATAAATCACACATGACACCTGTCACAGCGCTAATCCCTGAGTTTGGTGCAACAGCGGCACGGATCTCCGCATTAGAATGCCAGCTTTCATCAGGCATCATTCCAAATGGTAATCCCAGTGACGGTGAAGGGAAATGTGCGATCTGAGGCCTGTTACGTATCACCTCTTATCTGTCTGCTGTGTTTCTTGCTGCATCTGCCTGTCTGTCACCTTGCCACCCCGTGTCAGTGTCTATAATGCTTTATTGTGCCAGCTTAAAAAGGCGTTGACCTGCTGGACCTGAGTTCCTTTTGCTTTCAGGACGATCAAGCTATTTCCCGCTTTTAATTTAATTTAGTTTTTACTAAGTATTTTGAAACAAGTATTGAAACATATGTCTTGTTTTTAACAAAATCGGCTTAATTTTTTCTAGTTCCTACATGCATTCATTGTTATTTGCCAGCATAGTTTAGGAAGAACATATGGTCCCTTTTACTGATGTGTACACAGCCTGTCACTCCAAGAAAGTGCTGCAGTAAGGACAAAATCGCAGGAAAACCACATAGCATGTCAATCTTCCCATTTATGACAGTTTTCTGAACCTAAAACTGAAAGTTATCCACTACCCATTTTGATATAGTCAATAAACATTTAATGTTCTCTCAGCTATAAATGAAATGTTTTATAAATGCCTATTTTCATAGCATTTTTATTTCTGCGATACAAACGTAGCAGTGGAGTTTGTGTGGCACATGACATAATGGTGGAGACAATCACAGTTCATTTCTTTGGGTCACCCTTGAGTGCTTAAAATAAAAATCCACTATTTAAAATGTAGAAGTCATATCATGTTTTATAGGCCAGAACTCTGGTCTGAATGATGCAAACACAATAGAAACAAAATATCTCATGTTATAGGAATAAGGTGGACACATGGTCATTAAAACGTTGCGGAAATGTTGACAAAAAAAGAAAACCCACATTTGATGTGTTTCATTTTTGTAATGATTGTAATATTAATGTTATCATGCTGATGTACAGGTGGAAAAAAGGCCACTGAAATCAAAATGTAACTAGTAAAATTTAAGCTCTAAAGTTTATTGTCTTT
Organism: Orestias chungarensis; assembly: GCA_032876305.1. NCBI lineage: Eukaryota > Metazoa > Chordata > Actinopteri > Cyprinodontiformes > Cyprinodontidae > Orestias > Orestias chungarensis. Next base: position 244,095 of record JAVLVB010001269.1, read on the forward strand.
AAATCCTCTTTAAAACAAAACAACAATCTGCTTATTTCCAATGTTTTTCTGGTTGTCTTTCTCTCAGGTCTGAATATTGATTTCTATTATTTGCTGACTTATTTGAGTCTAACCCAGTATTGATTATATCTGAGCAGGTTGAATCTCTTTAAGCTTCTCAGTTAAAGACACACAATCTCCCTCTAACTACTCCAAACATCACTGGAGTTGTCTTTTCTACCTAGTGTCTAAAACACTATCTTTCAACACAAAATAAAATTTTATGTTTTTTAACATGTGAAATGTATAATTTTGTCACCACTGCATGAAACAGTCCCGCAAAGCAGGTAGCTAGACCAGCGTAAGGCTGCTGCAGAGTTGAAACACAATCAGCTGCTGTGTGTGTGTGTCCTGAACAGGTGTCACCACACAGGTGAGACACCACCACAGTAGCTGCGCCCACTAATTGAGACAGCATCTGTGTTAATGAGCAACACGACTGGCTCTGCTCAGTTCATAACGATATCTGAACCTAGAGCAAGTTAACAACGGGCGTTTTTTTAAAAGGCAAACATTTGACAAAATGTTGCCCCAAAATGATTCCTCTTAAGAATCACACGTAACTTTTTAATTTGCTTTGAAACCTCACTTACATTTCAGATGAAGTTTGCCATCATCTTTGAAAGTTTTAAAATTTTCTGTTTACTCTTTCATTAAAAGTCTGACTGCTGGGAGGAAGATGATGTGTGAAGCTCCTTATTTTTGCAACACATGAATCCAATAGACTTTTCAAGGACTTTAAGATCACAGTGGGAATGACTATGACTCAGACTATGACTCAGTAGGGTGTATACTGAGCTACAGTATGTATTGAATATACCTTGCTTAATGCAGACACTGCAAAGCAATATTGTTATCCACATGAATCTGAGCCAATGTGCTTAAATTTTTCTGATTTACATAATTTCCAGAATTATGCTCACTTTGTGTCACATTATATCTAGGTGACATATTGCCAAATATATCTGAAGAACCTAAAGTTATACCCTGTTACTCTTAATCAGTTTCGTCGTTTCACATATCTTACAGGCTCTCCAACAACATTCCTTTCTCTTGTTTTCATCACTTTTAACCAAACGTGTTTCATGCGGATGAAACTCAACCGTACAAATGTGGCAGCGTAGGGCAGAGAGCTCATTTAGAAAGCTGCAGCTGAAGGGCAACTGTAAATAAAACCCACAGGAATTAATACCGCATAAGAGCCGCACGTGAGCAAGAGGAAGACAATCTGGGATGCGCTGAGGGAAAAAGAGAGAGATCGAAAAAGAACAAATCAGTTTAGTGAAGAAGTCTGCAGGATGAGAGAAATTTCTGGACATTTTATCTAACGTACTGGGGTTTCTGCTATGACACTAATTAAAGGTTTCTTTTAATTTTATATTCAAAAACCAGAACAGATAAGATTTTAGCATTAAAGTTTGCTAAATAAACAGCTTAATTTCTAAAGTATCTTGAAAAATCACATATTTTTCTTTTAAACTAAACCAAAATCATTAAAACCATTGTTTTGTTTTTAAAGTGATTAATATTCAGAAATGTATAAATATATGAGACATATATGTTTTCAATCAACTTTGTCACTATATTAGATTCCTAAAGAAAAGGATCCAAAAAAGCCATAAACAGCTGTGGTAATCTTTTATGGTTTTCTCAGTTAAATGATTTTTTACCAAAAACTATTAAAAAAAATCACCTTTTTAACAATTTTATCTAAGGGACATTTATACCATAATTGATTAATGCACTCTGCCAGAATCAGATAAACCCTGTAGCAAGTAGAGCTTTAATAAGCTTTCTTAGACTGGAATGCTAGAATTATTTCAGCACTTTACTGAGAGTTGCTGTAAGAAGACATAATCAGTTCAGCTGCAGCTCCAGTTTCGGTTTTAGTTGAGGCTACAGCTCATTAGCTACATCTAAAAGAGAGGTACGTTTCTAATCCGAAATGAGACGAAACCTGTGCAGATCGCACATCACAGAGTCTGACTTTAGCTGGCATAAACGTGAACGCCTCAGCTAAATAACTTTGACGATGAGCAATGTTGGCCTTTTACTTATTAACTGCACAATTTCACTGAATGTCATCATCTTCTTGCTGAACATCAGAAATCGACACCCGTCGTTAACCAGAATAGATGTCTGTCTCTTTACATTAATAATTTGATCAGTTTTATGGAATGCATTTTTATATCTATAAATATTGCCTGATAAGGATGAGATTCCGCTCGGGGGGGGGATTAACCTGAAGTTGCTTTTTTTTCTGTGACTATTCAACCTGCTGCTCTAATACCCTCACCGCTCAACACCATCTGTCCACTATCGTCCCACCCCATGTCCCTTTTCTGTATCTCTTTGTCTCATTTTCATAGCAAACATTATTGGCTGGAGCACATAAAGACGTGGCTCAGTTGTACCTGTAGTCAGTGAAATCTAAAATTACAGACCATTCTGACCTGAGGTCAAGCTGTGAACCTGCTGAGCTGACAGACAAAGAGCACACAACTAGCTCAACATACAGTAAATGTCAAACCCTCTGAGAGAAGTGCTGACGAGTAATGCAGTCAGCATTCATTACCTTCTCTATAGCCTCTAATTACATGGTTATATTGTGAAGTATCTTGCCACGGTCTGCACAGAGGATGGAATAAAGGTCTCAATCTAAAACAGTGGACGATCGCTGTTCTGTTTCTAACTAAGTACGCGTATTGTAATTTATGAAACACAAACAGATATTTAAGTGAAACATAAGTTAGTTTGTACATTAAAGACTAAAATCTTTACATACATTGTGTTTAATTTGGGGGTTTTTGACCCAGCATCTGTTGAATATACCGACTCCTCTGTCTCATTCATAAAGCAAATAGCAAAAGCGGCCCATCCTGACCCACATGTAAGGGCAATGTGCACTTTTTGAATTAAGCTGGCGATTTTCTCACCTTACAGATTATATTTAAAAATAAACTAAAGATAAAAATGACATGATGAAAAAAGGCTAAGATTGCCTAACAGCAAGATCTAGGTTTGTCGGTGGCATTGTCCGCATTGCCACTAAAGGCAGAAATCTCACCGACTGTTTATTCCAATAACTTATGTGCACGTAAACCTATTGACCCTAAAGCAGAAGGTAGATTGGCTGATCTTCAATATTGGTAAAACTTTAATTTAAATAATAATAATTATTACCTTCCACGCTATTCTTTAACTGCCTGATTTCAAAAAAATTTAATATGTGCTGTTTTAAAAATGCGGACTGCATACCCTCCAGCCTCCACATCCCACCCTAACAATTTTGCAAGAAACAGCAGGTACAGACAACAGATGGATGGATATACACACAGATTATCCCCTTAATCAGAGCAAAGCTAACAAAAAACTCCTTTCAATGTCTTTCTTGTGTTTTATTTAAACATAAATAGTCTCCCCACTAATTGTATGACTGATACTTCAAATGTTGACAAATTGTCTTGGTACAAAGAAGCAGAACATGCTTGACAGCACCGTTTTTAGTATTACTTGCAAGGCATTGGTAAATTAAACCAAGTCCTATAACCATGTACAAAATATTGTTATTATCTTGTAATTTATCTTGAATCAAGGCATATTGCATCCATAAGGGCTAAATAATAAACATTTTGATCAAGCACAGGATTTTCTACAGTCCTTATTGAACTTTATAGTTGGAAATAAAAGCACATTCTTCCAAAAAGGTAAACACAAAGAGAGAAAGGAAGCAGCACTTTCAAACAATAACGTCGAGGATTTCAAAGCAGATTCAGTCCGCAAATGTTATCATATAGCCTTCCGTTCTTTTCATGAAACCAGACTCAAATGCAAAAGGTATTTACAAATGGGCCCTTTGATTATTCTGCAAAGACATGCAGATTCTTGAAGTTAGACAGGATTGTCGAGAACTTTGAACTCAACCTTTCGGAGATTTTATCTGTCACCTAAATGTCTCTGAGTTGTTCTTCAGTCCTGTGACTTCAAAAGAAATAGGACGGTTTCCATACACAACAATATGTTAAGCGCATGAGCAGCACAAACTTTTACTGAAGCATAACATTAAATCTGGCTTAATGTTAAAAGTGAAAGTGCTAAAACAGTGTAAAGATTACGAAAAATGATGTCACATGACAAAGGCATGTGATCAGAAGGTGACTTATTGTTTTCTGTAGCATAATATTGGAGTAGATCTTCCTTGCACAATAAACACTCTCCAATATATATTCATATACAGAACCTTTGCATGCAAATAAGCGTCATTTTGTTTCAGACATACATAGCTAGGGGCTGTTAGCAAGTGTGCATACAGCAATCACTAAAGGGCCTCTTGTCAACAGGCTTTTGATCAAACATCCATCATCTCCCATGAGAGTGTCAAATTAGCAATAAGAGAAACAGGTGGCCTGCCAGCAGATGCCAAGGAGCTAATAGCAGAGAAAATTGAGGTCATGTTTGTTTAATCACCTCAAGCATCAGATGGATTTAACTTCTTTTCCGTTTGATAAAGGAGATACAGTTGTTTTTTTAACAGTGTTGTAATGTTAATTTACAAGGCGGCTTTTAAATGTAATCCTCAGTGTTGCTATTCATCAAATTCTACTGATTTTAGGTGTGTCACTGAAGTGTGTGGCAAAAATGTGTTTTTTTAATAATTAAATTAAAGTGCAAGCAACAATTTTTGATGGGCATTCCAGATCAGAGGGGACACAAAGTGTATAGATTCAAATTACAGATTAAAATATTTACATATATTTAGATTACTGTGTAGCAAACTTTGGAATAGATTTTCAGAAAAAATGAAGGCTTGTGAGTAAAAAAAAAAAATAAAATACATACATACATACATACATATGTATATATATATTTATATATATATATATATATATATATATATATATATATATATATATATATATATATATATATATATATATAT
>JAVLVB010001269.1:250559-307311 GCA_032876305.1 Orestias chungarensis
CCAGGTGGTCAGGATGGGAAGCATCACCTCCTCCTCACAGACCCTCAACACCGGAGCTCCCCAGGGCTGCGTTCTGAGTCCCCTACTCTACTGCCTGTACACACATGACTGCACTGCTAGTCACAGCTCCAACGTCATCATCAAATATGCAGATGACACGACGATCATAGGCCTGATCTCCAACAACAACGAGACAGCCAACAGAGAGGAGGTCAGCTTCCTGACACACTGGTGCCAGGAATACAACCTCTATCTAAACGTCAACAAGACCAAGGAGCTGATTGTGGACTTCAGGAAACAGGAGACAGCGCACGCCCCCATCAACATCAACGGAGCCACGGTGGAGAGGGTCAGCAGCTTCAGGTTCCTCGGGGTCCACATCACTGAGGATCTGATATGGACAGAACACACCACACGGGTGGTAAAGAAGGCCCAACAACGCCTCTTTTTCCTAAGACGGCTCAAGAGGTTTGGCATGAGTTCCCGTATCCTCAAGACATTTTACACGTGCACTGTGGAAAGTGTACTGACAGGCAGCGTCACCGCCCGGTACGGGAGCTGTACTGCTCTGGAACGGAAAGCCCTGCAGAGGGTCGTACGGACAGCGCAGCACATCACCAGGGTTCAACTGCCAAACCTCCAAGATCTTTACACCAGCTGCTGCATGAGGAAGACCGGGAGGATTGTAAAGGACTCCACCCACCCAAGCCAATGCCTGTTTTCACAGCTGCCGAGCGGCAGGAGGTACAGGAGCATCAGAACTAGAACCAGCCGGTTCCGAGACAGCTTCTTCCCCCGAGCCATCAGACTGCTGAACAGCAATGGACAAGCACACCCCTCATAATCAACATACCACATACAACCATACAACCCATTCTGCACTCTGCACTTTAACATGTGTAATGCATATCTTGCACAATAACTGTAAATCTCGGACTACTACTATATAATACAATTGTATTTCATATATTTATATTCATCCACTCTCATAATTTTGTACATCTGCACATAAAGATCCTGTAGGATATCTGTATATATTTAACAAATGGTGCTAGTTTTAAAGTTTTACTGTACGTTTTTATGCGTATATTTTTGTATTTAATGTGTATTGCACCTGTGAGGGACTGAGCACCTAAGCATTTCACTCACCTTTCACACCTGTGTTAATGTGACGTGACAATAAAGTGATTTGATTTGATTTGATTTGATTAGTGTGTGATTGCGCGTGAGCATGCTGAAATTGTGATGAAGCACAAGGTCCAGGACACTGGGGCCACGCAAGAGCACAGAGATCAAACAGCTCACCGCAGGGACACCACGCACCCGCCTAGAGGACCACAGAGGGGGCCTGGGGTAGAGCCCCCCTCGGCCGCTGAGTAGAGCTCCCAGGCTACCAGGAGCAGCACCCTGCCCGTCCCGCCAGGCCCCGGCCGCCCAGGCACGGGCCACGGCCGGGGCCCAGGGCCCAATGCCCGAGCGCCCAGCAGAGAGCCCGCCCGACACCCGAGAGAGATAGGCGACCCCAGAAAGCCAGCCGGGGTGGATCGATACAAGCCCCCGTGCCCCCAGCACCCCACGGCCCAGTCTGTCCGCAGGTGAGTGCAGCAGCAAGCAGTGAGGAAGGGTGAGGAGGGGGCAGGACATGTGCTCTCCAGCTGCAGCACAGCCGCCGCCCCCAACCACCCTGTGTGCGGTGTAAGATTTGTGGTATGCAATAGTGACTAATGTGCATTTAAGAATGGGGGAGAGTAGTTCATGGAGCGTAACGAAGGGCCACTTCACCTCACTCCAGAAACCACACCTCTCCCCCAAAGACCCTAAGTCTGTGGGTGAGTGTTGTGGACTTGAGCAAGAGAGGAGAGGGGAGTAAGGTATGTAAGACCGGGGGCAGCATCGATGATGGGACCAGATGGTCCGAAAGGCGCCCCAATCTCCCAGCCGCCACCAGGGGACAGTAGGGGCAAAAGTCCGCCCGCAGCTGTGACAGCGCACCGAGAACCACGACCAGCCCAGGAGACCACCCACCGGTCGACCAAGAGGTGGCTTGGGAGAAGAGAATACGGAGGGGGTACTCACTGCATTCACTCTGGGTGGGAACCTGGGTCCAGGACCACGCACCTCCAGCCCCACCAATACCAGACCTAACAAAGACTCTAGGCAGAGGCCGGCAGCGACTCACCACGTCCAAGGCCACCCGAACCCCCCGGGCACAGGCGAACCCCACAACCAGGTGCAGGAGACCCCCAGGCGCCAGAGCCCCAGCCCCGCCCCCCTACCCCCACCCGGGCAACTCAGCGACCCACCAAAAGACAGGCAGCCGCCACCTCGGGCCCCACAAAAGACCCATCCACTACCGCGCAGCAGCACCACCCACAGGTCACCAATGCAGACCCCCGGACAAGAAAAACACGGCGCACCAACCGGGACCTATCCAACCCCTGGAAGCAGATCCCCCCACAGCCAACTCCAGAGCAACCTAGAGCAGTGAGACAATGACCCACCAACCCCGCTAAGTGATAGAGCTAATTAGAGAAGACCAGAGATTTCAGGTATCAGTCAGATGATGTTTTGAAGAGGCAGACATTGTTTCAATACTGAAATGATCTAATAGAAGGTTCCTAAACTGATTATTAGATAAGTTCTTCCTTGTGTTCCAGTTTAGGAGAAAGGTTTTCTTTGCAATACATAGGGCAGTGAGTACTATAGGTGATAAATTAATTTCTATGCTGGTGACACCCAAGTTACCCAATAAACATAGTGTGGGGCATGCTGGAACATTACATTTAAACCACAGTGAGAGATCCTGACAAACCTCAATCCAGAATGCCTGAACTGTTGCCCAGTACCATAGCGCATGCAGATAATCATCAGGTATGTTATCTGTGCACTGTGAGCAGATATTTGTATGTTTAAGACGCATCTTGAACATCCTTTGTCCTGTTTGTATATTTTTGAGAGGTATTTTGCGGAGCAAATGTTTAAGAATTCTGCTACCCTGCAAGGGAGTTGTAGATCTAGTTGCTTAAAAAAGTATTTTTCATTAATTACTGCCTTTATTTGTTGGTGTTCTACGAATCTGTTGCTATTTATTCCATATAGTGTTATAAGTGTATCAAATGAAATAAATTTACCATGTTGAGCTATGTGCTCCAGAGTCTTTATTCCTTTGTTTTTCCATACTGTAAAGGTTAGCATTTTTTTGTTTTGCAGGATGTCAGGGTTCTTCTAGATGGGTGTTATTTTAAATGGAAAGAGTGAGGATTTTGTTATTTTAAGAAATTCCCACCAGTCAGAGAGGAGCTAATTTTGATGCTTTTAAAGCATTTATGATGTTTATTGCTCGGGCTAATAAATAGTAAATCCCAGATTTCCAGATTATCACAGAATGTTTGTTCTATATCCATCCATTCTTCATCTCTGGGGTTACTTTTAAACCAATGTGAGATGTATTGCAATCTATTAGCTAGAAAATAGTGCTGAAAGTTTGGTAATTCTAAACCACCGCAATCTTTACCTTTTGGTAGCGTTTTAAGGCTGATTCCCAGGTATTGAATGTTTCCTGACTTCAGCATATTAGTTAATATATACTGAGGACTGCAATTAACTGGCAGAGCTATAGATTTTGACCAGTTAATTGATTAATCAGAAAGTGCAGAGAATTTGTTCATTAGTGCAATAGTGTTAGTTAGAGAGACCCGTGGGTTCTGGAGGAAAACTAATACATCATCCACATATAGACTTATCTTATGTTCGATATTTTTGGACTGAATGCCTTTTATATCTCTGCTTTCTCTGATGGCAGCTGCTAGGGGTTCGATAAATAGTGCAAAGAGCGAAGGGGACAGTGGACACCCTTGTGTGGTGCATCTCTGCATACTAAAGGTTGGAGAATTTTGATCATTGGTTCATACACAAGCATTTGGAGAGCTATAAAGAATTCTCATTCAGTTTATAAGTGATGAACCAAACCCAAATTTGTCTAATACTGCAAACAGGAATTTCCATTTTACACGATCAACTGCTTTTTCTGCATCTAATGAAACAATTACGGCTTCCAGGTTATTGATTGTAGAATAGTCTATAATATTAATTAGTCGGCACATATTAGTGGAAGACGGTCTTCCCCTAATAAAGCCTGTTTGATCTGGATGTATTGAAATAGGTGTTACTTTTTCCAGTCTTTAGCAAGAGCTTTTGTAATTATTTTGAGATCTACATTTATCTAGGATATTGGACAGTAACTGGATGGGAGTATAGGGTCTTTCCCTGGTTTCTGGAGCAAAATAACATAACACAGCAGAATTCCTATTTGAGGGAACTTTGTTTTTCTCTTTGATTTCAGATATCATTCTATAGAATGTTAGTGCAAAATTCCTTGTAGAACTCAGCTGGGAAACCATCTGGTCCTGGAGCTTTATTATCAGAAAACTGTAGTAAGGCTTCATGGAGCTCACCAACTGAAAGAGGAGAGTCTAACATCTTGACCTGTTCTTGTTGTAATTTTGGAAGATTAATGTCGAGAAGAAATTCTTCAAGTTTTATATCTGATGGATAATGCTTTGCTTGATGAGTATAAGTCTTTGTAAAAATTCATAAAAACATAGTTATTGCATCAGGACCATGGGTAACAGATCCTGTTGAGTCACTGATAGACGTGATAGTTGCTTTCTCTTTATTCATTTTTAATTGGTTTGCTAGAAATTTTCCAGATTTGTTACCATGTTCAGAATTCTCCAAACGAAGCCTTTGAACCATAAACTGTGTTTTCTTATCTAATATTTCATTCAGTACCAATTTGGCTTTCCTTATTTTGTTTAATAAATGTTCTTTTAGAGAGGCGCTGTAGGCATTCTCTAACTGTTTAATTTTAAGTTCTAATTCTATAATTTTTTAATTCTCCTTCTTTTTCTTATTTGAAGAAAAAGAGATTATTTTGCCTCGCATTACAGCTTTACCGGCTTCCCAGAGAGTCCAGTCTGATATACCAGGCTTTTCCAAATACGTAGACCATTATTTTCTAAAGAAATTAGTAAATTCTTAAGTCTTTAAGTAATGATAAATTAAATCTCCAATTCCTAGAAGGTGGTTTGATTTTCTTATTCATCAGAGTGATGCACACTGGTGCATGATCACTGACAGTGATGGGGTAGATTTTGCTTTCTGAAACATCCGTCAGTACAGTGCTACTAACTAGGAAATAATGTAATCTTGAGTATGACCGGTGTACAGTGGAAAAAAAGTGTAATCCTTAAGGAAGGTTTGCTGGGAGCACCATGCATCGTAAAGACCAAATTTGTTAATGTATTGTTTAATAATTTGAGTGGACTGCCAGTTATGCTGAATCCCTGTGTTATTGAGCCTGTCCACAGCTGCGTCAAAAACCATGTTGAGGTCCCCTTCTATGAAGAGTGTGTTATCTGAGTGATCAGATAATGATGTGAAAAAAGAATGCTACTGCAAGTTTCACAGTCTGTTTTCTCACTTTACTTTAGGTCAAGATTGTGGTATTTTAGTGTACTCACAAAAAAGTTAATATAACGCTGCAATTATTATTAAAAAAGTAAAAGGTTGCAGTCAAATAAAGTCCACTTTGGTTTTGTCGACTTTTGGAGGATCTATAAGAAACATTACCATATTTTACTTCTATTCCTATTATTTGGATTAAGGTTAGTATTAACCTAACCCAAAATGTACTTGAGAGTTAAAACTAGAATGACTAAAAAATTATTTTAAACATATCGTTATTTTCCACAAGTAATCTCTATGCTTTCTGTATCAGTAAAAATCCACATTCTCTTTGGCAATATCCACATTTTTGTATAACAAAGGGATGATAGCTACCGCTGCAAGGCAGAAATCATGGTGTAGATGAAACTCTACTGTAGAGATTGTCTTCTTAATTTTTTTTCCTGCATCTAAATATGTATTGAATGCAATAATTGCTTCAGGCAGCAAAGGATATAATTCAATCAGTAATTTGTGGGAGTGAATTACGAGGTCAGCGTAGCCCATCTATTTATTTAGATTTAGTTTTGTACTCTTCTCATCTTTTCAGCTGTGTTTTCTTGCCATCATATTTTTCTTACCTCCTGTCAGACAGAGATGTTCAGAGAAAAAAAAACATCTAAATCACATAGCTGAGGGATTTCACACCACAAAGTGCTCAAGGGCACTCATTACATTTCCATCTTGCAGTATTAGAGTTTCCATTGTGAATTCGGCTGCAGAGTGCAGTAATCCACATAAATAATAATTTAATTCAGGTTCCAAAGCACCGTTGGCTTTTTGTAAAGACCGACGGAGAGTATACAAGCACCATTATCAGGAATGATAATAGCTGCAACACTAGCAGAAATGTAATGGTGTAAAAAAAAAGGGGGGATTTCAGAACAGAGAGCATAAAACGGCAAGTCGTAGATCAGCTGTTTCTGGATGATATAAAGGAAGATCATCATGAAAAGAAACTATCCAATTATATCCACAATACAGGTAAACTTCAGTGTATTCTTTGAAATTGTATGTGATAGATGGCACAACTTAGTAAAAAATTGTGAAAGAAGAGGGGGAAAGATAATACATTGTTTTCACAGCTGCGAATGTTTTTGTGAGGCTCTATGTCTCTGCAAGCTTTATACATCAAAAAACATAATTTGCTTGCCCGTTTTTATTTATAAACTGAATGGGAATAGTTATCAAGTTTGAAGTCCAAAATTAAAGCTGTGTCCCATTGGTAGATGTAACTCGACCAGAATGGTCCTTCATGTCAGACGTCAATTCAGTAGGTGAAGAAAAGTTTTAATCAACCACATTCAAATCCAATATGGCAGCTCCAAAAATTAAACAAGACACATTGTAAGAGCACATCTAAAATCAATGTTACATGTAGCGGCCCACAAACACAAACTGAACAAATAAAAAAACGTTGTTTCTTATGTTAAAAGTATAGGTTAAAAGGATCTTTGTAAGAGGTACTATGAGCAACAGCTACTTAGCAGACCCCATATTAGAATCTAGACATATCCCACTATTGTTAGTAGTAGTTAACTGGGATGTGACAACATACTCAGGTCCGACTTCTGAATTCCAAAGTAAATATAAGGCAATGTTTGACCTGGACTTTGCCTCAGCAATTCTGCAGCAACAATATTTATATTACAAAGTATTGCAGTGCTGTATATATTCAAGGTTGTTGTCTTGCTAGAAGGTTAATCTACAACCATTGTTTCAAGTGTTATATTTTGCTCCAACCATTCCATTTTCACCTTTTATGTCTTCTTGCAACTACGTAAAGTATCACATGGTGATATGTAGTTGTCAGGGGATGTTGCCATAATAACTCGAGCAGAGGTGGATTTCGTGAAGAATAATTGTATTATTGACTGCAAGAATGATGAATAATGGACCGAACATAAAAAAGGTAACGCGGAACGGAAGATGGAAACAAACAAGGGACAGGAACTAGAACGTAAAACAAAGAAGTAAACGGATGGAATAAACAAACCGGCGGATGAACGCAGGATAGAAATTAAAAGACTAGACCAAAAAAATAAATAAACAAAACAACAATGAGGGACGCGTGGAAAACCGGAGGCAATGAAAAAACAAAACCACAGAAGAATAAACTATTGGAGAAAACCAAGGAACAGGTGTAAGTAATGATGAGATTCAGGCTGAGGGAAAACACAGAGAGAGAGAAGATGGACAGAAAGCAGGAGGAACTGGAGAGCACATGACAGTGTGTTATCCAATTATAATTTAGATCAGAACATGTGTCAGGTTGAGTCTTTCCAGTCTATTTCTAGGTTGTCCACCGGGGGTCACCAGAGTTCCTCGACTGCAGTTCCTCTCCAGCTGCTCATCTGGCCAGGTGCAGCCACTTGGTGGAAATGAGCTGGACCAGTATAAGAGGAGCGGTGAACCATACACTCGACGCCTGAGCATTAGTTGCATCCAGTAACCTTAACTCTCAGTGCCAGTTTCTCTAGTTGCCTCTAAGTGATTCTAGCTTTCAAGTTTTTTACCTTTTGTCCTCAGCCTCCATCATCTGCCATGCTCGCCCCCTGTACAACCTGCTTCACTGGAAAGACTCACCACTCTCTCCTCCTGGCGTCTCCACCTTCCGTCCACAAAGTAAGATCGCTCTCAATAAGTTCATCACGCTCCGCCTGCATCACCTCACCCAGTCTGCTTATCACTCAGTGGTTCCTGGTCTCTTGCGTCGTCCCCTCCTTCAACTGAGCCGCTCACTGAACTGTTCGTTGCCTGACGAGTTTGGATTCCCGCTGCCGATCATCTCTGGTTCCCTTCCCTCATCTGTTAACCCAAGCTGGTTCGAGATCCATATCCAAATCCTTTCAATAAACAATGTTATTATTGTACTCCTGATAGTCCTCGTGTATACGTGGGACAGAAGCCTAAACAACAAGACAGCATGTTATTGCTCAAAGTTGATATTCCCTAGAGAACATGTGATAGATAGATAGATAGATAGATAGATAGATAGATAGATAGATGCGTGTGTGTTGTTTTCATTTTTTAATGAAATTCAGCCCCACAGTTATAAACAGAGAAGCTCAAGCTGTCTTCACTAAGCCTTTAGAGGTTTCCCTGCATTTTGTTGCAGCATGAGAAAGGAGCCAAACAGAGGTTTCTGCTGGCACAGCACTGCTGGATGTAAAGAGTCATGACTTAGTGAAGAGTCTTCTCATATCCCAAGGACATGTTCATGGTGAAAAAGCTGAGCTGAGTGCTCTCTCACAAGCTTGTGAACTCCAGCCATGAGCCTGTTTTGCTCTGACTTATTTCATTGTTTTCTTGCCGCTGCAGTCTCAAATAGACTTGCTTTGATTAACTTTTGAAGATAACTATAGAACTTAAGTCTGATATTTCCATCTCATGACTTTACAAAAAAGATAAGGGAGACAGGATTTTTTGTTTGTTTTATTGATCCCTTTAGTCATAACTCTACAGGAGACGTTGCCTTTGCTCTTACATAACCACGGAATTCATCGAGGAACATGAAGCTGCTTTGATTTATATTTACAGACACTTAAAATTCAAAACATGCACAAGCCTTCCCCATGCCTGCAGTGTTGGATGACACGGTGCCACAACAGCTGAGTTAGTTCCTCTGCCGAGAGTTGGGAAGAACTCAAATGTTCTGCACACAAATAGGCTGTAAGCCCGCAAACACCAAAAAAAAGGGGACAAAAAAGCTGTCAGCTAGAAAAGTACACATACAAAGTCAGTCGAACAGGATCAGAAATGCCCGACTAATTCTTTCTTATCAAATAATAATTTTTCACTCTGTTATATGTTAAATACTGCAAATTAAGAAATCATCTTATATGTGCAAAAGAACTAGAGGGCAGAAAGGGAATGTTGTGACAATAGCATCTTATATCAGATAAGTGTTACTGAAGTATTCATGCCCCTTGGATTTTGTTACATCATAACTTTAAATTATTAGTTACATTTTTGTGATTTCATGGGATAGACCTACAGAAAGTACTGCATCATTGAAAAGTCGATGGAAAATAATAGATTGTTTTCACCAAAATATTCTTGAGAGTGAAGTTTTTCACTATAGTTTTTCCTCCATAGTCTTCTTAAATGTAACTTGTTTATTTCATATATATATATTTCATTTTTTGGCCATTTAAACAAACAGCAACACATAACTGCAGCACGTCTTGGACATAATGTATCTAGTAGTAAATAGTTCAATAGTTCATCAATCAGACATAATTTGACCCTGTTATTCCATTAGCCTAGTTAGCATGATCTCACATTTCATACAATGAAACTCTTTTTCTTCCTACTAAAACAGAAAGTTGGTTTATGCGATTAATTTTGGAATTGAACTTGTGTTTTGTTCCTTGTAGTTCAGATCTAAATTGCTGGAAGGCTGGATATCGTACTGATATATTTTGATCTATACCCTTTCATCCCTTGTAGTGCTGCTGGTAGGTAAACCTCCAGCTTGGTGTCAAGTAATTTTCTTTAGCAGACTTTATTTTGGTATTGCCCTCTACTTAACTCCATCCTCCCCATCAGCTCTAACAATGCTCCCAGTCAATATTCAAGAATTGCATTCCCACACCATTTTTCTCCCACTGTAACGCTTCATATTGAGGATTAGTGATGTTTTTTGTCCACACACATATTTTGTACATATAGGCCGAAAGGTCAAATTTGGTTTCATCTAACCCGACCACCTTCTCCCACATGGTTGCTCTTCCTTCTACTAAGATTGTGACAACTAGTAGATGGAGAATTTATTTTTTATTTTTCATATTGACACCTCATTGCCTTTGACTCACAGTAATCCTACCTGCCGATAGATAGACGGACGGATAGACAGATAGATAAATATGATTTTTAAGTTCTCAGAAAGCCTATTCAAAAGTCCAGGAAGGATCATCAAGCAAATATTTTATTTAAAAGTTCATGGTATATCCACTGTTTTACTCATTTTCACTAACCAAACACTATACTGCAGGTGAAACCCAACACTTCTTTCTCAATTCTTTGTGACCTCTGTTCTGCAGAGTGTTTGAGGTGAGCAAAGAAAAAGAGTAGATTGAAAAGTCCCTCTAGGCGTGCACTAAAAAGACTCACAGAACTCCCATCATCTGCTTTGCCGATGGGCAGAGTTCAGGTATTTTTACACTGAAGTCATATCAAAAAAGAAGACTGAATGTGGATGGCTTTTGTGTAAATTTAGACACGTACTGAAGCCAAAGATTTATGGTTTTAGAGGTGCAAATGGGTTTTTGGCAAAAGTCAAAAAGTCACTACCACATAGAACTGCACCAGATGACAGTAAAATATCAGTTTCTTTATCAAACCCTACTAAGGGTCTTGTGTGTTAACACTAAATGGTCTTTACCTGGGAATAAAAACGTTTGAGGTACAATTAAGTTTGAAAACAGCGTTTCTTGTTTCTACATAGTGGACCTTGTTGCATCTCTTTGTAAGGTTATTTTATGCCTACCTACAGTGGACTTACCATAAGCCTATTCAGTAAAACATCCCAGGGATTTCCTACTGTCATACAAGCAATACAATTCTTGTGTTCCTTTATTGTGGGGACAAAGCAGGGCTTGGTGTGAGGGCGGACTCAGAAAATTGATGTATTCTTGTTGCACACTGTGTTGCCACAAGGTTACTTTCACTGACTCACACGGGTGTTTGAAGAGGAAAATAAAAACTTCCACAGCGCTCCGTTGTAAAGATGCAAAACAAAAATGTATTCCACAGTTTTTGCGTTATCCTTTACAAGAGCAATTGGATCCTAGCTAACCTCCACAAACAAACTACGGCCTTTCTGCTCTCACTTTTGTTCACACTCCACCCCGCACACCTAATTTGCATGAATTGCAAAATGGCCTGTTAAGCTATAAAACATAAAAACTTAAAATAAAACACTCATGCACAATAAAACATTACGAAATTAGCCATGTGCAATATAACAATGCTACCTAAACCCCAACAAATGTATTTATTAAATTACTAACTTAACAAATAAGTTTAAACAGTAACAGAATATTTTATATATTAACTTGGCCTCCACTCACACTTTACCAAGAAAACACAGCACTATTTGTAGTTGTTTTCACGCATAGCACTATGTTCCTCCTTTCTGAGTATAAGGAATATAAGTAACATAAGGAACAGAACTTCACACAGCTTGGACTCTGAACAAAGATAAGTTATGTGAATTAAGTTACTATGATGATAACGATTTTAGTTAATGTCCAGTACTATTTTTAAATTAAGTTATTTGTTTCCTCCATATAGTGTTTGGCACTCTCACAACTTTTTTTATTTTAATTCGGTAAACTTTACTGCAAAGACCTTTTTTTTCCTATTTTCTTCATATTTTCTTCAAGTTTTCTTCAAATTCAAAACATGGCATAATAATACTAATACTAATACTAATAATCAATAAGATATTAGGAAGATTGGGAAAGCTTGGATTACACACAGTCATGGCTTGGTAAACAGCAGGTTATAGGGACCATGATTAAAAGTTAAACCTTTTCTCAATGAAGAGAGAAAACCGTTAAAATGAAAATGCAAGTATTCTTACAAAATGTAGGAATATACATTTTCCAATAAACAACTCAGTATATGATCATATGATAGTGTACATGAGCTAGCAAAAGAAATGAATGCCTCACACATCTTTGCAGAGAAAAGGATTTTGCTTCTTTTCTGTTTGCAAAAAGAGCTATATATTTTTATCACAAACAACAGTGCCCTGATACAATATGTGTAATCTTTGTACTTATTAAATATTTAGTTAGTATGTTGGTGCAAAATGAAAGTCGCAAAGGGACAAAATAAGCGATCATCATGACGATAAAGGGGTGCAAATAGACCTACAGTACAGTCGAGCCATTTAGACAAACATATGTATTCATATTTCTTTGGCTTTATCTTTAGTTTTTTGTCCAAACACTGACTTACTTGGTTTACCTGAATGCCATTGTTTTTTATGAGCTTCCCATATTTTTTGTCTTGCAATTATTTGTTGCAGAAACGCAGAATATATTTTCAGTTTGAAGTCTTACACTGTTTTTCTTTTGATTTACTTTCCGATCTCCCATCTCAATCTTCCTAATTTGACATGCTGTCATTCATATTTTCTGTGCTGTGCCTATGTGAAAGTTCATACTGTGTCATTTAAATTTAAGGGTTGTTCACAGATGCATGGCAAAAAAAGTATCACTTTTCTTATCTAGCTGTAGGGATGTATTGGCATAACAAAAAATATGCCTTGGCCTTTTTGAGGTTAGGTATATCAAAAGAAGCTCAGCAGTGTCTACTACCGGAAATTATGATTTTGGTGCAGAGTCAGGCAGGGATATCACCCTCACAGCTGAACAAAGTGCAACGGTTAGGATTTTATTTTTTTTTAGGCCCAGACAGCTCCAGGGACCTGCTATTGGGTGCTGAGCCTTGTTCTCTGGAAGGAAAGCACTTATTATTAATAATTCAAGGCTGGCTTCGCTTTATTATCAGAGGAGGTCCTTTGTCTTCTCATTGAGCGAGAGCTTAAACCCTCAGTCTTTGCTCTGAATCTCAGATCAAGAACCGGGGACAGGACGTTATTATTATCTATGGAGCAGGAGACTTAGGCAGGTGTCAGTCTAGTTCATAGTAAGTTCAATATAATGTGTTATAGCACTTAAATAGGAAACAGTTTGATAAATTTCTTAAGAATAACAATGAATGTCTTTTATGCAATTTGTATAACATTAGAAGGCAGCGAAAAAATAGTGTTACCCTAAATAAAACCTTAGCAAGGAGATGAACTTTTCACATAGTCCCTAATTTCTGATTGGTTAAGCCTGCACTCAAAAGTGAAGATGGCAGGGATCATTCCCAGGCCTGGATGCTTATCTTATCTCATGCAGTGATTAGCAACAAAGCAGCCAAAAGGTAACATTTGTTTGATCTCCTGATACTTTCAGATTTTTATTTTTACCTTTTTTGCCGTTAGGATTTTGGTTAAAACATTAATTACTTTAAATCAGTGTCAGATATCCTTCAGAAATAGAGGCACATAATGCATATCAGTGCTTTTTTTAGTGAAGAAAAAGGTAGTGCATTGGTTACATTAATCCTTTCTGTTGACCCAGGAATAGTACCTAAAACCCTCAAACCAAAGCTCACAACTAAAGTTCTTTGCCTGACACACTTTTCAAACTGGTCTTTCACCCAGGCAAAGGTGGTTGAGAATAAGATGGTTAGAGTGACAAGGAATCAAGGAATCAAGGAATCTTTATTTGTCATCACATCACATGTGGTACATGAGGTGGGACGAAAATTCTAATCCCCCGGTCCAGTTTACACCCTGATAGCAATTTTAAATAATGTAATAAAATATAAGAGTATAATATCTGTGCGAGAAATAGGATTTGAGCTACACAAAATCTACAATATGGACACAGAATAACACAATATGGGACTTCGGACATAGCAGCATTGAGGATCGGAATGCAAATATATAATACATTATAAATTCTAAGAGCTATACGAGAAATGTAATTTGACTCCACAGAATATACAATATTGATCCAGAATCTACCCTCAGGTGTTATGAGTGAGGTCTCAGCAGGGTGGATTAAACTTTGTCAATGCAATAAATCCCATTGTTTGGCTGGTGGAGTTTTTAAGCTTTAATCTTCCAAAAATATGTATACTTTTTTTACTTTAGAGAGAGGTGGAAAAGTGATTTCAACTTAAAATCAACAATTACCCCTAAGAAATAGTTCAGAAAATAAATGATTTAATTTCAAACTCTTTCACTTTGATTTGTTTCATATTATTTTTCCATCACTGCTACTTTTAGTTTCTTTAAATGTTGTGCTCTTTATGTCCTCTTAAACATGTACATTAAACAATCAGTATCTCAAAATTCATAAAACTATTAAACTCTATTAAGCTCAAAAGAGTGAGTTAGATGAGCATTTTTTTGTTACTTCACAATAATAGGGGTGTGCCTCAAGGTCCTGCATAAGGGCTTTTTAATATAAGCTTGTATAACAATTAACTTCCTACAATTTATCCATATAATTTTTTCTCTTCATATTAAAGTTTAAATTATGTTGTATATTTACACATAGCTGGGATGTTTAAGATATTTTAACATTGACAAAGCTGTCTGTATCTTCTTTTGAAAGTTAATACAGATACAATAGATATCCATGTAATATCATGAAAAAAGACATTTATACTCTGTTTGCATTTTGCTTTAAATCTAGTCTTTATAGAGTTGTACGGTGGCCCGGAAGTGTCACAGCAAACAAAAGCCACAACACTAATAAATTAAACTCACGCCGCCTTAAATCAAAAGCCGCGGAAAAAACGGAAGTTAGCCGCAACGGAAGTGACGTAATAGGAAGTAGGTATTTCGTCGTCCTTTTCAAAGACAAAGAGGGGAAAAACTCAGATTATTTATTGATTTATTTATCGGGGTACAGGGAAGCAGCAGGAAAAAAGCGATTTGGAGATATAATACAGTATAGGTTTATCGTCAGTCACTACATTCCAGTAGGTGGCGGTAATTGTCGTTGACTTTACAGCAATCCCTCATACTGAGCATGCATGTAGCGACAGTGGAGAAGAAAAACTCCTCTTTAACAGGGAGAAATCTCCAGCAGAACCAGGCTCAGTACAAGCAGCCGTCTGCCATAACTGACTGGGGGTTTGAAAAGACAGAAAACTAAATTAGAAGCACAGGATACTGAAATAATTGAGTTTATAGCAGCAGTTGTACTGGAAGCATCTCAGCCCATGTTCTCCTCCAAGAAGCTGTCTCAGCTAACAGAACGCCAGCCCAGGTGTGGTTACTATGGAGAGAAGAACACTAAGAGCAAAGAAAAGGTTAACAAGGTTTAAATAACGGTAACTAAGTAGATTGGACAAAGGAAGAAAGTAGCAGAGAGAGAGAAGTGGTCAGATTGTCCTCCAGCAGTCTAAGCCTATAGCAGCATAACTATAGAAAAACTTAAATAACTTAACCCTATAGAGTGAGACATGAAGAAGGTAGAGCAAAGGAGAACCGTCTGGCAAGACTGAGTTCCTTCCCAACCGGATTAGGGTGTCTTCTCTACCTCTTCCTAACTATAAACTTTACCAAAAAGGAAGGTTTTAAGCCCAGATTTGAAACTAGACAGGGTGTCTGCCTCACGGACTAAAGCTGGAAGTTGGTTCCACATGAGAGGAGCCTGATAACTAAAAGATCTGCCTCCCATTGTGATTTTAGAGATACTAGGAACCACCAAAGGATAACAAGCACACTGCACTTTTTTACAGGAAACTCATTCTGATGCTTCTGATGTAAAGTTCTGGTCGCAGCAATGGGGAGATAAAATTATTTTCAGTCATGGGACAAATCGATCGGCTGGAGTCGCCACCTGCTTTTGCAGATGTCCTGGTAAGATTTTGACTGAAAAATCTGATAAAGATAGACATTGGGTAGCTTGTGTTTTGGAAGTTGATGGTGTCCCAATAGTTTTGTTGAACATTTATGGGTATAATAATGATCATTACAACAAAAATCTGTTACATTATATAACTACGGTTATTGTGGAGTTTACTGCCAATTTTCGTACGGATTATATTATAGTTGGTGGGGATTTTAACTTGGCTCCAGATGAATATATGGACCGATGGGCTTCAGTGCAGATAAAAGAGACTCGCTATAAGGAGTATGGCGTCTGACCGCGCCCCTGGGCCAGACGGACTGACAGCTAACATTTATAAACATTTCTGGGAGGTTTTAAAACCCTTGTCGTTTCAGGCTGTTGAAGAATGTGTTAGAAGAAAGGAACTCATGGACACTATGAAACAAGTCGTGATTAAATTAATCCCAAAACCTGGTAAAGATAAGAAAAATGTAAATAATTTAAGGCCTATCACGCTGTTAAACATAGACTACAAGATCCTAACAAAAGTTTTGGCAACAAGATTAATTGATTATGGGCACTTAGGAAGTGATGATGGTTTTATGTTGTTTTTAGATTTCCACAAAGCATCTGATTCTATTGTTAACACATTGAGACACTTTAGATTTGGATATAGTTTTCTTGATATGATTACCATGCTGAGCACCAACATTAACAGCCAATTGTCTCTGTTAAAGGGCACATGCCCCCGATTCAATGTAGAAAGAGGAATCAAACAAGGCTGTAGTATCTCACCTCTTATTTATTATAGTTACAGAATTACTTGCAATAGTAATTGGCTTCAAAGGAGACTTGACGTTGTTTGGTAGAACATTATTAACTAAAACTGAATCCTTATCCAGGTTGACGTTTCCTGCTAATTCCTTACCCTTTCCTCCAAATGTCACAAAACAGATTAACTGAATAAATTTTAATTTTATTTGGAAAAGACAAACACCATTACATCAGAAAAAGCAATTTGCTAAAAAATTATCAAGAAAGTGGTTTAAAAGCAATTGATTTTGAAATTATGAATGGCACTTTAAAAATAAGATGGCTTCAATCCTTTTTTTTAAATGGTGATATTATTTGGTATGTTATACCATTGTGTTTATTTCAAAAAGTTGGTGGTATTGAGTTGCTACTAAAATGTGATTTCGAATTATCTAAACTCCCCCTACAACTTCCTAATTTCCGTCAACAGGTTTTGTTACAGTGGAAGTAAATTTTCAAGCACAACTTCAGCCCTCATAATGTCCCACTGTGGAACAACAGAGCCATTCTATATGGTAGAAGATCTATATTTATTAATGATTGGTGGAATATACAAATCTTGTCAATTACTCATTTAATGGATGAAAATGGTGATATTTTAGGTTTGGAGGATTTTAACAGGATTTTTTGGGAACTGATTGTTCACTAACAACTGACAAGAAAGTTTTGCGTAGTATACCTAAAGTCCTTTTTATGTTAGTGAAAAACAGTGTATATAATTTCTCTATTTCAAGACTCCGTAAGATTCAAATTGAGCATGTGGACATTAGAGATAATAAATGCACCAATAGGTTCTTGAATCAATATTCAATACATAATATGTACCCAGGTCAAACGAAACGTACATCTCTCTTAAAGCATTTTAACAAATCTATGATAACCAAAATTAGGACAAATTATTTTAAATTCCCAATTCCTCCTAAACATAAAGAATTACAATTTAAAATAATAAATAACATGTATCCGTCAAATGAGTACTTAAGAGAGAGATTTAAATTCAATGTTGAGAATTGTGGTTTTTGTACAACTCAATTGGAAACTACTCAACATTTGTTTTATGAATGTAAAGAGGTACAAAACCTATGGGATCAACTTCGTAACTTTTTGTCTTCTAGATCTATAAATGTGAACTTTAATTCTTTACAAATAATTCAGTTCGGTTTATATATCAAAGAAAAAAAATTGGAATTCTTAGATATTGTTTTGATGATTATAACCAAATATATCCATAAATGCCGTTATGCAAAATGCTCCCCCTCAATCTCTGCTCTCAAAAACGAACTTTCCTCCTTTCACAGATGTCTGATAAAGATGCAGAACTTAAAAGCAAATAAATTGTGTGATTTAATGGAAGAATTTCAGTTAGTAGCCCCCTCTTCTTAATAATTTACTATTTTTTACATTTCCTTATTATTATTCTTTTATTTTATTTATTTTTTCTGTTGTGTAAGTTTTTGTTCTTGTTCTAGACTCTGTTTTGTATAGGGTGTTTAATAGGAGTCGGATCTTATTTTGTCTTATAATGTCCATTATTGACGTATTGTTTGAAATTGTCATTGGCAGCTGGATAGCTAAATTGGAATGTAGCTAGACTTTCAATCCAAAACTCATGGGTTCAAATCCAGCCCAGGGCAAATTACACCATAGCATCCAGTGTGGGTCCTTAGGCAAGACCTTTTGCGCTACTGCCTACCTGGCGCCTGCAAAATGGCTGCCCCGGTGTGGTTTACACCAAAAAAAAATTCCTACAGGATCAATAAAGTATACATTATTATTATTATTTATTTAAATAAATAAAAATAAAATAAAAAAGGTAGCAATAGATCTCGTAAAAGGCCTACTTCCTGTTACGTCACTTCCGTTGAGGCTAACTTCCGTTGTACTTAATTTTTGTTGTGTTGTGGCTTTTGATTTAAGGCGCCGTGAGTTTCATTTATTAGTATTGTGGCTTTTGTTTTCTGTGACACTTCCTGGCCACAGTAGAGTTGTAAATCCAGTGAAATAAATCAAAATATTGCTTTATGGGTTTACATAAATCATGCCACAAATGTCAAACCAGATGAACAAAAATAGAAATATTTTCAAAAAATAGTTGGAATAACTAACTTTGTAATGTTACATAGTTTTCACTAAATTATGTGTTGCTGAAATAAAAACAAAATAAATGATATTTCACTAGGGGGTAAAATGTTGTATTTAATATCTCACTTATTTAATTCAGTTTCTATTGAAGAAAACGTTTTTAAAAATGGAATTTAATTGAGTTTAATTGAATACATCAAATTATCAAAATAACTTACTATAATTTGCATCTCTGGATGGAAGTTCCCATGATGGTTAGAATGCATTTTTCTCTTGCAAATAGATTTGGAATATATAACATTAACACTGCAATTTTATGTAATGTTTTTTCTACTTCCGCGTAATTTTTCTTAATGTATTTCACTAGTTTCACAAAGAAACAATTACAATCTACTGTTATACATCTAGATCAAACTGTCAATTATCTATCAGTTTTCCTAATAGTATCCTTCCTCCTTTATTTTCAGGTCTTTACTTCTTAGTAAAGTTTTACCTTGACTCCTTTTTTGTCTGTCTCATAATTTATTTGTTTAGATACATTTAAGTGCAGGCCATTCATCTTCTGGGGACGACTGCTTAGAGAGACGCTCAGCATAGCACCGACTAAAAACTCCCTAAAAAGCTGGATGGTTTTTAATATTCACAGTGAAACCTTCAAAGGCATTAAATCTCATTTCCTGTTCAGCTGTCAAGTTTAAATTTTATTCCTTACAAAAAAACGTTGATAGTTATAGACCCCAGCGTCATAATCTTTTTATTATTAATCGTAGATTGAATTTGATGGACTATTCACATATATGAGCAGTGCACTGACAAGCATCTTTTAATATGCTGTGGTCCACTAATGAAACCTCTTGTGACTTGCAAATGTTTGTGAAAATCTTGCATGTTTGCACACAGTGCAAAATGATTTTATAAGGTTACATTAAAACAAAGCAGGTTACAGACACATAACCAGTTCATAAGGTTCGTTTTATAAAACAATCTGCCTCATTCAATATTTTAATGATACCTGGTTTCCCAATTAGCACACATACTTGGCTAAATTTGGTTAAAATGATTTTGATAGGCTGTTTTTACTTCTTCTAACTGTCGACTATAGTTAAAGTAGTTAAAAGTATTGTAGCATGTGGTTCCACGGATGCTCATCAGTGCCATCTGTGGTCTTTGGTGCAGAACTGAGCCGCATGTGAAAGACTTTTTACTTTCCTTTAGTTAAAAGAGTCTGACTGAAGGCAGCTCCCGTGGGATCTAAAGTCGGGAAGTCTGTGTGGGTTAGGAGAATCATCTTTCTTCTGTTAAAGCTTATACTTTTGATTTTGTATGCGTATGTGCCTCATTTTCAGTGTTAAAATTTTCCCTTGGTTTTATTGCTAATCCCGCTGCTACCTGCCATCCCATCAGAGCAGGTACAATACTTAACAGGACAGTGTCAAAAAGTGTTGGCCATAAAAGCTAAGCAGAAACATTAAGCATGCTAGTGTGTGTGCCCTTAAATCACAGAAGTCAATGGTATGCATGTTGCATTTTTGCAGTCTCTAGTATTTTTGTGGTCTCTGGTGTTTTTTGCTCCCTACTATGTATAGAGATTTTTGAATGGTTTTTTGGACTCACCGTTAATTTGCTACTTTGTTTTCTCCCACGCTCTAAACAGCCGTTGTGTCTCCGCCCCAGGTTTCCCCTTGCATTCAGCGCACTATTCTGCAGTTCCTCTCTGGCTTCTCTCACCATCTGGTTCCCACTCCTCTTGGCTAGCTCGATCTGTCCGCTCCAGCATCAACAATTACTGCTCTGACCTCCTCTGGAACATTACTCATCATCCCCTCTGGAAAGACTCACCATTCACCCCTCCCTGGCGAATCAACTCACCATTCACCCCTCCCTGGCATATAAACTCACCATTCACCCCTCCCTGGCGAATCAACTCACCATCTCAAGTAACATCGTTCCCTTCACTTATTTTCCCTCCCACCACTGTTACTCACCTCACTTGTCCTCACCCCTCAGAAGCTCCCGGTCACCCACGTCGCTGACGCACACAGTTCCCCGCCGTTCTCTGTTGTCCAGCTGTTTCCCGTTCCTCGCCATATACTGCTGTTGCCAAATTCCACATACCTGGATATGAATATGTGCAGCTGTCTTTTAAAGTGACTTTAGATGGCTTTTGTTTTTAATTGGCCCTGCAGAACTGAATTGATTCAGGGCTTTTATGTCACGCTTGTGCTGTTCTTATGTCATCATGACATGATGGTGCCAGAAACATCAATGTAGCAGCAACCTTGAGCAAACTACAAGCATTATATACAAAATGGACATGAATGAACAGCTAAAGAACACGAATGATAAACCGAAGGGTTAGGACGTCAGGAATCTTCCCCAGCTCCATTTAAAAGACAAGGCATTCATTCTTTGAAAAGGAAAGATTGAGGGGTTTTTTCTCAATTTAGTTTGCAAAGCACACTGAACATAATGCACACAAGTGTTGTTTATCCAATGGGTCTATTTTAATAGGTCAAATGTTGTCTATCTGTAGGGGAATGAGCTGAAAACACAGAATCATAATTTCCCCCTTATTTAAAAAAGAAACTGATCGGACGAGACCACTGTTCCGTCAATTTCTAAACTAGTTTGCATCTAAGGTAGGACGAAGAGACATGGAAACAGAGGGATCTAAGGGAAGAAGCCGCCCCGTGCACCTGCAGCCCGGCCTTAGTCGTCATCCCTCTCTTTGATTCTCTGCAACACGAAGCAAGTTCGCCGTTTTCTCGCTGATGGCTCCTATTAAACCGGTAAAATCAAAGGAATTCACTCTCATCTTGTTTTTCCAGCTCATGTTCACAAAAACAAATAAGGTGGACAGCTTCCCCCCTTTTACCATGGCTGTTTCTGTGGTTACACTTTTATCATATGAAATGCTTCACTAGACAAACGCAGTTCTCGTTTAACAAACTATCTCCATGTGTGGCCGGCCATAAAGCACCAAGGTCATTTTGCACCTATTCTGTGCTCCGTTTTTCTTTTTCTTTCTTCCTTGTAAATATTTCTGCAGAAAGGAAAACAAGGTGTAACTTGTAACTATTACTGTAAGCTGAAGTTAAAGATGTGGAGATTACATACCTACTTTTATGTGTGAACAAAACGCTCAGAGCTGGGGGACTCTTTGGTTTTGTTCTTTAAAAATTGTGTATCAACAAGATGGTGTTGTCAGTTTCGTTGTATTGTGTGCAACAGTTTTGTTTACAGAAGGTCAAGGTAAGGATAAAAGCTTTCTCCCTTTTGTTCTGTTTTTATCATATTTCTAAGGCAGGGGGAAGGGGAAATGTCCCTCAACTGCCGTCAAAGCCGTAATCGGTGGGAATACAGTTACTTCAGTTGCTTTAGGGAAATGTATCAAACATTCAAACCGCATTAATTAAATTGTCGAAATACTTTTTTTTTTCTTTTTAAACCTCTATTATTAAGTGCCTCAAAGAGTTAGTTTATCCACTTACATGTAAGCATTTTGAAACCGTTTAAAAGGATGTACTGTAAAAAAAAATACTCTATCTTTCTCATTACAAAAATGGACAACGTTTAATCGAATACCATTGAAGCTGACAGCACTTCAATACTTTCTCACCGAAAGTTTAAATCAGTTGTAAAGTACTTGCTCTGCCCCTCAGCTGATTTTTAAATGAGCGTTGGTTCCTACTTGACTCACTTGCAATAAAAAGCAAAATTGAAAATCAGAACAACTGTTTCATCAGAGCTCAATCAAAATGTAAATTGGCCTGCAAGACGTGTCTGATAAGTAGATGACTCACAAATTCCAGCTTGATGTAAGCATGTTAAATGTTTCTTTATTTAATAGCTGTTGTAAAGATACAGTTTATTAAGCAAAGCAATGCTTGCATGCCCATGTGATCACACTGTATTTCTCAAAAGGAATCATATAAACTTATCAAATCTGCATATTTTATGCAATCACTGTTTTAAAATGAGTCTTAACTCAGGGCACCACAGCCAGAAGACAATTGGATTTAGCACAACCGAAAGGTTGTACATTGATTGAAGTTGCATTACAACACGATTTGAGAGTCAGGAGAGGGGAGAGTATGAGGAGGTTGTGAGCCGGGAACCAGAATTAGGTGGTCAATGTTGCCTACAGTGGAAAAACTGCAACTGTTTTCACGTTTTCTGACAATTTTTTGTTGTTACATGTTTAAATTTCGATGGAGAGGATGCATTTTAAACATTTGTCAGAAGACAGGTCTGAGGATCTGGAACAGCCCTATTATAGCCACACTTCAGACAGTTATGACCTTTATAGTCTTCAGTACTGTGCAATTATTAAAAGCTCAGAATTGGGGATAGAAGAAAAAAAAAAAAAAAAGTTGACAGACTTCTCTACATAAACAGTGTTCATTTGTAAATTGCTGTCTTCTGTCTGGTGGCCAAAAAAAAACAGGTTATCATGGTAGTAATATAAATCAAACATTTACACAAATGTACCTGTGTAGGTCTGTGCTCTGCTTTAGAAAAACTGTGGGTTGAAAAATGTATTTCAAATATATGACACAGGCCTCTGTTATTCATACCAGCATATAAGCAACATGGTAGGTTACTTGTTGCACCTAAAGTATTCATAAGAACTGCTTTACCTGACATACATTTCAAAATGATCAGTTGAATAAATGTTTCTAAATTAGCCGTACTGTTCTTCAAGAATCAACAACAGAAACTGTGAGCTTTCCATGTTTCCTGTTAAATACTGACGTTTTGTTCTTGCATGAGGATAGAGGATGAGGCCCGTATGCATATCTATTGGTGGCGGATATAGAAGATGGATAGATGGGCAGATAGATAGACAGATGGATCCTTCTAGCATGTGTGTCAGGTATTTCAGATTTCCTGAAAAACTGTGTAACAGAAGATGCTTTGCCATTAACCAGCTGTTGTGTTTGGTTACTGTTGTTCCTTAAAGGGGGTTCTTCAAATCTCTTAGGAAAGACCATTGGAAGAATAAGCAGCGGCTTTAGCAGTAAAATCCTTTGTTTTACTGTAACAAAGCATCTGCATACAGTTCAGATTAGCATCCTTTATTTGCCTCCTCACTGCTAAATTCAGCTTTAAGAGTTTCCATATGTGTTTCTGACCATGCCTATCTCACAGACCGATGAAGCTAAAACAGAATACATAGGCCTCAGTCAGAGAAGAAACATTTAGAGAAAACAAGATTTAAAATGTGATTAAAGAAATCCCTACAGATCATTTATCAAAAATAAAATGGATGGAAGGCTTTAGAGGGAACCAAATCAATTGAAACACATTTGAAAAAAAGATAACTATTTAGATAGTTTCCTTTAAATATTAGCTCACCTGACTTTATCATTTCCCACCCTTGCCACAGTGTCCAATAAGTAATAATTTGTCATCATTAAAACTCATCATTTATGAAAAAAACCATTTATAAACATACAAAAAATATACTAATGTTAAAAACAAGCAGTCAGCATACAACAATCAACCCATTTTTGATCAAATCTAATAAATCAGATCCTGGCAAAACCTACATAAAGACGAAATGACAAAACGCAAACACTTTTATTATAAACTGAACTAAAACAACAAAATATTAAAAGATAGAGAAAAACATTAAACTGGTAGTAAAACTGGGTGTTTTTAAAAGCCTCTTTAGTTCTTCAGTAAACTTGTTGCACATTAGCACCACAGTAAAAACAAGATGCCTCACCATGTGTTCTCACTGACACCAGTATTTGATGCCCTTCCTCGAGGGTCGCTATCCTGCATGTTTTACTTTTTCAGTTTCAACATACCTAAATCAAATACTGGTTCACTAGCAAGCCTCTGAACTTTACCACATTCTAAGGAAGGAGCCAGAAACAATAACCTTATAGATTATAGCTGGACAACCATCACCCATTGATGAAAATTTGATTTCAAATGAGGGGGGACGTGTATTTTTTAACGAAACTCTTGTATATCAGTTCACTATATTTTCTTGTAGTTCTTCTAGGTTTCAATTGTTACTTTTAAGTTTAATGGTTCATTTTTGGTTTGACTAGGTATTAATCATGTAGTAAAACATTATCATGTTTTTCTTAATCTTGTAGTGCCTATTCGCACCAATTGCCCCCCAGCTCCGTGTTACTTGTGGCGCGAATCATCCTGTGCAAATGCACAGGATGATCAAAGTCTGCGTTTTACTTGAATTTACTGACATTAAGGCCGGATATGATGTAAAAGCTGTCGTAAAATCGTCTCCACCTACTATGCATCTGTCATCATACACCACAACTTTTAAAGTAGTACCGGAAACCAGAGAGCTGGCAATACTTCTCACGTTTCAGGAAGCCTTAGAGCTAATTAATATGTCTCATGAATAGCTTGATCATATCAAAAGTTTTGCTTACTGCATGATGCTAGACTCAGGCACATGAACACCAATTCAAAGATTAGTGTAAATGAATACATCTGATATTACAACCCTTCTGGCTTACCCGACCCAATCACACAAACAAATGTCCAACTTACAGCAGCAGATTCCATCCAATGACCAAACTGTCTGCTCCTTAAAACCGTAATTCCTGGACCATTTAAGATTTCTCAAAAGCTGAAAAAATAGACCCTGCCACCATATAGGTATAAATACGATAGCGCTTAGAACTCCAGCACTATGACCTTCCAGTCACAGACCAAATTCAGCAGCGCATCAGATGATTGTAACGTTAGCTTCTAAAGCGTGACATTGGAGACAGCCAATCACACAAGAGAAAAAATGCAGGGGACCAAATCGGACACCCCACCCCCCAAAATTATGTCCGTGCCATCACCTAACATGTTAAGAATTTTAAATACTACATAGAAAAAGACTTTAAAAACAATGATGTGAGCTCTCTTTTTAACATCCTTACCAGCTTTCTTGCAGTTGATGTTTGAAATATTGGAGCCACAGTTAAAATTAAAACACCAAAAAAGCAGAGCATTTAAATAGTCTATTCTACAAATTATTACAACATGAGCTAGACATTTTATATTGGGCTGGGAAATACCTCCAGCATTGTTATTGGGATGATGGACATTTTTGTAACATTTCAATGTCTCTTTGTGAAATTGCGATTTATATATTTGATTCTGAACTGAAAGATTCATTACCAGTGTCTACCTTAGATAACTTGGTAACTTTATTATAGTTAAACACTGCATAAGACTATCTTAGGGCACATAGAGAAATGGAAATATTAAGTTGTGTGTCTTTAGTATAGCTATGAAAATTATGCTATGCTAGAATCCACTTTATGTGCCATTTTATGTGCATGACCAAGACAGTTGGCTTCTGTTTCACATATATACAAATATATAAACACGACATTACAAAATTAGGAACATTATGTAGATATATCAATGTGTATCCCCAATATATATAATGGTAGCGTCTAAAATTAACCAGGCTGTCATTTTGGACACAATTGTCTAGATCATAACACTCCAACAGTACTTATAATGCATTTATAGAAAATCTCTATCTCTGGGACATGAGTTAAACTGCTTAAGGAAGTTCCAGAAATGCCAACCTATCATAGACATACTTGCTAAATGTGAGTCACAGTTGGTCTGGCCGCCTTCTTTCTGACTATAGACCACAGAATAATGAGTCAGCAAAGGACCTTCTTGCAAAATGTTCTCAATCAAACCTATTTTGAAAGACAAGATTGCTGTCTTGTGAGTGATCATTTCCTTATCCCAATGCAATACTACAAAACAAAGTGTGTGATCGTGCCCATTGTTGTAGGCGCTGTCAGCTTACTACTTTTCCAGTAAACAGAATTTCCAAAAGCTCGCTGACTGAATGCTTTCGTGTGTCAGTCTCTGAGATCGAAGCTCTCAGAATAGCCCTGCATGACAGACCGTGAGGATTCTCTCTGTCTTCTCTCATTACTATGCAGAATCCCGTTGACTGTAGTGTGTCAGCACTCAGGTCTAAGAATAACCCAGCACCCATGCCAAAATGCATGAGAGGAGTTTCCTTGTCACTTGTGTCCTCCCTGCCTTGATATGAAGCCAGATTTTTCTTTTCCTCATCTCATTTTGTGCATTCCTCTGGGTTTTATACTAATTAGATTATATCTAGACAGAAAAGCTATTTGAAAGATTTAAAAAATTTATACAACCTTAGCTTCAGGCAATGCTTCCATTTACAAGAAAAAAAACAAGAGTTCAGCTACACAACTTTAAATGGGATTCATGCCATTCTGATTCTGGTCATTAGGTGTGACTGTACTCCTAACTGGAGACTTCTATAAACGGCCTAATAAAACACCACGTAGTGATCAGCAATTACAAAGACATTTTTAACTTTTATGTTGCACAAACAGGCTAAGTGGGCCAAAATGTTGACCAATAAAGTTAAGGTAAGTGTGGTAAGTTGCCTTCTGTCTTTTTCTTAGGTTTGCGTGACAACTCCTGAAAATCACTCAGCACTAGCTCTCCTGCACAACAGTATTGTCTTATGTCAAAGGTTATACAGCAGGGTGGTTCTAAATTTAGTTAATCAGAAACAGAAAGTAACAGTAGAAATGTTGATGAAACCTCGGTTTCATGTTTTCACTTGGGGGATTAAGCAGCAGGTGAACAACAGGCCATTTTGCACAGCTTCCATGTGATACATCAAAGGTTTTTTGAAACCCATCTAAGACGTGATGCATAATGTATATCCATCCACTAATGCTCACTGTAATGTTCTGCTATACAGTGAGCGCGACTCTCCTATGCATCACTTCTTTGGTATTCCATGGACCTTGCTGATGAACAAAAACTTGAGGTATGTGGTCTGTTTTTACCCCTGAAACCCTGAGGGATGCAAGAAGCCTGTCACAGCCAAGGCTTCCACTTAATGTATTATTGATTTAGCTTAAACGGTGAGTTAAAAGGCCAAAAACCAAAATATAAAGACTGAAAAAAGTTTGTCATGAATCTCTAACAAAGACAATAGCAAGAAACTGTTAAAAATAGCAAATATTTGAAACAAAACTTATCAACCAGTTTGACGAAGACACAGGAGCTCAGACACAAACTACAGTGATGTGAGTTTGGACGGGGGAGGCTGTGTGGAGCAGGTGGCCTCAAAGTACTGCCTTGTAACAACAAGCTCCCTGCTTCCTGGAGGTTGTAGCGCCACGGGCAAAAATATCTCCATGTCGCAGCACATCATCCAGGACCTTTCACTAATTCAGAGAGTCTCTGGGAAAAGGTTTCTTCAAGGTCAAAATGTGGTGAAGTTAGTTGACAAACACAGCTCTCTATGAGCTATTAGTTTTATTCCTGTTTGCTTGCTTAGGACTAAACTTAGTTCTTCGACCTAAAAGAAGGTTAATTAAAGTAAAGGTTTTTTTTTATTCAACACTGTCTTAACGCTTACATTTCCAAACAAGATAACATTTACTGAGTGGGTAATGTAATTTACTTATAACGAGTGTTTAGGTGTGTTTTGCATTAAAAGTACACCTGGCGTAGGGAGTGTTTAGTTGTCTTTTTTAAATAAATAACTACTGATATCAATGCATGTATTTCTTGTCTTTCTTTTCTAAATTAAATACTGTTGACTTTGTGTTTTTGTTTAGTTGTGTCTGTCTATGCTAGACGAAATAACCATCGGGGCTTTTGATTGTAGTAACAAGTGCTGTCTTCGTTTTTATTTCCCCAAAGAAAGTGCTAGTGGATTTGTCTCTTTCCTGGATTAAGCAGTGGAGCTATTTCCCACATTATGCCTGTGTACTTTACTTTTCTTTCTCTTAGAAAATACGCCTGGCCAAGCCATTCTGTGCTTGTTGCCTTTTTCAGTCCTTGTCAAACACATCCATCTTCCTCCCATTATCTAAGAAATATGACTGTTAAGTCAATGGGGTACCCTAATTATCTTTAGTTGTGTCTCTGTGCAGCCGTGTAATTATTGATGTTTAAGGCTTTTTAAAACAAATTTTTAATTACTACCCTACATATACCAAAACCTTTATGTACTAAATACTTGGTTGAATGATATGTGGATATATAGGATCAAATCTGTTTGAATATGTTTTTTTTTATGCTATTTTAATTTCAATAGGTTCTCTTGATTGATTTTCTTGAATAAAATTTAACAAAAGATTATTAAAGTCCCACAAGTGAAGCAGAAGTGTTTTGTGGCACAAGCCTATTGCAGTAGATTTATGACGGAAACCTTGACGCTCATCAGGTTAAAGGTACTAGACCAATTTTGTATAATCTGACCAGCAGGAGATTGAGATAAAAAACAAAACAAGTCCACGACTTTCAAAATCCCTTTTATTACCATGGTTAGTGACAGCCAGACTCCAGACATTTTCAGGGGGTTTTGTTAAGCCTAAAAAAAATATATACATCAGACAGAAAACATACGCATGAATCGTATCGTTTCTCACGTTGGCCAACCTTAAGGTTTGTGGTTCCACCTCAGTAAGAGATAAAGCAAAGTTTCTGCAATGACACCAACACAAAGAACTGCTTTAACAAAAGGTTAGGGGAGCCTGTAGAATAGCTTACAAAGGATTATTAGTGTCAAGGTAAAAAGGATGTTGCAAAAATATTTAGAGAGAGACCTCCACCAAACATGCTTTTGGAATAATCCTGGTCCTGCTTGTAGGTCGTAGGATCCAGAGGTTGTGTGCCTTTTTACACAAAAAAACATTTAGGAATGTTTCACAGAAACCATCACATCCACTTCCCAATTACCATCGATGTACAGCAAGCACATTACTTCTTTTTTTTTTTTAGCTAAAAATAAAACTTAGCCTACTTATATCATCAAATTTACACATACCACTCTTGTGGACTGTGGAGTTGTACTGGACAGCCTGTCAGAGCCATCCATTATGCTAGCAGCGGTACTATAGGCAAACTGACTTTTCTTTTTAGATGTAAACTATTCAAACATAACTGATGTTCAACAAACCACATCTGATACCGGTAACATCACATGTTTATGAAATCCATAGACCTTTTGCAAAATTGGTTTCAACATATTTCTCTTTTTGTTGGTGTTTAGTACCACCTAGCGGTTACAGTTGGACATTTTTCTCTCTTGGGTTCTTTGGTGTGGAAAATGTTTCTCATTTTCACAGCAAACTGATCAGATAAACAGCCATTGTTTTTGGAGAGTTCATTCATTCTCTGACTGCTGTCGGAAGTGATGTCAAACTTATTCCCACTTAGAAATATATTTATACCGGTATCTCCCTGTGAATTATACTGTCATATATATTTTTATCAATTTATTATTACCTTATCTTGATATGTTGTTAATTTAGTTTAGAGATAATTTACTTAATGAGATTTGTTGGGATTGGTTTATTGTTATTGATTATACAAACTTTGCTCCATTCATCCTTCTATTATCTCATGTTTGACCAATATGAGGTCAACGATTCCAGGAGGGAAACCTAGCTTCTCTCTGCACCTCCTTATTTAGGCCAGAGAGGATATAACGTCCCTCCAGCATAATGTGGGACTCCCCCTATGTTTCCTCTCAGTGGGACGTGTCTAGAAACTCTCCAAAGGTTAAAAACACACTGAATTTGTTTCTTTGTTTTACACATAATTAAATGATCTAGATTCCTTTGAAACCAGCAGTGGTGCAAATAAAATATTTGAAACTTTATATGTTTAGTCTCTTTCCCTTTTTTGTCACATTTAGGTTTTTAAGATTATCAAACAACTACAATTGTGATTGTCTGGAGTCCTAAATCCTCATGATTGATTTTGCTAACTTATAGATATCATCCTCTTTTTTTCTCTATTTTTTTTTCTATTTTTTTGCATTCAGCAAACATTGTTTCTCTTTTTTTCACATGTTTATTCCTACCTCATGTTGTTAGAAAGGTTAGATTTGTGTGCTTTCTCTAAAAGTCTGTTTTGAACTGGGTGTGGCCTGGTTAAGAGTTCACGCTGAAGTCACGATTTAACAAGTAGGGAGATCACTTCAGGCTCTTTGTTTTCAATATATGAAGTTATTATTTAAACTGCATTTTATAAATACTCAGGTTTTCTTCAACTGATTTTGAAATTATGAAAAACATAAGCAAAAACAGAGTATATCTCTAAGGGAGCCCTTTTACTGTTAAACTAAGTCTAATACAAGCTGTCATTATTTTATCTTATGAAGCATTTTTTTTTAGCTGCAGTTTCTGAAGGAAACGAGCCTCCTGTGCTGAGACAGAACCAAGGAGGATGTAAGTTCAGCTGGTCGGTGGGTCCGTCTTATTGTTTTCTAATTTCTTCTTGACTAAAAGAAAACAGCAAAGTAATGCTGGGTTCCTGAGGAAGTAACATACACTTTTGGGCAGCGAACGCCGATAAGACAAGCAACAGTACGGTGCCAACGCCCCCTCAGACAGTCTTTGTCTTCTACACGCTCCACTTTTACCACTGTAAGGTCCTCCTTCGTCCTGTCGAGTGTTCTTATGCCTTCTCTTTTCACAACAGTTGCATTTTGATCTCACAGCGACGAAACACCTTCTCTCAGAATGGGCTTCAAACCTCCCGCCTTGCTGCTTCTTTTGCTCCTCACCAGCCACCTCCACATCTGTAAGGATCCACTGCTGTGCTACTTTACCAATTAAGGATAATACATGTTTTAAGATAAATCCTTGGATTTTGACTTTTTTTTATTGTCCTTTCTGTCATTTTTTCCCCCCAATACAGGGAAGAGTGTCAGAGGAGAGTCATGTAAGTATTGTTGTTTTGTTATTATTATGAAGCCTTTTGGTTTTGTCAGATTTCCAATATGGCAGGTTGTTTAAGCACCAGACATTGTTCATTGTGCTTTCATCCTTCATGGTATCTTCAAATTATTCAGTCGACTTTAATGTACTAAATGAAAATGTTTTTCTCATTTTTTTCCCCTATCAAATTATTTTTTAAAGTTTTAACATGCTAAATATTCATCGCTTCCAGTACTAAATGTTAAGTGTGCTATTAAAAATACAACCTAGAGGGTTTTTCTTCTTTTCATACATTTCTCAACTCAGAACCTTCCCTTTGTGTGTGGAAGCATTCCCTTTACACTTTATTACTCGGATCAAATGCTTTGGGTATCCTTTTTAAGTTTTCTCGAGTCATTCCTGCAGACAGAACTTGTTGAAGTGAATCAGGTTTGTGTGCCATCGTTTGAGATCTGCACACGACATCTCTCTTTGATTTAGATCAGGGTTTTGTTGTGGCCATGCCCAAAGATGGACTTCATTGTCCCTAGGCCACCTTTAATCCACTTTGGCCGGAGGTTTAAGGTCATTGCCATTTGAAAGACCTATTTTTGTCTGAGCTGGAAATTCCTGGGTCATTTTAGTAGAAGTTGATTCAAAATTTTCCATGTAATTTTCTTTTCTCGTACTGCCATCTATTTTTTGAAATGCACCACTTCATGGCTCCGCTACATTTCACAACTAGGGTGGTTTTTCTCAGGCTTGAGGTTTTCCCTCTTTTTTTCTCCAAATGTAAAGATGTTCATTCTAACCAGACTTTTCCATTTTAGTTTCATTGGACCACATTACATGTTTTACACATGATTTTCCATAAACTACATTTTGATTCATGCTCAAATATTTCAGATCATCAAACTAATTTTATCAGACAAAAACAATCTAAGCGTGTTCTAATGTTACCTAATGTTTTTCAGTAAAAGCTGTGTTGCTGGAAAAAAAAAAAGAGGAAATCTAATTGGAATTTAAGCAGAACTCCTCAGAAAAGCATGAGGCCTCACACGGTTCTTCTTTGTTCCAGTTGCTTCGGTTGTATAAAAGACAATTGGCAGGTCACTCTTTCCTCCAGTTTCTGACAGGTGACCCGTACTTTATTTTCTTGCCTCTGTCTGCCTCTGCTGGACCTACAGCATACATTATAGATACTGTTGCTCTCACATTTCTGCCTGGAGCTGAAGTTCAAAGTGGAACCAAAGTGATGATGCATTGCAAAGTAACGGTCAGCTCCAGCAACATCTCTCACCTCGAACACGTTTTCAAGTTTTCACTCGATGGCACTGAAATTCACACGACTAAGACCACAAAAGATTACATCGACTACGAGATCAACCCGGCCAGGTTAGCCGATTCTGGAAATTATGAATGTCAGGTCTTGGTGAAGGACAAGCGCAGGACAAGCAACATGAGGAGACTGACTGTGACAGGTATGCACTCCTACCTTTGTTTATAGTACGGTTGTAATGGAAGATTAAATACAACTCCATATGGTGTACCGTAATTACCTTAAAACCTTTCAAACTCAGAATGTTTTCAGGGCTTGATGCCCCACAATAGGTAAGTAGAGAACTTCAATAACTTGCTGTGTAATGTACATATAGGGAAGCACATGGAAAATTCTCATTTGCCTTGACAAAACCCCTTTTGTGCAGCTAATAAAAAGATTAAAAGCTTTTCATTTTGGATATTTCAATCATCTTCTAGATTATTTAGTCCACTTGTATTGTTATGAGCACTCAGAGTCTTTACAAATCCACCTTTGTCTAGGTTTATAATATAGGAACTCATAAACATGCTCCAGATTATTTAATAATCTTACATACAATAGTATTAACTTGAGCTTTTTGGAAAAAATTAGTTTTTTTTCTTTAGATATCAAAAGCTTGGTAATACATGCCCAATGAGTTAGAAATATATTTTATGAATATACATGCTAACAAAACATTGATTCAGAGAGGCTCAATACAAATGCATGCCACACGTTTCCTATTTTCATTTCCATTTTTATAAAAAGTAAAAATATAATCCAAAATTATCGCCCACTCAATGTTGGTCTATTAAATCAAAAACGTATAAAATAAATCCATCATTATAAAGTAATAAAATGTTAACAAAGAATTCCCACAGTATGAGAATTTTTGCACCTTTCCTGTATGTATTATAAGTTTTTTCTCTGCATATTTGCATTATGTCAGGCCTACAAACCCCCATTCTACATCTGAACAATTCAACACCCTATGAGCATGAGGAGTTCACTCTCACCTGCAGCGCTCCAGAGGAAAAAGGAAGTCTCTTATTCAACTTTTACCTAACATTTCAAGATAAAAATCCTCCGTTGATAAGGCAACGTCGAAGCCCCACTAACTCTGCAGAGATATCTCTGGGACTCAGTCACATCGGAGACTGCGTTCTATCCTGCGACTACGAGATCAGTTCGGTGATAGGCTCGACACGCTCCAACAGCAGCAACAGGATTCAAGTGAAAATCAAAGGTCATTATATTAAGTAGCAGTTTTCCACCAGAGAATGGCTGCAGGGGCCGAGGAACAGTTTTCTTGACTTTTTGAATTTGTGTTTTACAGAGCTCAAGATCGTCCCACACATGAGTATAATCCCCAGTGATGTCTATGAACCAGACTTAGTAGAGGTGAACTGCAAAGTACAGGTTCATTTACCCCATATTGAAATATTTCTAATAAAAGGACGGACTGTTCTCAAGAGAGTCACTGGTAAAACCCTCGTTCATAGATTTAGGCCCACACCAACAGATTCTGGAGAGCTTATCTGCAAGGCAGAATGGAAAACCGTCCAAAGGGAAACCTATGATAACCTCATAGTCAAAGGCAAGATTTCTTACGGCTAAATATCCGATGGAGAACCGCGTAAACAGTTGCTGTAACGGGAGCTATATTTCTTGAAAACTCATATATTGTTCATTAATTTGGCTTTCTAATTCCAACAGAGGTATTTTCAAAGCCCCAGCTCACTTTGGAGCCCATTGACCTGTTTGAAGGAGACACTCTCACACTTAACTGTTCAGTCGAATTTTTAATTCCTGGGATGATTGACCTCAAAACCTTCAAATACCATCTCTACAAAGATGGCACCGAATTGACCAGTGCATTCCCATATGTTACTGTTGCGCAGCCTAAACATGATGGCAACTACTCCTGTAAAGCTGTGGGCACTCGTGATGCAGTTGACCTTTCAAAGGAGAGCCAAACAATTACTGTTAAGGCTAAAGGTAAGTCCTCTGGTTTATACAGTTATACTACATTTTATCACGGGTGTCAAAAGTCTTCACATGCATTACTTAAGTACAGTATAGATATTAGGGTTTAAAAATACTTCTGTAGAAGTTAAAGTATCAACTCAATCTTTGTACTTAACTAAAAGTGTAAAAGTTCAAGTTTCAAAACTATGCCATTAGGGACAAAAACCTACAACAGGCTACAAGGGCCTAAAGTGCGCAACCCATCTCCCTCAAATACAAAATATATAAAAGGTCATTATGAGTTATGTTATGTTAAAATCTTAATTGGTTAAAAATTTGGGATACACCTGTTTCAGACGCACTTATGCCCATTGAAAACAAATATTTCTTGAAAAAAGCAAACAAAAAACCCTCTACATCAGGATTAACATCAGAGTTACCAATAAGCTCTGGTTAGCCGCAAAAGCAGCTGGTTCTCAACGTTTATTGCGCCAATGCATGCTCTATTTGGCCTGAAGTTCAGCCCCGCAACACTAAACAGTCTTTTACAGGCTGCTGATGCAGGGAACGCGCCGGTGCAATGAATCGCTTACAAACAAATAGTATATCTGAATAGTAAATGTTTATACTTCCCGTCCAACCACATTCGATTTATCTGGATAGGGTTTTTGTTTTTTTTCTAACCATGAAAACAGTAATGAAACAAGCCAAAATGAAATAGGGATAATGAGGCTATTTTTGAAATGTAAGAAGTAGAAGGTACAGATAATCGCGTGAAAATGTAAAGAGTAGAAGTAAAAAATCGGCTGAAAAATTATTACATCAGTAAAGTATAGATACTCAAACTTTCTAAAGTAAAGTAACAAACTAATTGCACTTATTGCACACCTTTGTATTTTATATATTATATAAAAATGTATTTTATTTGCGAACAACATTTACCATAATCTCCTATCAGTGATATATATGAATGATGTTGGTACAAGCGCCAGATGCACAGCTAAGCCCAAACTCTTTCAAATCTCCATTAAATTTGAACAGAAAATACAATTAAAGTAATTCATTTGAACCTTTGGGAGTAAGCCACTCCAGATTCTCAACTTTAATTTGATAGAGAATCCGTAACTAAAAATTGGGGTGATGCATTAGGAGGCCTTCCAGGCTTAAAGATTTGGAGCTCATCAATAGAGATAAATTATCAAAATACCTGTAAAAACATGTAACAAACTATTTCATAGTTTTGAAATATTTTCTCAGAATCCTTTCTCATTTTAAATGACAAAGAAACATTTTTGCTCAATGACAATAATTTCACCTCTATATTTGTTAGCCAACAACCTTCATCTAAAGTGCAGCATCACCAGATTAACAATTTTCTCTGAACCCAATTTTGTACATACTAACACACCTTTATCTATTAAACCTTATATTTTTTGTTGAAGAAAAAAACTGTCAAACTTAGATGGTCT
Source organism: Orestias chungarensis (assembly GCA_032876305.1). Lineage (NCBI taxonomy): Eukaryota > Metazoa > Chordata > Actinopteri > Cyprinodontiformes > Cyprinodontidae > Orestias > Orestias chungarensis. The sequence continues at coordinate 286,825 of JAVLVB010001269.1, forward strand.
ATAGATTTGTGGCAAAACACGCTGATACATTTCAAGCCTTTACCTGAGTGAAAACTGATGATTGTGACATACAGCTAATGAAAAACAAAACATCCTCTGAAAATCAAATCAATTAAATCAAAAATACTTTATTTATTCCAAAAGGAAATTTTAAATCTGAAGAAATTTCAACACAGAAATCAGCAACTATTGAAAGATATGTTGATGTGAAAGAGATTAAATGTGTCTTATGTTAATTTTGAATGACCATGTTATTCAGTATTAGCATGCAGTCTTCAGCCCATCTACAATGTTGGGTCTGGTGTGACTTATCTTCCTCTTGACAATCTCCCATAGATTCTCTGTTTTGTCAAGGTCGCCGTATTTGCTGGAGAATCAAGCTCATTGATTATGTTGTCATTAGCGCAGGAAATGGTGCATTTTCTGCAAGTAAAAAAAAATGAAATCGGCATTTAAGATTTTCAGTAAGACTGAAGCATGAAACGTGTTAAAGTGATCTGATAGATGCATGCACTCAGAACTTTGAGACAACTGCCCAAAGCCGGGCTGACTTTTCAAATCTTATGTTTGACTTCAAGAAACTCATATTCTGTGTCCGTCCACCTTGATTACCCAACACATCTACAATATTTAGTTTCAGTTGGACTTTGGAGTAAGGGCTTTGGATCATTGAGCATGTCACTTGTCGCAACACAAATCTTTTTGAAGACACGGGCTTGGAATGCAAAACTGAAACCTTTGTTAAAATGTATGAGTATCTCTTTTTAGTTGAATTACTGAAAATAACAAAAAATGTTGATGATATTCTGACTTATTGAGTTAAACGTGTATGTTGTTAAAGAGATAGCATTAACAGATTTCAATTGAAACAACTGATGAATTGCCTTTAGCACGTTCCTCATTTGTCTTGTTTTTTTGTTTTTTTTCCAGTCCCTGTTTCAGATCCTGTGCTGAGTGTGGTCGGCGGCAAAATGTTTTTAGGCAAGAGCTTTCGACTTATCTGTCACAGTGATGCAGGCACTTTTCCCATTGAATACACGCTAAACGAACCTAATGGGAACAGTATAAAAAGGAAGGTTAGCAGGCCTCAGGAACGGGCATTCTTTGATATATCTCCAATCTACAAGACCTCAGATTTAAAGATGTTTCTTTGCCATGCAAGAAACAATCCACGTTCTCCTCCTAAAGTGGCACAAGGGCAACAACTACTGAAGTCAACCAATATTATTGGTACATTATACTCAATAATATAATACATTTCTAATTGTTATCAGGTAACTAGAACTGTAATTCTGACAAATATTTTGTTGTGCAGAGCCCGTCTCAAAACCCGAGCTGACAGTTCTTCCTAGCACGGATATCACTGAGGGACAAAGCATAACACTGGTCTGCTCTGTACAAACAGGCAGTAGTCCCATCAACTTTACATGGTACCATCAAGAGTCACTTGGTGCACTTGGTTCACGGTCTACCAGTAAAATGAGAGAATCGTACAGCATTCCCAACGCCAGTGCAACACATGAGGGGCAATACTACTGTGTGAGCACAAACCTGGCGAATGAACTCAAAATGAGTGAATTTGTTACAATCGCAGGTGGGTTACATCTCTAGCGCATGAAATGGGATCTTATTTAGAAGAAAAAGAAACATATTCATGTATTTATACCTTACTCACACTTTGCAGCATACTTTCTCTGAGAATGAAATCTGATGAATTACAGAAACATACTTTAAAATGTCTATTGCAGTGAAAATCGCAGGGTGGAAGAAAGCGCTTATTACTGTCTTCTGCATCCTACTTCTCCTCATGTTCCCCCTTGTGATCGCCTTAAAGACCCGGCCTTTGAGGTTTAAGAGGAAAAGAACGAGCAACTTATCAGTGTAAGTCGCATTGCTACTACTTAACCCGAGATCAGATTTCTTAAATAGCATCCTTCATGATTTTTTGCCACATTTATTTTTGCACTCGTAGCTCGCAACAGATATAATAGTTATTTTCATATCTAAAATTTAGAACTATATAAAAAAAAAGTTTCAAGGAATGAAAAACAGCCACAAGACGGGTGAAAAGAAAACTATAGTTTTACATAAGGAGAACATAGTTCAGAAGTCAATCTATTACACGCTGGAAGAAAAGAAAAAAACAATAAATAAAGTCTGTAGTCTAAATGTGGCGAAGCTTAATTTTTGTATTGTTGTCTTACTGCTGTAGTTAGATAGAAGAGCTACCAAATTAGCACCCCACTCAGGAATTTTAGTACACAATGTAGCATTAGTCTGCAATTTATCCAGTAAAATTAAAGCAAACTTTGATTGTGACCAATTGTGTCAAAGATGTCTGTAATTTTGACAGAAGTCGGGTTAATGTGTCCATCAGGGTGTCATCATTAAATCGTTCTGTCAACAGAATGCTTTATACGAAGAAACCACACAATAATTCTGCTAAACAAACACGTAATTACTGTGAATGGAAGCAGCTGGAAGTCTCAACACGTTGCACATCAAAAGTCTGACCTTAACTGCACTTATGTAATGCAAGTGTCTATTAACTACACAAGGACCCCATCTGCCATGTCACCACACTCTTTAAGTTCCTCCATGGTTGGTTTTTTCAGTTTGTGTAATTTGGCCCCCATTTGGCCATATTCCCACGATCTGAACACATTGTTACATATGTTGCTATGATGATATATGCTATTTAAAGGCAGGTTAAATGAATTCCAACAATAAGATGCCCGCTGAGTCCCTTGTCGACTGTGCTTTGTCTCAACTGAACCTCAGGAAGTCAGCCAGCACCAAAACAGAGCGACTGAGTCTCACACAGGCTGAGGTCATGGATGCAAATGGTAACACTGATCCTATATTAAAGTAATGCAGTGGAATATTGCACACAAGACTGATGAGAAGGTTTCATTAATCGACATTGCTGATGTTTTTTTTTTTTGTACACCCTGTATAGCCACACTAACCATGATGGGAAAAAGTGTTTGGAGTGACCATATATCAAGCTCTGGTGGGTATTTTGTGTCAAAAGCGTTAATTTAAATGGGCTAGAAGGTATTTAAGAGAAAATGTCACCAACTTGATTGTGATGATATAAATAAGTATGGAGTTTTTTTTTTTCTGGGAACTAAAGTTATATCTCCTGGCCACTTTAGTATGTACGCTTTACTATTACTTGATTTGAGTGATATTTGCCTTTGGAAATTGTAATTTGCATGGTTTAAATCCAACTACGAATCTGAAATGTTGTAAGTAATGTTTATCCATGTTTGTTGTATAGCTTTATGCAGTTGCTTCTGATACAAAGTGCAAATCCCCAATCGCATGACCCTCCCAAAGGTCATACACTGGTTCTGGTTCTGATGACAGATGCAGCCTTTGGGGTCCAGTACTGTTGTGTTAAAGAAAAGTAGATTTTTGCGAGCTTTGTTAATGAAATACCCTGCTGAATGTAGGCATCAACAGATGGGTACAATTTGGTTATAAAGGACTGGACATGATCAGAGGGAATACTTGGTACTAAGGGGACCAAAATTTGTCAAAAAGATATCCTCCACGCCATTGCTTTACAACTCGCAGCCTATATCTTTGATTAAAAGCTGTATGATTTTATGTTGTTTATGCCAAATTCAGTCACCATCTAAAAGTTATTGGTGAAACTTTGAAACTCATCCAGCCACATAACATTCTCCCAAACTCTCATTGCCTGAAAAAGGTGAGACTATGACTTTCAGTCATCTTGAATCAGCCTCAAAATACAAACTAGTGAGCACACGTGTTGAATATCTGTGCTTTTTTTTAACCCATTCTTTTTAAACAAGAGTGATTGAAAACTAGTTTGTAAAAGAAACTCAGACCCATCTGTCTAACACCAACAACTGTAATCTTTTCGTTACTTGAATCGCATTTTCTTTCCTCCAATAATATTTCAACACATTTTAAATACATTATGTTGCTGGCATGTCATTGGCTGATTGCCTTTTGGTTTTAACAAGAAATCAAGTTGCTGTAAAAAATAGAAAACTGTTTTGCTTTTTACGTTTTTTCTATTAACTTTAAACAAAATGTTGTGCAGAGTCAGATGAGAACAACAGCACCTTACCAGAAAAGCCTGAAACTCAGCCTTATGTTCAAACAACAGATGTAGACACAACTCAAGGTAAGAAAATGGATGCAACATTATGCAATGAAAATTCATCTCAAATTCTCATCCATTGTTTCATGTTAGCTCCAGTAAAACAGGACGTAGAAACTGTCTACAACGAAGTACGCAACTCACAGCAAGGTACTGTCATCGCGCTCTTTATTTAAATCCTTTGTTGGCATTCGGATGAAAGTGAGAAAAAACAGGAAACAGGATAAACCGGGACTGTGAACATTTCATTGTTAGTAAAAGAATGACCAATTAAAACAGTAGGCCCAGTCTCCAGGTGGCCACTTCCTGCTTTCGTCAGAAAGAACTTCCTGTTCAAACAACGCAAAAACAGTTTGTGTTATTCATTCAAACTAAATGACCAACCATCAGATGGTTTGATAGTAAGGAGGTTACTGCTGCCCATTGTTTAGTTATGGGTTTGTACCCCTCAATCAGTGTCTTTTGCTTTAACTGAAACAGAAGCACAATTGTTGTACACCATAAAAACTGACGGCTTTGGAATGCTGCATCAGAGATCACAATGCATTTTAAATCATCATGAGAAGCTCCCTGTTTCCTGGAACCATTGCACTTTTTGTGGAAGTTTTGGTTACTACGCAAGTCCTCCTCCATATCCTTTTCCTTTTGTTTCCTGAGAGTGTGCTTTGGCTCTATTTTGCAGGTGTCCCAGAAGTGCCTGATGGTGTAAGTAGGAATATGCGTCAGCCATGCATGCACACCCAAAACACATGCATGGATTAAGTCTTTACAGTAATTTACGACTATGTTTGAGAATATGAGTGAAACTTATTTAAGTTATCTATTAGTTTTCAGGTGAGAAACCTGTGATGGTCAGACCTGTGCTCACTCTTGTTAAAATTCCAAGTTTTTTATTTATAGAAATTTGTAATTTCAGCATTCCGAAAGTTTTGGTTATAGTCTTTTGGCCACCAACAGCTTAAATTGGTCGATACCTTAATATACCAGCTCTACCTTAAAAATTCTCAAAATGAATTTGGTTTCGTGTCCACTTCCCTCTTTAGCTTATCCAACAGATCTTCCGTCAAACCTTCACATTTCCTCATGACGTCTGTGGGTTCGGAACCAAATATAACTACTTAAACCTGTTTATGGTTTTTTCAGCATTACAAAAGTCCTAATTTTCTTTAGAACACGATTCTGCCAGTCTTCACAATTTAGGTTAAACAGATTCCCTATAAATTCTGATATTTGTGTACCCAAGGAGATTACTTAATGTCTATACATTTTCCTTTTTAACAGATTTTGTTGTTTTTCAGTAAAATATATGTATGTCATGTTAGATGAGGAATACATTTTATAGATAAAAATACTTGGAATTTCAATAGAGAATTTGTACACTTTTAAAAAGTCTCTTTTTTCTTTCTAATTTGTCACCTTTGAGTTTTCTGATGTTTGATAATACTTAATCTACCTCACTAACAACGGTATGAAGTATAAACTTCTGACAGGCACAAAGGTCAGAGCATGCTCCCGTGTTTAACACTGGAAGATGTATTGTTTCTCACATTTCTGCAAACTCATTTCCTCCATTTCCTCCAAACTTATCTTCACTTCGTTTAAATATTTTCTCTCAAAGATAAAAGTCCCGAAGACGTAAAGGACAAAAAACAATACAAGCTTCTTTTTTATTTTTTTGATGTTTCAACAAAACAGACGTAGATGTTTTTGCTGCTGCACTGCAAAGTTAAAAACTGCCTATAAAATATTTTAGCTATATTTTGGGAAAGACTTACCAACTGTTATTGCATATTTATGATATATGTATGATAAAATGTTAACTCTGATTGCTGTTAGGTATTATCTGTTTACAATGTTTAACTCTGGGATTTCCTCTTTTCCCTTCTCTCTTTTCTTGATCTGATTGTTGTGTTTAAACAGAAACCAGTGGAATACGCTCAGCTGAATCGCGACTGTGATCACCAAGCAGACAATAGCCAGGTTGGTTATCAGAGCCCAAACGTAGAAAACACAACCGAGACTGAAAACACTGATCTTCACCCTGGTGACCTGGAGGAAGGAACCTGTGACCCTGCGCCTGACTGTTGATGAACCAACAAAAATGTTTGTTCCTCTTTTTATCCATCGTGTCATTGCAGCTGATGTTTGTTTTTTTTAGCTAAAAGAAGCTGAAACCTTCCTCGATGCACATTTATATTCCTGTATTATTGCTGAGATTAAAGGTTCCAGTTTTTTAAACTTTACTCTTTTTAATCGCATGAATAAAATGTTTTGTTAATAACTGGTGACTGTATTTATTAAGAAGAATTCATAACTACATATTGTTAATATTGGCTTTTCTTTCAATTAAGAAGAAAATCCATGCCATCCATGCTAATTTGCCATTGTCCATAACTGGTTGTCATCTTGTGTGTCAACAACTAAAGAGGAACTGAGGTCTTCTCTTTAAAAGTCTTCTACTCCAGCCACATAGAATTGCTTTCAACCATTAATCACTTGTTTTAGGTTACGCTGCAGTATCTGAATCAGATTTAAGTCTGCACTTTGACTAGGCCAGTCCAAAACATTCATTTTGAGTGTTTAAGGCAATCAGACGAGGACTTGCTGATGCTCTTGCTGATTGTTGTCCTGCTGCATAACCCAGGGACAGCTGAGCTACAGCTCACAAATCAATTAAATCTCATTTAGGTTTTTTCATGTTAGAGTGCAAAACTTATTAAAAGTTTTCCACGTCTTGAAGAAGAAGAGCAGAGTGACACAATCACCATGTCACAACTATGCGTGACTCCTGGTTTGATGTTTTTACTCTTCAAAATAAGTTCTACTCTTGCCTTGTCAGTGCAAATAATGTTTCCAAAAGTCTCTGGATTCATCAAGATGTTTTGAGGAAATGTGACATGAGATGTAATTTTGGCCTTGGACTCCGTCAATGGAGGCGGTTTTGCCCACAATCCTTTCATGTTGCTGAGTCATAAACACTGATGTATTCTGTGACTACTGAGGTCTGCATTGATTTAGATGTTGTTTCAAATTCTTCGGTTACTAGATTGATCAGCCACTACTGGGAGAGTTTAGCACTTTTTCATATTTTCTCCATTTGTAAATTAGGGCACTTAATCTAATTTGGTACAATCCCTAATCCTTAGAGAATTGCAGTTTGTAAATTTATTTCCTATTTGTTTTTGAATTAGTTTAGTTTGCTGAATGATGTGCTGGCATAAAAGCTTGTTTACACTAATTCACTCTGTCAGTATCTAATAAAACATTTTTCTTGATTACACAGGTCAGGTATTTATCCAATTTAGGTCTGGAGCATTGCTGTGATTGAAAACTGTGGCTGGGTGGTTGCATTTAAAGTGAATTTGTGATTTAACAAAAGGGTCTATTTTTAGTTTTTTCAAAGGCAGTTTGAGTTTAATACCTTTTTCCGCTAATACAAAAAAAGTGTCATTTGAAAAGCTTTTCTTTGTGTTTACCCAGGTTGCCTTTGTCTCGTTAAAATGTGTTGATGTGAAAGCAAAGAAACAGGTACACAGATCCTTTTGATAACTGAGTTGCTGCAACATTCATTTACACCACTAGATGACACACTAGAGACAGGTCTGCAGTGGAAACTGCACCATCTGGCTGTTTTCACTTTTAAATAGATAAAAACTGTCCCTGCAGATTCATTAGGAGATCAGTTTCCTTTTCCATTATCTAAAATTTTATTTAACTTAATGACTTAACATGAGCCTAATCAAGGTCAAACACACAAAGATCGGCTTCAGGTCAAAGCCAACATGTAGAATTTAAAGGCTTAATCCAGATAAATGGAATTATAATTTTGTAAACCTTGAAAAATATATATTCCACTAATTTTGTTGGTACCATAATGCACCCAAGTCTTCATGATGGCTTTTATATCTGCCAAAATGTGGTAATTAGGACTTTAAATGTAAGATAACTTGTCAGTCACTGTTTCCTTAAGAAAAGGCAAACCAAGAACAATTTTATATGATTTATTGATAAGCGCAAAAAAAGAAGACATGAAGAGAGAGAAAAACTCTTCATTTAAGATTCAAGATTCCAGTTGTGTGTATAGTGCCAATTTACAACACGTCATCTCCAGGCACTTTACAAAAAAAATCATTTCACACCAATCATAAATGCATGATTAACAAATCAGTTTAAAAATTTTTCCAATCTAAGGAAACCCAGCAGAGTGCATCGAGTCATTGACTCGCAGCGTTCACTCCTCCTGAATCACCAGACAGAAACAACAGCTTGCATTGTGTTGTCGACTTTACAGCAGTTCCTCATACTGAGCATGCATGTAGCGTCAGTGAAGAGAGAGGAAAAACTCCCCTTTAACAGGAAGAAACCTCCACCAAAACCTGGCTCAGTACGAGCAGCCGTCTGCTCCGACCGACTGGGATTTTTTACCAGCAAGTTGCTGGCAGCACTACCAGCTGATGTTCTCCTTCAGGAAGGTTTCTCTGCTAACAGAACACCAGCCCTGGTGTAGCTACTGTACTGTAGAGAGATGAACAGTAAGAGAAAACAGAAATTTAACAGCTGAAATAACTGCAACTACAGCTCTGTATTTAACTTATGGCAGCTAAGCCATAATTTACTTAACCTATTTTATGCCTAAAATTAAATGTAGAAGATTAAAAACATGGTATAAACTGGCAAATAAATGAATCAGCCGCACATCTAAAGCTGCATTGCAGTAACTATGTGCAGAGCAAGTAATTTACACTATAGGAATATGAAAACATACACATAAAAAATCTTTTTGTTAAATGTCAGACATGTTTCTTGTTTGCACACCTTAAATCTAATGATGGGGTTTGGATGAAATCATGTTTTGTTTCCAGTGTTTTCTAAGTAATTACAAAATGCAGGTTTTGTAAATCATCTATGTTTTACAATAGTCTAGTGTTGAATATTATCAGCCACATCGAGGCCTGACTACAGCCACAACTGCGGATTCAAGAGGTTAAAAAGATATTTTTGCATTGAACTGAAATATTTGTTCATTATTTCTTTAAGCAAATATATTTTTTGATGTGATAAATTTGTTTACAACATTTTTTTTATTTTATTAAGCATATCTGACTTTTTAAACAATCTTTAGCATTTTACTTAGTCACTACTGACTGTTTCACTCTAGCTATTTTATGGGAATCGCTTTTTTCACAAGGAGTTCTTTCAACGTCTGAAAAGGATATCAAATATCCATACAAATCTGCAACACTACACCAGTGTAAGCACATGGGTGCTACCAGTAACTCACAAGCTGCTGTGTTTGTTGCATGTACATTAGTATGTGCTATGATGTGTTTACACGAGAGTTTATCTTTCTGTGTGAATGTGTTCCTATCACAACAGTTCGGTTCAAGGAAACGCCATGTCTGTACTTTATTATCTGGCTGCGCTACAGCTTCATAAATCCATGCATGTGTGACAACAGAGTGTTGTCGAATATTTCTAGAGTTGCACCATCCCATCAAACGCCAAAGGCCATGTCAACCAGACGATATGCGTCCGTTCTGACTAACATTGTATCCACAGAGGTGCCAAAATGAAAACACACACCTGCACCGGAGATATAACCGTGCCTTAGTCAACTCATGTTTTACTTGCCACATTACTTAGCCAGGAGACTAGACTTGACAGCAGGGAACAGCGTATTCTGAACTTCAGGCGCACGGTAATTGATACCATGTTACACACATTTTAGGCACACGAGTGGTACAGTATTATTAGAAAGCTGGTGGTGTGAAATTAAAACTCAGGACAGGGAATTGCATTGGTTTAAAGTTAGTGGATAATTGCAAAGGAAGAGGCAAAACAACTAAATGCGAACTACAATATTAGCTTGAGCGTGGACGTACCAGTGAACTCTGGATTGCTTGGTCCATTCCTCTGGGCTCATTCCAGACACTGTACACTGTTCCCAAGGACGGTCTTGGATTCTGGCGGGGTTTATAGATGATGGATATGGTTCTGTTTGTGAAGTTATAATGAGTGAGGTCAAGCGTCCTGCAAGGAATTTCTATTTAGGGCATGTCCCACAGTGCAGCAAAGTACTGTTCATGTGCTTACTGAAGAGCGTCATGACAAAAAAGTGTGATTTAAAAGCAAACATGGCTTAACCTAGCTTACATATGTCAGGGTTAGATAAATTTGTCTAATAGTGAGAGGGAACTTCTCTGTTCATCCTCCTTCACTGTTGCACGTACTCGCTCTCTGTCATGACCATGTAACCAGATCCACCCCCTTCTGGATCTGGAGCACCTCTCTTCAACTGTCATTGGCTCTTGTGCTAAAATTAGCATATCGGCCTCTGGGAAATGCATTGTGGGAATTAATTGCCCTCAAGTTTGGCCTTATGGAGCTGGTGCTTTTTTTGATTTCCAGTTGGAGCTACAAGGTCATTACTTCATTAATTAAGTAGCTACAACAATTTGTGCTTAACTACGATAAAACCCTCCAACTTAAAGTAATTTTTTATGCGGGGCAATTTTAACTATTGCATTTTTCGCAAAAAAACCTCTTCTATTATCATTAAAGTAATACTTTTGTTTTAGAAAAGGCCTACAGCACCACATGTCGAGCTGGGGTAATAAATCATAGCCACGAGGTTTCACTGGTTACATCACACGTGATGGAGCACATATCTCACCGACACTTTTAAGCTCACTGGCACTCTAAAGGGTCATCTGATAGATCAAAGCTTTCGTTACAAGCTACACCTTTTGAAATCCGTCAAACCATGACCTACTGAAAAAAAAGGTGCAGGAAGTATGTGTAGCATCTTTTTTTTGATTGTTTGTTTTCCCTATACTGTATTATTACCTGACCACATTTAGATGTAATAAAGTCCTTTTACACAATGAGCCCTCAAGCGGTCAGACACTCTGGAAGCTTAATAAATAAACCAAACCTTTGAGCACTTTTCTTTTCAAAGCACCTTTAAAGCTTAGCCTCATTCATCCAGACACACTCGTAACACTCACACCGGAAGATGCAGACTAGTGGGAAGCTCAGGCTAAGGTACCTTGCCCAAGGGCACACTGGTGTGGAAGTTTGTCAACTTTCTGATTAAAACACAATTAATCTTCCCACCGGGCCACAGCTGCTCCCGAAATCACAAATAAAATAATAATAATAATAATAACTAGTCCTCTGACATATCAGTAGCTCCAAGCATTCCCAATATCAAGGTAGATTTTCACTAGTTCATAGATGGTTTTGCTTAGCCCAGCATGTGGTTAAGTAACGTTGTATAACGTTTGCGTGTCATTTTATGTAAAGTCTTTAGTACTAGAGTCCACGCTTAGAATACATAGACAGGCTTGGCTGGGAAATTAATAACCCAAATCAATGTATCTTTGTACCCTTTATGTTGATATAACATAATGGCCAAGGTATAATTAAATACAAAGAGTCAAATGGTTCATTCTTTCAGACTCATACTCATTTAATTCAAATATCTAAAATTGATTCAAACAAAATAGTCAGAACAACAGATTCCATTTTGTTGCAAGTTTATGCTTTTATCTTGGTCAGAAAGACTTTATTACTACCAGAAGAAATAAAAAAATAAAAAACTTATGATCTCTTTTTCTTTATTGTGTCATGGTCCGTTTTGTTTTGGTCTCTGTTTAGTTTGCCCAAGTTTTTTACTCTACTTTGTTGTGATTAAGCTAGGTTTTCCTTATGTTATTTCCTATTCTGTTGAGCCTTCTGAGATGTTACTGTTTGGTGTTATTCTTCCTTAATGTGTTCTGCAGTTTCCTCATGCTTTCTCTCTTCCTCAGCCTATTTTCCCTTAAACCACGCACACCTGTTATCACGCGGCAATCGTCTCATTCCCTTTGTTCCACCTTTCACCGTCCTAGCATTTAAGCCCAGCTTTTCTCTCCACTCACCACTCGATTCTTGCTTTCTGCCAGTCTCCCTGTCACGTGTTCATCGTTCAAATCTACAATCAATCATCTTACAACGTCTCCACTTCTGCATTTGGGTCCACAACTTTCACGTTCATTAGAATATTGATACACGACTGACGAAAAAATGAAGGAAACAAGCCAGATTTGGGCTTAAAAAACTATTACTGAGGTGAGTTCAAGTTCAAAATAACCTGTATTAGTGTTTTATAAAGCTTTGTGTGCGTTTAAGTGGATGCATAGTCTATGTTCACAAATCTGCTAAAAAATGTTGATGTTATATTCTGCTCAAGTGCAACAGGCAATAAAGGCGTTCAGGTCATTCAGTTGTGTGATTATGAATTGTCCTTCATTTGCTAGTCAAAGGATACATTACGTCAGTCCACCTTTTCGATGGCCTTAATCTTTAATTGTTTAAGCCTCGATGAATCCCGGAAATTAATTATTACAGCCTTCTCCGACTAGGTTGACAAGGGAGAGATGTTCAGCGAGTACACGGTCGCTTTTTTATTTTAAAACTCCTTGTGCAACAACAGATTAAAGAATTAAAAAGACTGAGGCAAACTTTTAACCTCTAGCCTCCATTTCCACGGATGTGGACTCCAGCTAAAGTAACCCTATCCTCACTCAATCAGGTGTTCTCATTGTACCCAAGACAGCTGCAGCTTTGTGTATGAGGAGTTTTGCACCGCCTCTTATAGGACAATTTATTCACAGCTGTAGTGCTAGCGATTTAATTTTGGATGACACAGGTCACTGGAGTGCAAAGTACAAAATCAGCTTGTATCCTTCTGCATAGACGTCTGCAGTTTAAACATGTTTAAATTGAAAAAACAGGCTAAACTACGTTCTAACAGGTTAAAAAAAAAAAATCTGTAATGGTTTGTGCCAGCATGCAGTTTATAAAGTCATGAGGAGCTGTTATGCAAATCATGAATAAACTGTGCTTAATCAACTTTTTGAGAAAAAATATCAACAAAAACATGTCTGACAGCCTATAGTGGGCCACATACATGCATTGAAAATCTGCATAAGGCTCTTGTTGAGAGTTGAGTTAAGAAATTAAACTCATTTAAAAGGAAACTATGAGCTCATGACAGGTGGGATTCAGGCATTTAAGAGCCTGAAAGAATGAAAAAAACACTCCCTGCTCTTCTCCTCTTCAGATGGCTCATTTTACAATCAGCTGAAGTTACTAACATCCAGCTTTGCCCATGAGGGGAAACACATTGCCCTGCGAAATTAAAGATTATTTGTATGGTGAATTTCACAAACAAAACATTTAAAAGAGTTGCATTGAAAATTTATATAATGGCTATGTAAATTAAGTGCTTTAATCACAAAAAAAAATAATAATCAAACCACAACTATAAGGCTTATTTTTAGGATTTCATACTACCATTTGAAGCTAAAATAAGAGGCTAATCAGGGATCTCTGTTATAGAGCCAAGCATAAATAATACTGAGAATGCTGGGAATCTGGTCAGGAGTTCAATAGAAGATCTCGAGCAAATACCCAGAAACTGCAAGTGATACCATGTTATCTGAACCCCCAACAAACTAGTACGCAGATTTTTGAAAGAGGCCGCTGCATTTCGCTTCAAGTTTGCTGTACGTTACGATGTCCCTCTTTCTCACTTAACCAAAGAGGATTATTGCTTCCATATTTAGATGCCAACTCCCTTATTTCTGCCCTCTGCTCGTGCCGTAACCAGACACCAATCAGTCTGAGCAAGTGACCTCCAATGGGCTACTCAGATCCAGACTCAGACTGATCCCAGCTGTATTATTTATCTAGTGATCCAGGTGTGCTTCTGTGTTGACTGACCGGAGTCCCAAAACTGCTCCTAAGACTGTATGTTGCTACAAAAGCATGGAGGTTTCAGAGAAGGCACTTTCAACATACATTGAAAGTGGAAGGCAGTGCTGCAAGATCTCTACCCGCACTTGACTGCATATTAGACATTGTGCATTTCTGCATCATGATGCCCAATACAAGAGCTGTCACATTGCCCTGAAATATATAGGGAAAAAGCATTCAGACAGATGTCACACTGACCTTTACAAGTCAAGACTGATTTGCAAAAGCTCATATTTTTAGAATTTAAGTCCGAACCAATCTGCTTCTCTTGCCAAATTTATGCAGAGCTTTACAGAATGCGTAGATAGGTTTTCAAGAAAATATGTAGCAGATGTATGATCTTCAATAAAGGACAATTGTTACAAAATATTCTTCCTTTTTTGTATCTCTTTTTCAACTCTGACTGACAATCAGAGGAAAAAGACACCAAGCAATTCCTGAATGTCAGTAAACATGGAATAATCTAGATTAAAACTAGTAACATTTAGACTCATAATTAGAAAAAAAGTTTAAATATTTAGAACGTCACCTTTTGCACGATATATAAAGACTATATAACCTTTAATCTTCTCTAAATGTATTCAGGACCGCGTCTCAAAATACTTTTATTCAACTTCAATTGTTTAACTGAATAAACATGTTTAGGTAAAAATGCAGACGATTCCTGAAGTGTGATCCCATCTTGTACTCTAATTCATGTATCAATGCAAAAACTTACCTTACAGCCAAGAAAGAAGCTATAACACAAACATGTACCGTTTAAATTTGAATTTATAAAGTAAACACCTAGTGAGGAGTGGCAGCTTGGAGATTTAACCAGCCATCACCCAAGAGAGAGATTTAAAAATCCCCTGTTTAAAGAGACAGCGTAATGACTTGCAGAAGTTTTGCATCTCTCGCTTTTATCCACATAAAGTCTTTTATTTAACTAAGCTGGAGTCATTAACCTGCCGAATAGTTTTTCTAAGAACACCATGTAGCTAATGTGTTTCAATATAACATTTTGTTTTGCCCTTAAGCCTTTCTTACATGATTAAATTAGGGCTTCCAAACTACGATTACCACAAAATAGGTGGTCTGGCATTGATTCAATGCTTATTTAAAGAAAACTATTTTTGTAGGCTCTTAGGGAACCGTGCTTTACAATTAATTGTGCTTCTTATTTTGTACATTTTTAGGTTTTCTGACTTCCTAATGCGATACTTCTCAACCTTAAATGTGGGGGTTTTTTGTTACAAAGGGCAATTAAGATATTCCAAGTTATATTAACTGTAGTTTCACCAGTTACATTATTTAATTTTAGTTTTACCTTTTATTTTTTTATACAAGGCTAATACATGTTCTGAGGATCAGAGCACAAGATGGTACCAACATTTTTGGTCTGCTCAGTCTGGATGCACATGAAACAGCTGATTCTGTCAAAGAGAAGAGATGACATGTAGGCTTCCTAGGACTAATCATAAAAAGTACAACAAACAACTGCTAAATAAGGAAGGTATGAAACATGCATTACGAACATTGCTGTCTCAGTGGTGCCCCCGCACATGGCCGGCTGCTTTCCTGCCTCTATGTTTGAAATGTTGAAACCAAAATGCCTTTTAATAATAAGGCTAATAGACAGTGTTCTGTTTCAAAAACAAAGATCCATTTAGTAAATAATACCTAACCATGTATGTAAAGATTACATGATCAACTTGATGCCAGAATATAAGAATGAAATGTTGGATGTTTTATTCACTTTGCATGTTGTAACTTCAACATTTAAACAGTTTGACCAATCATAACATGGACTGTTAAGGGCAACTTGCTCAGACGGGGGTGTAGTCTGTCTCTATGTTTAGACAGAAGCTGTAATGTGTGTGACTTTCATACCGGTATGCAGCAAACATTCTCCACTAGCAGAAGTTCACATTTCTTCTGATCAGGGCATCACAGCTGAGTGCTACTGGAGTCGCTGAAAGGTGTGTCAGGAATACCCTGGCTTTGCCAAATAAGACACTTTAAATCAGAACAGCTGAAAAAACCACAAAGATACCCCTTTTTAAAGATACCCCTTTCCAAATCTATTAGTTGGGAAACAAATAGGCTGTTCAGAATATTCAAATATTCAGAATGACATTACACTGCAGCTACGCAAAGCTGGATTACAAAAAAATCAACATTTCTCTTCAACATTACTGATAGAAGATAATAAGTATATATTTCAAATAGTAAAAACCTACAGTAGATAAACACCCATACTAAAAGGTTGTTTCTTTCATCTAAAAATGTGATATAAATGGTTCCACAAGGTTGTTGTTTTTTATTTGTTTGTTTTTTAACCTTAAATGTGGCATATATCCTGCATTTACTAAAAAGAAAAACAACAAACACTTAAGTCACCCAAATGATGTGGGTGTCTACATTCTCAAATTTATTTGTATTAATTACTTGATAAAAAACTACAAACCAGCAGTTATAGAAAATCTGATTAACTGTAGAGTAACCTCAGACTACTCACAAAAGAATGAAGTTATATGTAATTTTTTGTTTAGTTTAGAATAGATATATAAAAAAGGAGTGTACAATAATTTGGTACAGACCGCTATAATGTGGTAATTAACCTCAAGACAGCTACGTGTATCACAGCAACTCCCATAACCTCACAATAGATATAGTGAATATTAAACTTGACTGCAATGAAAAATAGAGATAGGATGGGAGAGAGATTTTGGGGATTAGTTTCTTTCTGAGCGCCAACCAGATTTTCCCTACATGATTGTTTCTGATATTTCTTTTTAAATCCAGTCAATAGGAAAATTTTAAAAAATGGCTATATTACATTTGTAGTGAGAGAAAAATGTCTATCAATGGTTTTGGTTATAACTACTATTGTTTCAGAAGGCAAATTGAGGTCTGTTGTTCTTATCTGGTCTACCAGTTGTCCACTAATCTCCAACAACAGCGACCATGCTGCTTGCAAAGTCACCTAAATCTGTCGAATTTTAAAATCTGATTTAAACTTCACGTTGTTTACCTTTCAAATAGGTAATTCAAAAACGTGTCTCATGTTCCCTGACCTCAGGTCACTTTGTGTAACCAGATCGAACAACATGTTACTTTTAGATCATGTGTTGTTGTTGTTTACATCTCTCTCGCTGTTCTGCAATTCTTTTTTTTAAATGTTGGAACAAAAAAATTTAATAAATTGGACTCCTTGTAAATTATAGCAGACAATCATTTCTGTTTGGTTGGTGATGTTGGTACTTAAAGCGTGCTTGTCCCAGGCAAGACTCTGAGTGAAACTTTTTGGTTGTCAACATTTTTTATGATCTAGGGGTGGTTACAGTGTCGATGGCCATGTGACCAAAGTGGGTGGGAGTCTGCTGAGGCTCACTGATTTCTAAGCTGAAGTCATTGAATATTAGACCCTAAAATAGCACTACAGAGCATATATAGGGTTGCGGTCCTGGTTGCTCCATTGGACTACAGTTCTGTGGCAGAGCACTCATGCTGTTTAACATATTGTAATTCAGAGAGGAGAAATGAACCTTCCACTAGAGGACATAACCGGCTAGAAACAGAGAAGAATAGAGACTTCAAAGACCTAAAAAACTGTTGCTACTGTTTGTTAGAAGAAAAAAGGACACATCGAAAAGGATACTGAACCCTTCCTTGGACTGTTTTCCTTTGTTGGATTCCTCACTCGCCTCGTTTTGATCTAGAAAAGAGGCGAAGGAGCCGCGACGGCTGCAAAGATGAAGTACAACTACCCATCACCTGTGTCCACCTTCTCACGAAGTTCACAGTACACGCCAGTGTACCACTCGCCTTCCTACTGCAGCCCCTCGCATTACACGACAACATCCACGTACGCCTCTGTGTCGAAGTACAGCCCAACAGCACAGAGTAGCACTTACTACACCCCGCCACTTTACACAGCTGCCTACAAAGCTGCATCGACATACATCCCTTCATACAGCAAAGCTTCAAGGAACACCTCCACACGCCGCACTCAAGTGAAGGAAAACCCAGCACCTGTGGCGCCTGCAAAGAGGACCGTGCACTTCCCAAACGACATCATCTTCCAGGACATTGTCAGGCGAGGGGATCTGGAGCAAATTGGACGTTTCATGAGAGCAAGGAAAGTCCATGTGGATACGCTCTTCCACTCAGGTAAGAAAACTCTTGCTATACTGTTACTGTGCATCTACTGCGCTTATCTTATCATGAATTATATTTATTGGTAGAAAGCCGATGCGCATATCTAAATGCAGGGGACTAATTGTTCCGCATGTGCAGGTATGGCTGCCCTGCACGAAGCCGTGCTAACGGGAAACCTGGAGGTGGTGAAGCTCCTGATAAAATATGGCGCCGACGTCCACCAGAGGGACGAGGACGGTTGGACGCCACTGCACATGGCTTGCAGTGACGGCTATCCAGAAATTGCCAGGTAAAATCCGGACACCTGAAAACACAACTGCTTAGATGTGCAATAGTTAGGTCTGGCTGAACTCTACATTACTCCTTTTAGAGAAGTTGATTGCTCATTCTGGTCCTAAACCGAGTTTACAGAAACAAAAAAAACTACAATTTATGAATCCATTTATAAAAATTGCAAAACTCACTGCTTGATTTAGCAATTTCTTATTTTTCTTCAAATCCCAGGTACCTCCTGTCAATGGGCGCAAGCACAGAGGTGGAGAACGAAAGCGGAGAAAAGCCCGCAGACCTCATTGACCCAGACTGTAAAGAGCTGGCTAAATTGTTTGAGTCAGGCGGCGGGTGAGGACAAGTGGACCTGTGGGGGAGAAAAGACATAAATGTGATGAAAAATTCGAGTGGCAACAGCAATGAAGAATACTGGAAAGCAACATTCTGGTCCTTATTTTCAGACATCCAACTCGTCTCTGAAGGTTATTCTTCTTCTTGAACATCTCTTATACAACAGAAACTGTAATGCAGTTGAGACTAGCCTGTTAATTCACTGTAAACTATAACATATTTGTGATAACTGTCATGTCAAAGCTGTACATAATATTGTGTGACGGTAACATTTGAATCAGTCAATTTTCCTCAACCAATCTCTAACCCTGTAAATTTTTGTTCAAGACTGATAATCTATTTGTCTAGAGATGCTTGAGAGTTATTTTGGGTTAAAATGTTTTATCACATTCGTTTTATTTTTTTATAACTTTTTTTTGGGTAGCAAGTTCTCAAATAATGGCTAAATCTTTTCAAGAAGCTGAACTGATGTCAAAGTGTTTTGTACAATGTTGTGCATCCTAACTGCTGGGCAGAAAGAGGATGAGTGAGATCAGTACAATCTCCTGTTATGTTGTTCAGAAAGCTTTAAAAAAAAGATTTGGGTTTTGTAAAAGCTCTTGTAACTTTTGCAGCATTTAAACTATTTATTACATTGTTTTCTGTCATTCAAAGAAAAGATATTGAAGTCTTATAATTTTAAGTACAATTATTGTTTTTGTACTTTTTTTTTATAAATAAAAGCTCTTTAAAAATAAAATGCTACATTGGTGTTAGTATGGAAAGCAACCATGCACTTTAAGAAAGTAAACTGTCTAATCCTTGTTGGTGGGCCAGTTGCTGGCTCTTAATGTCTGCATGTGACCTTGGGAAGGACATGGAAACTCAGAGTGCCTTTAAAGAAACATGATACTGTGAGCATGGTGAGGGGATTTGTGACAGAGACTTAAAAAAAAAACTCTACACGAATATGTGCACGACTGTGTGAATGTGTCTTTTACTCTGCAGCTCTTTCAGTCAGAGTGTGTGCATGTGTGCGCACGAGTGTGGGATTGTGTATTTGTGTTTGTTTGTGCCTGTTTATCTGTTAGGTTGGGTCTTGGCCTGCCCATGTTAGCGGGTCATCTCAGGCGTCCACCAACTGCAGGGCCTTGTTTCGCTCCGTGCTGATGACTGACGCCTCTGGTTCGTCACTGGTTCTCTGTGTTCAGCGTGTGTCGGCTCACTCCGGCTGGGTGCTTGGTGGGGCCCGGGCCCCCTTGGTTCTTTTGGGCCTCTGCTAGGGGGTTGTGTGACCTTGGATCTAAGGCCTCTGGTATCATGCCTCAACCTGTGGGCTTGCGATGCAACTCCCTGGGGCTTCTGCACTATAGGTGCTGGGTTTTACTATGGTGCTCTCCTCTGCTGTTTTTTGGGTGTGAGCTACAGTTTTCCTTGGGATTTCCCTTTTGGGGCTCAAAGGCTGTATGGAGCTTTAGATGTCTAATGTCTGCCTGTACTGGGTTCAGCTTTTTGGCTCCTTTCACCCACTATTGAATATTCTTACGCAGAAACCTCCTGTAGTACTCAAACACATACTCACAGGTGTTTGGATTTAGCTGTATTCCAATGAACTGTCAGTAGTAGCGTGTCTAGGGTGCTAGCTTATATTCTGTTTATTCTTTTTCTGTCTATTCATACTTACTGATTTCTGTTGTGACCTGTTGAACACAAAATGTATATATATTATATATTCTTTTGAGTTCACTTATTCTTTTATTGTGGGAAAAAAGAATTATATATATATATATATATATATATATATA
>JAVLVB010001269.1:307411-334197 GCA_032876305.1 Orestias chungarensis
TATATATATATATATATATATATATATGTATGTATATGTACATATACATATGTATATATATATATGTATGTATGTATGTATGTATTTTTTTTAATTTATATTTTCTTTTTTTTCTTTCTTTTAATCTTTTTAATTTATCCTTTGTTGGATATTTGTATCGTTTGTCTTTAGAGTCGTTCATATCACTTCCGCCACTCTTCCCGGAAGTGATTGGTTGGCATTGGCAACGATTTTTTTTTTTTTGCCACATCTTCCGGCGTACTTAGTCATTAAAATAAAGAAATAAAGGAGAGAAAACTACCAAGGTTTGTTGTGTATCTTAACGCTTATACACAGGGAGCGCTCACGTTTTACTGTAATGGGGAGCTTAACCTGATAAACTAGTTAGAAGCTATAATTCAGGCATTAGCTGAACCAAGCTAACGCTGCAAAACAATGTAAATCGCCAGCTAGCTAGCTGCAAGGCTACAGCTAGCTTAGTAAAATAAATGTTTGTTTGCTTTTTCTTGTTTCATCCCCACAGAATAACTCCACAGTGAAGCGTATCCCACAAAAGAATATAAGTTACGTTTAGTGTTGTTGTTTTTTAAAGAATAAGTGATCATTTCTTTCTTAACCAACAATTAACCTAATTGGAACTGCTCGAGTCAAAACGTAAACAACAGCGTATCTATTAGCTAACCCCTGATGATTCTTTTCGGTACAGAAATGTCCAGTCTAGATTTCAATTAAATATTTCACTCTGTTAGCCACTAAATACTTCTACTGTAGTCAGTCTTATCTGGGCATAATTATGTGATCTATGTTGTATTAAATGTTTATTCGTCTGCTAGCAAGCAATTGTGAACTTTTGCTGCAAACTAATAGAGTAATCGCATCAAACTCAATTAAGTGTCCTGTGTGTAAAACGAAAAAAAAGGCATTTCCAGGATCGTGTTTAAAAAAACGTAACAGTGTTTTTGTTGTGTTTTCTAGTTTAAGACTTCGGATTGTTGGATCCCTTTAAATCTACTCACCACAGAGGAGCGAGTACAGACTGAGACACAGGATGACCAGGTTTGCAATGGGATAATGGTAGTCGAGTGCTTGAAAGATGGCTTTGCTTAAAGAGTGGCTTTCTTAGTTGCTGATTTTGTTCTTCGTGTATGTGTGAAGCTCATCTGCTCCCAGAATGGTGAATAGTTACAAAAGGACCTCAAGCCCCAGATCCCCAACTAACAGCGGGGAGCTGTTCACCCCAGCACATGAGGAGAATGTGCGCTTTATACATGAAAGTAAGCATAACTACAACTTTGCATCAATGTTTTTTTTAATCTTTCAGCTTTAGTTGGAACATTTTCCTGGAATGTAAGAATATATGAAATTCCATTCAAAACACCCAGTTGGCATTTACAAAGTGTCTTAATGGGTTTTATGAGGACTGTTTGGTACAGTTTGGATGAAAATGTGTTCATTAATTTATTTTGTAAACCTCCCTTAACTTGGTGGGCCCTCTTTTAACCTAGTGGCAAGTGGCTGAAACAAATGGTTTGATTATGTCATATTTATACCCCTCTACTGATTTTGTTTAACTGGTTTTATGATATGGTTTATTTTCCCTACTTAATAAATATATTCAAAATAAAATTAGCTTCTACTTTTGCAATAAAAGTTTAAGCAGTTTCATACATCTTTGCTCAAGCTGTGGCAGACACTGCATGACGATGAGCATCCATTTGACGGTCTCACATCCTCTGTAGGGCAAATATAGTACAATCCTGGCATCATTTGTTGTTTTTTTTGTTTTTTTTCCAGCCTGGCAGTGTGTGCTCCGAGACATCAGATCAACACAAAACAGTGAACGCAATGACCGCGGACCACATGAGTATGTGGAGAAGAACCCAAATCCTAACCTACATTGTAAGTTAGCAGAAAACATTCACAATACATTGTTTTTAGGGTGTTTAAATCAGTCACCTGAATATTAGTAACATCTTTTCTATGTCTGCTTTTCTAGCTTTCACACCAGTGGACCTAAGTGACCTAAAAAAACGCAACACACAGGACTCCAAGAAGTCTTAGTTTTTTGTTATGTTCCCGTTACTTTTTTTCATCCTTTATCGTCAAGAACTTTTAATTTCACGGCCCTCTGACAGCCAGAAACTTGACCCTGTTGGCAGGTCTAACAAAGAATACAAATCTCATTTGTATACAATGGACCATAGAAACCCGTTTTTTATTTGGTTTTCCCCTTTGATCACCGACTAAACAAAACCTGGGGTTTTGAGGGGGAACAGATTCTCTCTTCTCTTGTTTTCAGGTAACAAAGTCTTCATATTGACGCTCTTGGTGTGGCTGAGACTGCTTCAAGGGTTCATCAAAATTAGCCGACAACTGTTGCTGAAGCACAGAGCGACACCCATTAGGACACACAGACTGAAGTCTTAAACAATACCGAAACTACTTAGTTGTGTTTAGAAGAAATTGTAAAGGAGCTTACTTCTTTTCTGTTTCTTTCTGGAGCATAGATCGATGAATTGTGAAACAGAACCATTGGAAAACACTTCATTGCAAGCCAAAATACAATGTTGAAGGCCGATGTTTTTATTAAACTATGTCTTGCCCTTAGTGGATTTTTATTTTGCAGAGTATACGGCCCTTGATTAACCTCTCCACTCAAAGCCTTGAAACAAAAATGTTGAATAAAAGACTTTTACAATAGTTCTGCATCTATTGATTCTAACTTTCAACTGGACTCTAACTCACTTTCCAATGATGAAACAACCACTGTCTTGCAATTCTCAGTAAATGTGTTTGTTTGTTTTTTTACAGTAAAATTACATTTTGAATAACATTGAATTAATTGTTAGGGGAGATTGAAAACATTTGTAGAAAACGTCACATTTCAAGTCCTAAGAGTTTAGCATAGCTTTTGCTCTAAAAAAATATATGAATCCAGAAATTTTAGTAGATCGGAAGCTATTATGGCTATGAATACTTGGGGGAGGGAGGTAATAATACTTTCACAACAACATTTTTAAAGATGTAAACCTGAATTAGGCTTGGATTATAAGACATAAAAGGAGGATATTCTCTTTTCTAAATTTTCAAACTCAAAGGTGGTCTTTTTTTGGTCATCTAACAAAAACCAACCGAGGATGTTACTAGAATCCTGGGATGTATTTGAAGTGACTATCTTCTCTTTTTGTTGACGAAAAGTATCTTCACTCCATGATACTGCCACAACCATGTTTCCTGGTGGAGTTTGATGGTTTCAGGGTTTTGCTCCACATAGTTTTTATGTTGGCCAAAAAATCCCATGTCGTCTGTCATGACCTCTGGCAAACTATATACAGGACCTCTCATGGCTTTCTTTCAATAATTGGCTTTTTATTACCACTCTTCAAAGAATCTCACATCTACAGTGTGCATGGATAAGTGGGTTTTATAGCCGATGTACTCAAACCTGAGCTGCGAATCTCTGCTGCTACCCAAGCATCGCAATGATCATCTTGGCTTATTTTCTAATTAAAGCTCTTTTTACCTGGACTGTTATTTTTGTACGTTTGCTGTTGTGCCATACACTCGTATGTTCAAAGCATAGGGTGTAATAATTAGCTGACTTCTAAATGCCATTGCAAGCACTGAATTTGATTTAGAGGTATTAAAGTGACGTACATGACTACAAATGCTTGCCACAAATTTTAGTGTTTAATAAAAAATAAAAAAACATTCAGTGAAAAACGTATATTCCTTTCTTTCTTGTACAGAATTTGGAAATATTTTGTGTTGGTCTGCAACTTAAAATCCTTTTATACAAATACAAAGCAGCTCATTTTGGGGTGGAAATATTTACAAACCAAAGAAAGATGATACATTCCAGTCTGACCTATTTAGCAATAATAAAACATTACACCTAATTGCATTGTGTATAGTTTCCGATTTAGGTTAATGTCAGCATTTGATTTTTACGTTTATTTACCTGAAATCTAAATTATTTTTAAATGAAACTTAAATTTTGCATTTTATCCTTCATTACACAGGTCTGTAATTGGAGTATCAGACAGAAGAGGGAGCTGTTGCTTTAAGATTGGCGTTGTACGTCATGACGTACGAACGTTACGTGCACAGCCTGTTTATATCGCGCGGCCGTTCGCGTCTGTATGTTCAGTCGTCGTTGCAGCTCCGTGAAAGAGAAGGGAGAGAAACTAAGAGATCAGGGCTTACATTTTTATACTTTTCCTCACAGTTTAGTATTATTGGCGCAGAATAATGACCGATAAAATGGATATGTCTCTAGATGACATTATCAAGCAGAACAGGCAGAGGGCTCCAAACCGGGGGGGAGGCAGGGGCCGCGGCCGTGGAATGCGCGGCCGCGGAGGGGCGCCCGGGCGGCTTGGAGGCGGCGGCGCAGGAGGATTTGGAGGCCGAGGCGGCGGATCCGGCCCCATGAGGAATCGACCGAACCTGAGCCGCGCTAGAGGCAGACCGACGCCTTACAGCAGGGTATGAGAATCTTAGAGGAATGAGCGGTCAAGGGGGAAAAAACCTTCGACAAAGCTGAAAATTCCCGGTTAACGTCCTTCAATTTGGTTCCTAGCTTATCCTCTTGCCGGCTTGCTAAGTCAAGCGAAACAAAAAAAAAAAAAAGCTAGCCGCCGAGCTTCCACCTTCATGGGTGGGAATCTCTGTAGTCTGCGGCTTAGCGTGAAGGGAGGTTGTTTGTTGTAACGCGTCCCAAATGTTTTACACCGAGAAGAGCGGACGGCCTAGGCCTCACCGGCGCCATTTTGAATCCAGCCCCCGAAATGTAAGAGCAAGACGCCGACGGCCATAACTTCTCCACGACCCTCATTGGGAGGAAGGAACCGTCGGCAGCCAGGAAGCCGAACCACAGATGAGCTCTCACCTCTGCTGGGATTCTCCGTGTTCGTCGACCAGGCAGAGGCCTTTGTTCTGGGAGTGGCTGGCGGGTTTATCGAGGCCTGTTTGAAGGCTTTTCGACCACGGTGCCTGGTTCTTGTGGATGGAAACGTGGACTTTAAACACCCTCTTTCGATAAATTACATATCATGCAATTCTGCATTCATTAATACGAGTGCCTCGAGAAAACCCAAACAAAGCCCCAGTCAAAATGGCGTGGTTTCAAAATGGACGCTCATCTAATCCACGCTCACAGTAAGGAGACGGTTACGAGCCCCCCCATATGTAATTTTCAACCCCCTCCTCCAACATAATGGACTCTAATCAACCCAACGAGACGCCCAGGGACTCTCCGGGGATTGTGGACGGCGCTGGAGGCGGCTGCTTCAGACAGACCCCGGTGTGTCCGCGCAGCCTCGGCGGGCCTGTTGGAAGGAGGCGCAGATGGCAGCAGAACAATGGGAGCCGCTGGTAGCTAGCATGGGCAGTCTTTCAGGTTCAGTGCACAGTCTTCTGGGTGGTTGAGGGTTGTTAAATTCACTCAGCCACTCTTGTAACTTAAAGCAGTCATAGATTAAACTTCTTTTTTGTAATCTTGCTAACATCTTGTCTATAACTGTAATCTTATACTACATCCCCTTGCTTTCAATGAGATATCTAGTCCATTTGAACTGATTCACTTGCTTGTAATGAAAGGGTTGGCAGGGAATTACCTTTTTTTTGGGTGGAAGAGGGGGCTGACCGATCACCCTGGCCATGTTGGAACTGGAGCCCCCTGCTTGCCCCAACACCCAGACGTGTGGACTCTGTGATTGACATAGAGGCAAGGGGATCGTGAAGTCAGCAGGTGCGTTCTCTCTCGTCTGTTGCAGCCTAAACAGCTCCCCGACAAGTGGCAGCACGACATGTTCGACAACGGCTTCGGAGGCTTTAATGGTAGTGCCGGGGGAGGCGGCGGAGGGGCTGGCATGGAAACTGGAGGAAAGCTCCTAGTCTCAAATCTGGACTTTGGCGTTTCCGATGCAGATATCCAGGTACACAACATTTTTCTTACTCGCCGTGTTTGTTTTTTGTTTCTCAATGCTCGTGTGGGTAAAGACTTTTTGTATTTTCTTTGTTTCAAGGAACTTTTTGCTGAATTTGGGACGCTGAAGAAGGCCGCCGTTCATTACGATCGCTCGGGAAGAAGCCTGGGAACGGCTGATGTCCATTTTGAGAGGAGGGCAGATGCACTGAAGGCCATGAAGCAGTACAATGGCATCCCACTGGATGGTACGGCTCAAATAGTATACAACGTAATAGGTTTAAATTTGGAAAAAATGTTCCTTGCATTTGCAACACGTATTGCTTCTCCTTAGTAATTTTGTCAATTTGTCTTTTTAGGGCGACCTATGAACATACAACTCGTCACATCACAAATTGACACACAGAGGCGGCCTGTGCAAGGGTAAGTGAGGGGTGTATGTTCAATGGAAAGTGTTTTCAATAACTATTTGATAGTTTCCTCTACTTTTTTCAGTTATGAAACGCTTTAGTGCCAATTGGGTTATGAAACAATGGGCTTATCAAAGTTTTGAGTAAGAGTGACTGTTGGTAGACATTGACCAGCAGCCTTTCATGAATTTATGGTACACTGGCTGACTTTTTTAATTTATTTCCTTATCCTCAGGGTACTAGTGGTAGGAGGCGGCGCCATGAACAGAGGTCGTGGTTTTGGCGGCATGCAGAGAGGTCGAGGTGGCCGAGGTGCAGGCGGCCTCCGAGGCAGAGGACGGGGTGGTCGAGGTGGTGGAAACAAGCAGCAGCCGCTTTCAGCGGCGGAGCTTGACGCACAGTTAGACGCCTACAACGCCAGGGTAATTTCAGATGATAAATTATACAATATTTTTTAGGTTATAAAATGTTTTATCTGACTTTCTTTTGTTTCCATTTTCCCAGATGGACACTAGCTAAAAGATGAAGCTCTTCTCGGTCGTCCTCCCTTCCTTTCTGTGCAGAAGGGGGTGTATGTTACAAATGTGCAGAATATTTTACACATGCTCGTCTTCTGATGTGATTTGAAAGTGTTGCCAGCCTCTTCTTTTAAATACTCCAAAGTGTTTTTTACCTGTATTTTTTTTTCTGATGAAAACTGGTTTTGACTGTAGGTTTTGTTTTTAAACTGGGATTTCCCAGTTCCCCTCTGCCCTGTAGTTAAGGAAACTTGTAATAAAAACCTGCAGTGTATATTAACCAAAAGTCTTGATTTATGCATCCTTGTTTTTAATCTCTGGTTTATGCTAAATTTTTCATGAAATTGTGAAATTTAATATAGCTGGTAGTTTGATGCACATTTTTTAATCCATTTGTATTTTAGAGTTTATGCTATCGTCATCTTCAACACTTTAAAGTCATATGTATCATATTTGATGCGCCTGGTTTCTGAAATGATCTCGACGCATCCAAGAGATTTTTGCATCATTTAATGATAAAACTTGGCCGAAAGCCCTGATGCACAGTCGGATATACCTGTAAAAAGCAGGTAACTGCACAGTGATAATTTTGAATTGATACACAAATTATTCTTGTTGAATTTCTATCCATATTTCGTTAAAGGGCCAGATAAGGACACTAGATTTAAAAATGGACAACTTTCTCTTTTTGGCTGACTCATTAAGGGGTTAAGGATGGTCTTGAATGGGTCTGATAAGGCTGCCTTGTTCCAGTACGGCCACTAGGTGTCGTCTAGGCGTCAGAATTAATTTCCCGCCATTGTTTAAAGTAGCGCCAGTTCTGTGTCCAACTAAGGCGGGCGTGCAAGAAAGACGTCGATGGTGTTTGGTTTCAAATTGACCAAATCTGAGCCGAGACTTTTAATATACACATTTTTGCTTGTTAATCCATAAAACGCTGTCGGTCGTAGTTTCCGGAAGCCTCTGAAAGTTTCCAAGAAACACTTTCGGTGAGACTTTCAAAATTAAAGTTTAATGAATAAATTACATGCCTTTCGAATTTGATTTGTTTAATTATTAAATCATAATCCCAGATCACAAAGTCCATTCGTTTTAGCAACTGTTTAATTCATTTGTTTCACATCTGCCTTAATGTGCTTTACTGGTGTAAATGGTGACTTGCTTTAAGGGAAAGTTGGTATTCTATGCAGGACTGTAAGGTTTTACCAGTAAGAACTTGTCTGACTGGTTCTCTTACATTGCAGCTGCCCCATAAAACTTGTTTTCTCCCTGTTCAGTTTGAGTTAACAGACTGTTAATGTTTCCTAACTTTAACCTCTTCCATGTAAAATTATATTTCTAATCTGTCTGGGTTTTTGATATGGACAAAATTGCAAAATTACAATCCATCAGTTGCCCAATCAAGTCTCTTATGCTTATAAACGTGCAACAGTTGCCAACACATACATTTTCGTCTGATCTTTTGTTTTGTTCTTAGTTTTCTTATTATTGATCAGATTATTTCATGGTTAGTCGTTACACAGGAAATAAACTATAATAAACTAGAAAAGTATTATTTTAAATGGAGTCCAAATTTTAAATGTTGGAGTCAGCCTCCCCAGCACCACAGACATTAACACCTCCAGATGCAGGAAGAGGGCCTCCGGCATCATGAAGGACCCCACACACCCAGCACACTCACTTTTTGTCCCGCTCCCCTCAGGCAGGAGGCTGTGGAGCATCAAGTGTTAAACCAACAGACTGAGAAACAGCTTCATTCCTGAAGCTGTGAGACTCTCAAACACACGCAAGGACAATAAGAAATGAAAAACACTTTCTCATTTAACTGTTCACTGCACTGTTCACGGCACTGTTTACTTTAATATCTCACTTTAAAATGTCACTTGCACTCCGAATTTTCATTGCTGCTATGTCCGAAGTCCCATATTGTAGATTCTGTATAGTCAAATCCTATTCTCGCATAGTTCTTATATTTTATTATATTATCTAACATTGCTATCAGGGTGTAAACTGGACCGGGGGATTAGAATTTCGTCCCACCTCATGTACAACATGTGATGTGATGACAAATAAAAATTCATTGATTCCTTGAAATATAGGTTAGAAATGTAAGAAGTCAACTTAGAAATGCTCAGAGTTAAACCAGGAATAAATTATACACTAGATTATTACAGACGTATATTTTCAAATACAAAAACAGTCAATACCATATCAATTATCAATACTAATAACAAAACCCGCTTTGGACACCAAGGAGGATAAACTGCCCGAAATGAATGAATACAAGGCAATTTTATTGATATACGACTTCATCAAACGGAATTTTTTCAGCGGTGCTGTGTTTATTTAGACATGCTGATTTAAAAAAAGCAAACAGGTTAAAAACATTTGCTTTTTTGTTGTTTGTCCTCGTCGTTGGTTTTCCGCTTTTATTTTGAAGGAGACGTTGCGGAAGTGCAGTGAGCGGTCCGAGGTTTAGATTTTCCTCCGCCGCCGCGCCGCTTTACTCACTCACTAGAGACTGGCCCAGCCAACCAGAAGTGAAAACGGTAAGACTATCTACTAGAAACCCTCCAGATACTTTTATCCACTTTAGGTTTCATACGCGACGTTTGTCCCGATTTAACTCAGGGCGGAAATATAATTAGTTTCCTTAACGGCTTCTTCTTTTTTTCCACCAACGGAACTAGTTGTTGAGAGAAAAGCAAGTTTTACGACGAAGCAACTGTATCATAACCTCACTTTTAAACGACATTGCGTCTATATCGGCGTTTCAAAATGTTGCTTTTTCGTATCTTTTCGGTGAGTTATGAGGTTTTTCGCTCTGAATGAGGAGTTTGGACGCACTTGTCAGTTGTCGGTTTCCGGGTGTCGGCGGCTGGGTGAGCGCGTCCTTCTCACGGTGATAAAATGGTATCATAACGCGTCAACTAGTGCCACATTAAAAGTGTGAAGAAAGGGGACTACATTTGCTTAGTTGAAGGGAAAAAATGCCAGAGAGACGCCCTAAACATGTGCTCGGTCGTGCGAGGAACATTTACTCACTTCCTGGAACCCAGCCTTCAATACATTTGATTCAGCTCACACCTTAAACCACCCTCCGTTTTTTGGGGGGGTTTGAAAGCCTCCATTGTCAGTTTCCTTAGGATAACCTGTTCACAGCACATCTATTTCTGTCTGACTTTTTTTCAACTGACTGGCTGGTTATTATGTGAGAGATTTGTATAAGAGATCAACCCAACCGTGAATCATCCCTTTTCCTTCCTGTTGAGGAAATAATCGTCCAGAGGAAGCTTGTTTTTTTTTTTTCAGTTCTGGAAGTATAAAAAAAAATCTCCATTTGTATCTGTTTTGTGTTGCTCATAAACTTTTAACATATTGACTTCCGCTCAGCTTGAAAATCTGCAAGCTTGCATGGCCGGATGTCTTACTAAAAGCTTCCTTTCCTCCCCTGGTGCTTGGCTGATGCCTTAGATGGTTGATTTAAGTAGAAGAAGAAGAAAAAAAAGCTTTGTTTTCACAACAAAAAATTGTTTAAACATCCTGGTAATGAGGAATGTTTGGGTCAGGACCAAAGTTTTAATAGTGTGGACAGATGTCAATATCTATTAAAAACCCCGTTCAGGACAAAACACACATTTGCATAGATACTTTCTGTGGTTTATGGTTTATCTGGATTTTACCTTGCCGATCTAAAAAAAACAACCCCCCCCCAAAAAACGGTCAGTTATTTGTTTCAAAGCCCGTTCCTTTTTGCTTCTCCAGCCTTTAAAACAATCTTTGTGTTGCAGAAAAACAATTGTTCCCTCATCCCCCTCCTGCCACAGCAGCCCTGTTTAGTTGCCTCTCTAAACAACCGTGTTAGTGACCTGTTTCTGCTTAGTCTCGCAGGATATGCGAACAGGTATGAAGGCCATCTCCAAACCCGCCTACTCCCATCTCACACTAGGCCTGCTGGGCTCTAGAAAACGGTTCATATCTGCAGTTTTGACACACAAAAGTCACAGATATCGTGATCTATTATATCCAAATTTAAGGTGAAATAAAAATTGACACGGAGATAAAATTTTCACATTATAATATGTAAACACACAGTTTTTCTGCCTGTTATTCAGCAGCTGTCCTTTTTTTTTTCTGGACCTTTCTAAAAAAACATTTGTTTTTTTGTCTTCAATTGCTCCATATTTTGAAACTTTTTTTCTATCATTTTAAACTATAATTTGCCCAATTCTTTCCTGCAGATGGACAGTATTTATCAGACCACTTCCGACCTTCTCTTAGTTGTAAAAACAAAAGTACCCAGTGATTTTTTTTGTTTGTTTTTTCTTTTTTTCTTCACCCCCCTGGTTGGGGTTGAGCTCTTCTCTGTTGCATCAGCTCTGCGCTCTCGCTGCAACACTTCCTCAAAGCTTTGGATAATGTTTGCTCCATATCCCCAAATTATTAGGAACTAATGTTATTTTTATCTGCTAATGTAACCATCCGGGCACTCTTGTCTTCTATCTGCATTTGCTAGTTCCATCTGTTTTGCTAGTTTAGTGTCTTAATAGGCATATGAAGAGGATGAGATGTGCTTCAAGTCTTTGCTGCTGCGGTTTAGCGCCCCAAAGGATTTGAATCATTGCGCTCATCCTCGCATGAAAAAGGAAGTTTGCAGAGGCATCTCGGCAGCAGAAAATGGCCGCCTGACATGCGTGGCTTTCTCTCGTTAAATGTTGCTCCCTCTGCTTTTTCATTGCCCAACCAAACGGCGAATCTTGCCGTGATCTAGATGTGATTGCGGCCGCGACAGTCGTTCGGTGCTCCTCTGCTTGCAAAACTCGGAACGCAGAAGGAGGAAGCATAACTAGGCTGGTGACAAAGGACTGGTCCAAAGGTCTCAGTTGCACCCACGGCGCCAAAAAGACTTGAAAGGATCAAAGCAGCTGCAGAGCGTTTGGTAAATGTCACCTTTAGTGCCACAGTAGTCAGGTTCTTCTTGTGATGAAGCTGAAAACGAGTTTCGCTCCTGATTAGAGCATTACATCGTGTAAATTACGGGCCCAACTTTAAACTCAGCTCTTTCCAACGTACTCAACGTAAAACTGCAAGGTCGGCATCATTGGCAGAAAAAGAACAATCGCAATAATTAGTTATTTGAAAATATTATTAAATATTACGGGGTTTTTTTCTGTATAAACCACAACTTCCTCTCCTGACAATAAGTTATATTTCTGTATTTTCACATTTGAGTTGAGTGAGGACAATACAGTCATGCTTTAAAAATTCCTAATGGAGAAATGAAAGGTTGTAATTCGTGCTATCCCAGTTTTTTTGTAATGGCTGTTAGCAGGAAGGATCTCCTGTAGCGATCAGTGTTTCAGCAGCTCTAAAGAAGCCTTTGGATTTTAAACAACAAATAGAAATACTGTTAAAGTTGTGTGTTGCAATCATAATGATTTTCATTCTCACTAAATATGAGGAAAATAAGCTTTTATATTCAACGTAAGATGCAAAAATGCTTAATTCCGGCCTTCATTGCGGTGACGCAAGTCCCTCAAATGATCTACAATCCAAAGTTGAAACTGAAATAGAGATGGGTTAAGTCATTTTGGAAGAGCGTCGCTAGTGGATTTTGACCTTTTTTTTAACGCATCAAAACCAAACCTCCTCACAACTCTGTGTACAAACACACCACCTAACAGCGGGAGGTTTGGTGTTCCTCTTTTACCAGAAATTAGCAGAAAACAAATGCATAAATATCAAATTTCATGTTGGATTTGAAGCAACGGGTTCTATCGAAAAACCAATGTTAGACCAGAAATCGGTGGATCTACATGGTAAACTTCAACGTTCTTTGCGTACAGCTGTGATCTTGTTTTCGTCGTTGCTTATTCTCTGGTTTGACTTTGACTCTGAATATAAACTCTGAATTTGGAGCCCTGAAATCTTGCACGACCCAGTGCCACAACAGTGAAACAGGTTTGTCAGTGATTAAACTAGATGCTGCATAGCTACTATAAATCAGAAGTGACATTTAAATAGGTAGTAGGTTATAAAACAAGATAGATATTTGACTATTTGATGGATTTATTAAATAAAACACCCTGTGAGAATGGGACTTTTAAGCACGGGACACTGAGTTTGTGCAGACAGCGACGCTCAGAGTAGTTGATTCAAGGACGTACTAGGCGGTGGGTCGACCCCGGTACCCATCCACCTGCTCAATTCTCCTCTGATCGTCAGAATGACGTTTCAGCAGGAAGACAAAAATGCCTCCTCAGCCATCATTCGACCTTTCAAGAGTCTGTGCGACAGTTTCTGAGAAGGAGGCCTAATCCAGCCAGAGCTGCTGCCAAGTCTGGAGTGTTTCTAAGTTTCTGCAGCTTGTTCAGGCAAACATTTTAGTCGGCCTGTTCTCTCTCCCCCCCGCAGAGATGTTCAGGTGATGGCTGAGACACCGACGTTTAGTTTACAACGGTCTCATGACCGCAGGGGCTTATTGCTAGCAGGCCCAAGAATGACAGGGCCTCTTTCTGGCAACTTTAACCACGGCCCGCATTGTTTGAGAGAGAGGGTAAAAAAATGGCCAGCATTATAAGGCTTATGATGTCAGCATTGTTTCTGTTATATTGAGCATGTGGACCTTTTTTTTTTTTTTTTTTTTTAAACGAGTAAAATCAGCAATGTTGTATTTGATTAAGGAGGCATCTCGAAATAATGTGGTTTATTACGTAACTCCTTAAAACAATGGTCTCATCGTATAGAATAAATGAGTGCAGAGTTTGACACTTATTTTTGTCTAACAGCCCAGTCATTTTGATTTTAGGTGGAAAACGAATTAAAAAAATATATAAATACCAACTAAATTTAGTTTAGTTTGTTGATGTGAGTATTATAGCAATAAAAAATTTCTCTTCATATTAAATACCTGACAAAAGCTGCTTTGTTAGCCTTGCTTTGGTATGCTATTTTAAATAAACTTTTAATATTTTTTTAATCACTGTAACTTTAGAAAAGAGTAATTAGTGTTGCTATTTTAGCCTTTAAACCAGGACTCGCTACTATCCAACTACCTGATCCATTGAGGTCGTGTTTCAGCCAGCTAGGCGCCTGTGTGCAGCTAGTGAACGCCTTGTGCCGTTTCCCATTAAAAGCACTCTTAAAAATGTGAGCTAAACGGATTCGTTCTCGGTTCTAGCGATGGGGAAGTTGTAACCAAAAGGGCGATCTCTTTAGCCGTTTGCTGCTGTTTCTCAGTTGACTGAGCACTTCCTGCTTTGGGACAGCTTTGGTATGCTGCACTGTGTTGCTGCAAGAAGAGTCAAGCAGAGGAAGCGAGAAGAATATAAAAAAGAAAAAAAAGCAGCACTAGAAGAAAAAAATAACCGCGCCGCTGCCTTATCTGGTCCTGGTTTCCCTCCAAGTACTCGCACACAGCTGACCAGCCCAAACATGCAATCGCTCTCAGAGGAATTTGGGCTTTTCTGGGTGCGCCGAGGCCCTGAGACGGGAAAGCCGAGCAGCTTTCAGAGCTCGTATCAGCAAGATGTTTTTGTTTTTCGGAGGGCTACAAGCAGGTGGACGGCAGCGAGGCGGTTTTAAGATTCTAGGTGTCATTTCTCTCATCGGTCGTCTGACTTTATATCTGAGATGTCACATAAACATGAAGTATAAATTATTGGATGAACTGATTTTTAATTTTTTATAGAGTACGGGTAATTTGTAACACAAGAGGAAACTGTTAGTCCTACCACCTTCCTCTTTCACTTGGAAGCAGTTCTGCGTCCAGCTTTAATCTCAGTTTATGCCAAAGCTCAGCGAGGATCTTTTTCTCCGCCATTTAAAGTTATTCACCAGAAGCTTCTCACTCTTTGCTTTAATAGCTTGTCTCTTGAAGCAGAGCCCTTTCAATGTTTCACCGCTCAAAACCTTGTTGGTTGTAGGTTTTATCTTCAAATCTTTATCTCTGTCACTTCTTGAAACTGAGTAAGAAAACGTGTGATTTTGGGCATCAGCGGGTAAAAAAACGCCTATTTTGTTCTTAGACTTCCAAAATAAAAATAAAATGTATTTATCTGACCGCTTGTTGGGCTGATTTGTGTATTATAAAAATTCTTCAGGACTGACACCAGAACATGTGAAAGAACAGAGATGCGGCTGTAATGTTATCCAGCTGCTTGTTTTGCAGGTGTTTCTTTTACAGGTGTTTCTTTGCTGTGTTCGTCCTGTACGTGCACACCAGCTGTTCACCAGGATTTTAGTTCGCTCCCCCTTTTTTTTTTTTTTTTTTATAATCAAAGCCAATGCTCTGTAACAGGTACCAATAAATTCCTCCTGGTCAATTAACAGATTTTTGAGCTGAGTTCACCCTATACTCAGTCTTTTTTACTTTTATTAAACGTTACAGCGCCATTAAAGTACAATCTGCTTTTAAGTTGATCCCTTTTCACACTTTAAAACGGGAAAAAACTTGTTTGTTTCGATGTATTTAAATAACAGGAGTCGCGTTTTATCGATAAACCTGCCAGTCGGTGTCTTGAGCCTTTTTTTTTTCTGATTTCGATCTCAAGCGAATCGATCTCGTTGTGCAACGTGTGAATTTTTAACAAATGATTCGTTAGCCAGATTTTCTTCTGGGTCACACAATAGCAAAGTCCCCCATGTTTAAAAAGAAAGATGTTTTCAGCTCATATTGTACTTCGTTGTGTGATGCAGGCTTCAGTGATAACATTTGTTTGTTTACACGTGAACTCCACAGGTCAAAGTTCACAGAGGTTTCTCCAAAGCTAAATAAACCCCTGGCTGTCGTGCAGCAGCCGTCTCTTATTGCTGTCCTGTTTCATCTTTAGTTTGGTAGCCATTAAATTTACTTGATCCATTCCCGTTTTGTGATTTCTGCCCCCCACAGTCTAGCACACCATGGCAGAACAGGACCTCACACCGGAGCAGCTGAAAGCGATCGCACAGGCCAACGAGGAGAAGGAATCCGACATAAACTACAAACCTCCGGCGCAGAAGAGCCTACAGGAGATCCAGGAGCTGGACAAAGATGACGAGAGCCTGCGGAAGTACAAGGAGGCGCTGCTGGGCAATGCTGCCGTGGTTGCAGGTGCGTGGCGGCCTGGTTTGGTCCGTCAATAGTCTCCGTTTTCAAATGTCAGGTGTTTGTTGTGAAAACAGAGCAGCTGAGATTATTGACACTCTTGAAGTGGGATATTTTTCCTACCTTGCAGAGGGCGATTTTTCCCATCCACTTCATAACCCAAAAATGCAACTCAAGAATTTGAAAATGGGACCAGCGTCTTTGTTTTGGGTTTATTAATGCAAATATAATCGCATGGAGCGCGCTGCTGCCTGTCATGTTTTAGGGCCTCATAACACCAAAGATGGTAATGTGAGATCAAACTCTTGTCAAATTAGGGAGTTTCCATTCGTTACCACTGCAAGCAGCGTTGAATAATTTTATAATGTTTTAGCTTTCTCTGTGTTTTCTTTTTACCTTTACATAAAAAGTTGTACTTTAGTTAGATTTTTCTGTGATTCACCAGCACACTGGTGCGTAGCTGGAAGGAAAATGAGGCAAAAGTTTCCACATGTGTCGGCAATAAAGTGCGTTTGTTTTTAATC
Organism: Orestias chungarensis; assembly: GCA_032876305.1. Taxonomy (NCBI): domain Eukaryota; kingdom Metazoa; phylum Chordata; class Actinopteri; order Cyprinodontiformes; family Cyprinodontidae; genus Orestias; species Orestias chungarensis. The sequence goes on from JAVLVB010001269.1 coordinate 323,878, forward strand.
CCCTTTCCTGGGGTTCCCCATTGTAACCAGTCAAAAGTCCAGGCGTTAAATCAAGTTTGGTGTTGGAGTAAAGGACTGTAAATACGTTGGGACGCTCAACCGAGTCGGTCGGCGAGCAATTGTGGAGAAAATGAGTGTCAGAAATATCGGGCTCTGGATGTGCGGAGGTGGCAGAGACATACCAGAAATAATTTGGCGCAGCAATCGCAGTGCAAGGTGGTTCTAATTAGTACTGACTTACAGAGAATACGAAGAACAAACAACCCATTAATCCTGACCACATTTTCAGATTTGATTTGCCCAAATAAGAGAAAATTGCAGACTTTAGCTAATAAAGAAAGAAAAGTCCCATAATTTCTGACTGTAGAACTCTTTTTATTCCACCGTCTCCAGATCCCACTGCACCGAACGTCCAGGTGACAAGGATGACCCTGCTATGTGAAACGGCACCTGCGCCCCTGATCCTCGACCTGCAAGGTGGGTTAATTAGCCACTTCCTGATCGGGCACTCTGTCCCCCTTTAGTGGTCAGAACGAGGTAAAACAAGGAAGGAAAGCTGCAACCCTTTTTTTGTTATTCACTGCGCCACCTGGTGGACAGTGGTCACCGCACAGACTCAAATAATTTTATTTAGTTGTTTTTCGTTTGTCTTACTATTGTTTTCTCCATTTCAGGAGACCTGGAGAACTTCAAGAAGCATCCATTTACACTCAAGGAGGGAGTTGAGTACAGAGTAAAGATCAACTTCAAGGTAATGGCTGACTTGGAGCAGAAGGTTGATTCAGTTTGTGTTTTTGAGCGCTTATTGAAGCTGGAGACATGACTTGTAATGATGCCGTTCACAGGTGAACAAGGAGATCGTGTCAGGCCTCAAATACATGCAGCAGACATTCAGGAAAGGAGTCAAAGGTAAAGAAGGCTTTTAATTGTTTTCCTTTAATTACTTTAAACGTTTCAATGCCTTGTTCCTCATTCCATTTCTTTGTAGTTCTGATGAAAGCACCGTCACAAAGTACTTGCTTGGCTAGCTGGACATACAAAGAAATCCCTTTGGATGCATTTCGTAATATCTTCACGTAACATAATTTTCTGTTTCACTGAGCCGTAAAGCAAGGTAGTTTTACCACGATCCTATACTTCTGTGCTTTTTATTTTATAGTCAATGCGTTGACTAGATTTATCCAACACAGATATGAGGCAAACGAGTTGTGATTACAAAAAGCTTAAAGTAATCCCTTAAACAATTTAAAATAACAAATGTGTCAATGAATTCGCTTGCTCACTGTGTGTGTTCAGTTTAGTATTTTAGCCGATCCTTCCTTAAGTTTGGTGTGATTCTGGCAATGTTTCTTCATGCAGAACTTGGTGTCGATAGTGTATTAGAGGCTAATCTATTATAATCTTTGAGGTTGGTTTCAAGCAAATCTGCCCGTCTCTCTTTGTCTGGTGCGTAGTCGACAGGTCGGACTACATGGTCGGAAGCTACGGGCCGAGACCGAACGAGGAATATGAGTTCCTCACCACCATGGAGGAAGCCCCCAAAGGGATCCTGGCCCGCGGCACTTACAACATCAAGTCCAAGTTCACAGATGACGACAAGTACGATCATCTGTCCTGGGAGTGGAGCCTCGCTATCAAGAAGGACTGGAAGGACTGATACTACTTTTTTTTTGTTGTTTTTTTCCTCCGCTGCGTCTTGTTCACTTTCCCCTCCCATGTTTTCCAGCTTTTTCCCGTCTTTCTGTCATTCCAGGGTCTCTTTGCTTTACGCCCTCACAGCTTCCGCTCCCTCCGTCCATCACCCCACCACCCCCACTTCTGCTCTCACACTTTTTTTGTTTTTTTTCTAGCTTTTAATCACATCACGTTCATTATTATCATTCCACATTTATTTTACACCCATGTTGTCTGATAAAGTATTGAATCCATAAAAAAAATGGATAAAGCAAACGATGTGCACAATCCAGATTTTCAGGATAGTTTGTTATAAAAGCAACAACAAAAAACCAGGAAAAAAGATCAGTATGTGATTCCTGACTGCCTTCACCTCTGATTTCTTTCTTTTTCCTGATACTTTTTTCATTTTTCTGTGCGATTGTCTGCCTTGGACAGCATTGTGCATGCATGCCATGATGCCGCCTGTGAGCACTCAATTAGCAATCACTGCTGGATGTAGCCCTTGGAAACAGCCCAGCTAACGCCTCTGAGCAGATTACAAGTACTTGGGTCCCGTTAAACTTGTGGGACTCCCAAATAGTTTGGATCTTGATATAATCTGCTCAGAGAAAAGGGGGGAGTGGTTACCTCTGACGCCTTCACAGCCCACCCTCTGCATCAGCTGCGGCTCTTCCTCTCATGATCAGGTATTTAGGCTTCTTTTTTTTTAAATATCTATATGGCCTTAATAGCAATTATGAAAAAGTATGAAAAAATAGTTGAGCCATTTGCCTTCAGAGTAAATACTATGCGAGTCTGTTTTATTACATGGGTTGTATTACACAGACATGGAACCAGAGCTATGGATTTGTCTTCATTTCAGATTTAATTACGTGTAATAAACCCCATTACATGTCGGTTATCGTCTCTCTTTTACGTGCAGTGGTCTAAAAAATGGAAAAGCGAACTCTAAAGAGTCCTGATGGCTGTTTCCTCCTTGCTGAATCGAGTATAGGACGTGGTAAACTATTCACTTTGTCACTCGGGAGATTATAACCGCAGACTGTGCCTCCGGTCCCTCGACCAGAATCCAAACCTCAGCCCTTAAAAACACGCGTTGGTGGTTAGCGCAGCCGGCCATACGAGGCGTTGTCTTGTTTTATACACTCCAAACGTGGATGATCGTCAATTTGGCGTCATTTACTTCCTGTGTCACGGACTTATGGTTCTCCTCGGTAAGGTCAGTTTGAAACGTTGTGTGCCGTCTATATTGGTCTACAGTTTACGGATCTCTTATGTTCAAATTAAAGTGTTCAGACTGGGCGCCTGTGTCTCTCTTGTGTCTTTATTTTTGATTTTTTTCTAGTTTTTTTAAACGATCTGTAACATTTTAGATGATCTTACGTTTAAACATGAATTCAGTTCTACACTCAAAAGTTTAATTTAATATGTCATTATTGTAAACATTTTCAAAATGATAAATAACTTTCACCTAAAGCTTTTAATGCAGATGCTTCTAGGATGTCTTAAGCTGTTAAAGCCAAGGTTTAAGTTATGGATTCCCGTACAGGCAGTGAAAAATAATAATTCTACAACGCTGACCATGGGAAAAGCTAAGGATGAGTGTAGATCAAATTTTTGAGGATTATTTTAATTGCAAACATCACTGCTCTCTGTTAATCCACATCTCCTAACTAAAAATGATTAAGATGGTAAAAGTGAGGTTATGGCTTTCCTAAGATTATAATTGCACAGTCATTGGGCAACAAAAGCTGCAAAATTATCAAGGACAATGTTTTGTTTTTACATTTACATTTATTTTTAGTAGATTTCTGCACAATCAAAAACATTTGAATGATTCTGAGCCCATCTTCAACCTAAAACTGTCCAACCAAATCCATCTGGAGGTCACTCCTAATTTATCACTGCATAAAAACCGTTTTCAGATTATTCTTGGCCCTCTGGTGGTCATATCACAACCTGTTTTATACTTTTCTGTGTCTCTAAGGTCTGAATGTCTGCTTATATGTTGCAGTTATGGGATAAGACAGACCTGGAAGATAATGCCTGGATTCTTTTCTAATCCATGGTGTTTGGTTTCCTTGTTTTTTTCTTAACACAATTCCTGTGACAATGTTGAGAATTGGCAACAACAACAAAAAAAGCATTTGATGGTTCTGTGATCACATCTCAACATTTTAGTGATTTCAGCAAGTGCTGCATCCCTCAGAGTTTTGGATATTTTTAACATTTCATAGTCTGTAAAATCTTGGATTTTTTTACTTTTTTTTTAAATCTTAAAAACAAAGGTGCCCAATACTTGTGTGCACCTTTGTTAAAACTCATTTCACAGAAACACATTACCTGCTACGCCTAAATCCATTAAGCATTCAATTTTATCCAACTCTGCGCTAGAAAGTATGCCTAAATGGAAGATATGGTCAAAATATTGTCACGTTAACTAAATTTACACAATGTAATTAAAGTTTTACAAGTTAGGGAGGTCAAATCAGATGTGCTTGAGTAAAAGTAAGAAGTTAGTGGGAGGCTTCTTGTTGCTACGGCCTGGAAAGACGTGACTGTAAAACAGGTGAGGACGTTTAGAAGCAACCTTTCAATCAGCAGGACTTGATCCAATCATACTAACCGGAAAAAAAATGTGCAAATGCCTACATGGACAAGATAAATGTCCTTATCAGGAAGGTTTAATAGATTGGAGACAAACTGATTTGTTTTTTTCCTCACATAGAGGAGTTTGTTTTAGAGCTGTTAGGGTGAGGCAGTGTAAGTCAAAAACACGGTACCGACCTGTGAACACGGTGGTGGCAGCGTCATGTTGTGGGCCTGTTTGGTTCTAATGGATGGCATGAACATGACCACCTCCAAAACTATCACAAAGCTCCTAAGCTTACATAAACCAAGAGAGTTAAAACGTCCAGCCAGTAACTTTACTAGTAGCCTGTTAATGGCTGCACTGTTTTGAGTTGTGTAGTTTTGGTCCTTCAATGTATGCATGTAAACTTTTTAAATATAGATTTAGTTTTTTTGCTCCTCGTCTACATTTATCCTCTCCAGTAAAAGTAAATATAAACATCAAATCTGCTTCGGTTTTAAAGCTTGTGATTTTTTTATTTTTTTTTATTTTTAGCAGTTAGTGATTTTAGAATCAAGTACATGCTGGAAATGCGTCCAAAGCCTCTCACGCTTCCTCCTTTTGGGTACATTTGGCTTACTTAGTGTGATCTGCAATAATCGATCCCAGAAAAAACATCACGAAAGCACCTTTTTTCCACTGTTTTCTGGTCTGCGGAAGACACCCCCGGCGTGGTGAAACGTTTGGCAGCTTTACATTTAGAAGCAGCTATTCCTATACTTCAGCAGTTGAACTGCGAGGTGATGCTTTGTAGGTGAGCTTTAGCGTTTCTCTGTGCGTTTAGGAGTTTAGCTTCTTTCCTTTTGCGGCCGCTTTACTTGTGAGTCTTTCGGCATTTCGGAGAGTTCATGTCCCTCTTGGTCTTCTGCAGCCGGGAGAAGATCTCTTTGAAAAGGGCTTTGTACTCTGGCGTGTTCTGACTCAGCCGTTTGTCCACCTGCTCCACCTGCCTGCTGATGCCCTCCAGCGCCTCTGGTGTGGAGGGAGTCTGAGGGGGGGTCGGCGGGGCGACGGCAGCCCCGGACGTGGAGGGCTCCGCCGAGATCATGCTGTACTCCTTCATGGAGGGGTCTCTGGAGACGGGCCGTGACGTCTGCACCCCAGCGTGGCACAGGGTGTCCTCGTGGCGCCGGCACTTCCCCAGGAGCTCTTCGTACTTCTCCAGGAGGGCGTGGTACTGCTCGTCCACCTCCCTCAGAATGGACATGCCCCGTTTGCGTGCGCCGTTGTCCTGGAGCGGGAAGCCGCCCTGGCGCCTCCCAGAGGCGGCAGAGATTGCGTTCAGGGCCGTGTCGCTGCAGCTTTTGCGCACCGGGCCCCCCCCTTGCTGCCCTGTTCCTCCATCAGCTCCCTTCTCCTGTCCGGCCTCCTCCTCTGGGCTGTCCGTCTCAGGGCCGTTGCAAAGCAGCGTCTCTAAGCTGTCCTCCATGTCCCCAATCAGGCACACCCTGGACTTCCTGAGCTGCTGCATCTCCAGCAGCTCTGCCTCGAGCTCCTGGACCCGCAGCTTGCAGTCCTCCGCACCTAGGAGGCGCTGCTCCAGCTGCTCGTACTCCTGCAGCACCGCTGCGCACTCCCGCTCCACGCTCTCCCGCTTCGATCGCTCCGAGGCCATGGCCGAGTGGAGGGACGACACGATCTCTCTGAGGTGATCGTTTTCCTCGTCCAGAGGCTGCTGCTCCACAAGGTCGACACTGCCAGGGTTGGCCAGAAGGAAACCGTCCTCATATCTAAACGAAGAATAACATCACTGGTTTAGAAGCACATGTTTATGATGCATCTCAGCTTAGCAATCATGTGTGGGGGTTGATAAGCACGTCGAAGTGCAAGCTGTTATGGATATAAAACATTTGAGGCACATGTTGTATCCATAGGCCCTAACTGATCTGTCTGTCCAAGAGTAAACCTGAAGCCTGCTTATCATCATCTGTATTTGATGCTAACCAACTAGTTTCGTTTTTAACTTGGATAACTGAGGCATGGAAAATCAGGTCCAAGGGCCATTTTAATCCCACAGTACATAAAATCTGAATAAAACTTCCAAATTCAAAGAGAAAATACCCAGTTTTACTCTGTACTTAGTGGATACCTTCAGTGCCATTAGCATTATTTTACTTTCACCTTCACTTTCCTGAAATAACGGACTTGGCTTCCACTTGGTTCTGTTTTTACTTGTAAAAGAAAGAAATGCATAAGCACTTACTTTTTATTTGGAATTGAAAAACCTTAACAGAATTTCTTTGTGTAGTCTATGCTTTTATTTAGTGTGGACGATACCACAGTTCTTCTGTTTCACTTGGACAAACTTGAGTTAGCTAGCGCTGCAGTACATCTGACTCAGGGCCTTTGTGTTTTTCCAGCATCTCCCTACCCACACTAGCTCTGGTTTCAATATCAATCAAGTGGGTTCCTCCTACTGTCACCACATGCTTGTCAAAGAGGAGAAGTTATTTTACAGTTTTTACATAATTCAATCATTATTTTTACTGATTGAATGATCAACCAAATGAAAAGCATTGCTTTGAACTAGGTCCCTGGGAGTTTTTGACGCTTAAGATTAATAGTCTTGCGATCTTTTTCCATCGAAATAAACCAAAACAGAAACGGAGTTGGCATCAGAGTGCAGTGTCAGGTGTGGCTGGCGACCTGGGAGCAGTGCAGAGCTCCTTGAGGCACGGGAACGAGTGGACGGTCTTGCGCCGCTCCGTCTTCTCTCTGCGCACCCTCAGCTCCTCCAGAGTCCGCAGCTCCTGAACCCGAGCGGTGAGACCGCCCACCTGACTCTGCAGGGTCTCCATGGTACCAGTCAACCTGAGTGTACACCAACACACACACACACACACACACACACACACACAGGATCAAATCCTACCCAAAGCTTGTTGGGGTAATTTATGTTTGTGCCGTCCTTGAGCTGAAACGTGTCGCTGTTTATTGTGAAGGTAAAGTCTTAGAAACAACAGAGGTAGCTATTGAAAGGTTATAATTACATTTTGGCCTCAGCCGCTTGATTGTACATAACTAATCTCGGATTAGAGATTTTTCTGAACAGGTTCCTTAAGCAGAACGCCGCAAACACAACATTCCTGATGTCTGACATTCCAGCCGTGTTCATTTTTTTTAGTCACTCTGCTCTAAAACCCTTTTAAAGGGTTATATTCTCATAAGGGGAAATAATTGCTACTGCTTAGGTTCCGCTGTTTTAATTCATTATTATTAATTTTTCTATGACATGTCAGTTTAAAATCCAATATAGGTTTGACTTTTACAGGTTTCTGATCATGCGTTATTTTAATGGGATTAAATGTTGGACCAACACCGAAAAAAAGTACAAAACCTGATTTGTTTTCCCGAATAAAATTTTGAATTCTGTAGCATGCATTTAAATTCTTTTAAATGCTTTAAATCAATAATGCGTTGAACCCCGCTGGACCATTTAGCTACTAGCTTTGCACAACTGGATTGTAAAACCTCTGTCCACTCTGTAAAAAATGCACTGGTTAATTAGGTAAGAGGTAATCTGAACATTAGTTTTTAGGTGCTGCACACATAAACTAATTTATATTTGCTGTAGGTCTGGACTTTGACTAGGCCATTTGGAATGAACAAGCTTTGATCATTGTAGCTTTAGCTATAAGCACATAGTTGTTATCCTGATGCCAGGTTATCCTCCACTCCAGGTTTAATGCATTTACATCCTATAACACGTTGTCTTTCCATATTGTGTTAAATTAAAAGCAGCAGCAGCAAAGTCCTGTCACCATATTTCACTTTTGGAGTTGAGTGGTCAGTGTAATGTGGAGCCAGTTTCTGTGCCACACATAACACTGTCCATGTTGGCAAATGGTCACAGTCCTTCATCTGAACACCTTTGGCCACATTCTGCTGCAGATGGGACTTCCTATGGATTTCTTATAATAATCATTTACTTTCTTTACACTCTTCCATGTATCCTAGATTTGGGGATTGCTGGACTAAAGCGTTTCTTAACAGCCTGACCAGTCATCTTTTAAACAGTAAAGCTTGCACCACATCTTCACAGCTACGTTCTCAGGATCTATCAGTGTGCCGATCTATAGGTAAATAGCTGCACTAGATTTTCCTTTTCAGATATTTAAATATAAAATGTAAGAAGTAGATTGACTACCATGCATCATTTCCCTTCCACTTTACAAGAATGCTATTCAATGTTGGTCCATCGAAAATTTCTTATAAAAACACACTGATATTTGTGATATTTGGTGTGAAAAATTGCCTCCAAGTAACATTAAAATATAAAATAAATACAAATCAGAGAAGAATTAGAACATTTGGACAGCGCCTATGTACAAACATCTGCAAATTCATTTATAAATTATTGAATACGTATTTATCTAAATCTCTATAGCCAGAATATGTTATACATCCTGTTAAAAGTCAACATGAACCAGTAAATGCCTCATTGTAGTAAGCTGAAGATCACCTGTCGATCTTCTGCTGCGAGGCCTTGCTCTCCAGCACCAGCTTCTCATTGGTGATCTCCAGCTCTCGGGCCGTCACGTCCAGCTGCTCGTACACCTTGGCATGCTGCTCGTTCATCTCGCGAAGCATTTCCAGCTGCTTGGACAAGTACTGTGTGGTGAAATGCATAGAAAATGGCATAGAAAAAGATGGTTGCCAACAATTTATACGTACAATACCTACAAACAATGTTAGGGGACACATTTCTGAACTGTGAAAGGAAGTTAGAGTACCCGGAGAGAACCCCACACATCAAGCAGAAGACTATTAAAGAAAACTCCATGCAAGACCTTGATTTTGCTGCCAGGAAACAGGGATACTGACTGCACCTACAATGGTGACTAGAACGACTTTGGGATTAAAGTAAAATAGTTCGGTCCAAATAAAAACGGTGTCCAAATGATTTTAAGCCCAACTGTCTTTGTATGATTACAGCAAAACAAAAATACTGTTCAAATGAGTAAAAACAGTTACTCTTTGAGAAAAAAACATCAGTACAAATTTAAATCCCGGAAAAAAGCTCAAATTTACATTGAGAGGATGGAAAAATGCTATTATATGCAGTTTAAAGTGCAAACAAGTCCAATTTAAAACAAAACAGTGATCCTTGGAGAGTTTATATATATATATATATATATGACCTTACCTCTATCTCGTGTACTTGCTCCTCGTTGTTGATGTACATCTCCTGGAGAGAGTCCTCCAGCTCCTTGTTGCGCTCCAGGAGAGTCTTACCGAGCTCCGCGGCCAAATGCAGATCTAAAAGCGGGCCGGAATAGGAGGACGGTTATAAACACAAACACTGCAGGATACAGAGAGCGCGGCTGGCGGACGTGATGATCCGACTTGGTAAGACTGAAGGAAAATACTAAAATGTTCTCTACAGATGGAGGAAAATAACAGATTGCTAGCCAGAAGAAATACAATTACAGATTTGTTCACTGATGAAGGATAGATTAAATGTAATCCATGTTGAAACTGGTGGTCCACCTACGATCCGATCACATTACTTTGTGGCATAAACTGGACGCTAAGACAGTTTCCAAGCAAGCTAAAATTAGTAAATTAAAAAATACAAAGGGTTTAAGATCCTTACAGATCCTTCCTTGCCTTAGTGAATATTTCAGCAATCCAGAAATCTGTTATAAAAATCCAATCGAATATGAAGCTGTGTATAATAGTTTGAAAAAAATGAAACACATTTTTGTTTTTTTTCACCAAAACATGGTCGGAAACACTCATGGACACGTATATGTATGTCAGGATACGGAAGGTTAACTCAGATGTGTAAAAATTTTTGTTCATTCTTTGACTTGTTTAACTAAGCCAAACATATTATTATTAATAATAATATCTAAAAACATGCACAAGCATGAGCTCCTATCAGGACTAATTTATTTTAAAGGATGATCTTGGCTAACTGACAGTTTCAGAAAGGAAGGCTATACAGATATACTATATATATATATATATATATATATATATATATATATATATATATATATATATAT
>JAVLVB010001269.1:341637-371732 GCA_032876305.1 Orestias chungarensis
GGGGGGGGGGGGGGGGGGTGGTGGCAAACTAAACACCTGAGATCAACAGGAGGAACTGATGGGCACTGATAAAACGAGGCTTTGTCCGTGACAAGAACTACGCGTCCCATTACTCCTTGCTGTCCGGGGCTGCGGCGTAGTGCGGCCTCTTGAGGTGCTCCCAGTCGGCCTCGCTCTCGCAGCGCCGGACGCCGTCGAAGAACGTCTTGATAAGCACTTTGGCTTCGGCTCTGACTGCAGGCGAAGAGAGAGCATCACAGGGGAATCGCCTGGACGTCGTCATGCATTTGGCTGCAACGGTTTAATTACCTTGACTTTTCCCAAAGCGGATCCCCTCTGCGAGGAGGTGAGACAAGTACCTCGCGAAGGACTTGAACAGAGCCTGAAAAAGCATTCATTCATTCGTTTAGACACGCGTATTAAAATACAGAATCTGGTTTCAGGAGGGTTTTGTAGAAATCCACCCACCTTGTTGGCAAATTTTCCCTGCGAATAATAGGGGTCCAGATAATGGACCACAATATTGGCCGCCTCCTTCAGCGTCACAGCCTCCAGGGGCTCGCCGGACGGCAGCAGCGACCTCTCCCGCACCTCCGGGTTGAACGTCACCCTTCTCTTGTTTGCACCCAGCGTCCGGCTGCGCTTGACCGGAGGAGACGTTCCCGTTTGTTCCGTTTCCTCCCCGTCTGTGATCTGCAAACACAAGGCAATGTAAAAATGTGCTTTAAGGTTGTTGGCCTGCTGGACGATCATCCTCTGTCTTAAAGAGTAATTCATAATCACAAGCAGATGTTGAAGTCACTAAGTAACAGGATGGAGTGTTACCTGATGTCATCCTATTACTCATTTATGGTCCTTTCTGAAGGCGGTTTTATGAACTGGATTTTATTTTGTGCTATTAGAGCCAAAATGGGGCTGAACACAAACATATGACACATTTTTCTGAAACTTTTACAACCGTGTATCAATTTCTTTCTACCTCACAAAGGAGCATTTTAATCTCCATTAAGAGCAAAAAGGTTTTTGCCTATAATGAGACAGAAGTGTTGTGAATACTTTTGGAGAGCTGTACCTTTTGAACTAATGGTGAGTCGGCTGCTGCTGCTGCTGCTGCTTCTTTCTCTTCAGGTTGCCGTGGTCTGTATAGGAGGTGAAAAAGTTAATAATGTAAAAGAGACTGGGGACAGTAAAGTTTGACAAAAACGTTTAAGTCGGTTGGTGTACGCTGTGATAGTCGTCGTGTCCTCAAGAGGAATGTCTTCAACCGGGGTCAAAGTTCCCTCTTTTTCCGCCTCCTCCCCTTTCTCTCCGTCATCAGATAAAACGATGACTTCGGTTTCAGGTTCTATCAGGATCAGGTCCTCAGTCTCTACGAGCTCGGGGTCGCAGGCTGTCGCCTCTGCGGCGGGCGGGGAAGGCAGTTCCTTCCTTGTTGCGTCTTCATAAATGTCACCGAGTGTCTCTGACAACAAAACGGCGGGAGGCTCTGGCTCCTCACAGATTTCCTGTTTGTTTTTCACTAAGTACTGGGAGATGTTTCGAGAACTCTTCGCCGCTTCCGTCAGCTTCTGCTGCTTCCTGCTCAGGGCTCGGCCTCCTTTCGTGGGGCTGTTTATGGAGGCGCTGACGGCGGAGGCTCCGGCTCTGATGGACGATGTCAGCAGCGCCTTCGTCTCCGCGTTCGTCTCCGTTACTCTGGTCCTCTGGATGTCTGATTCCCCAGAGGAGGTCCTGAAAAAGCCACCGTTTTGCGTGGCCTTGCCGGAAACGCCGTCTGACGAGGACGGATCGAGGATCTCCTTGGCAGACTGGAAGCAGCTAGAGGACCCCCTTTGACCGGCGCCCACTCTTTTACGCTTTAGCTGGAGCAAAGAGGAGGGTAATTTGGAATATGATCAGGTTTTTCTTGAACATTAACGATGTTAGTGTAAAAGACGAGCCTTACAGAGTAGAGCTGAGAGGCTGAGGTGAACCCCTGCAGCTCCTCTGGGTATAAAGACGATGGATTTCCATCAGATTTAGGTTTGGCATCGGTTTCTCTCGAATCACTGCCTTCTTCTGTCCCAGCTGCAGATCTAGTGATCCCCGACACCTGCAAGAAAACAAAAACAAACAAACAACAGATTCCAAGAGTTCAAAATACAAAATCTCCAGTTTTATTTTTTTTATTTTTTTTGACGCACGCATTTTCATCTACCTTCTTTACGATGGCAGCTTTGTACAAGTTGGAGGACTTGCTGCTTTTGAAGACCTCATGTTCTATATCCACAGCTAACATCAGACTGTTGGAGCTGAGAGGTGCCGGGAAAACAAGGGAAGACTGTTGTAACACATATGAAGTTTTAGCAAAATGGTTGTAGGGAACATCAAAATTCTCACAAAAATCCATCTTCTGCCCCCTGGTGGCTACGCAGAGCTTCTTGCAGGCGGTATAGGCAATGCTCTCTCGTCTGAAATGAGACACTAAGTTCAGTTTCCTTCAGTTTTCAGAATGCAATTGTCCCAAGTTCTCATGCTGCCTTTGGCAACAAAGGAATGACTTAATAGCACAAACCTTTGGAGGCTCGTTATTGACACCCTACAAATAATCTTTGCTGCAGCTGCACGGACATGATGCGAGTCGTCAATGAACGCATCGCCCCTGATTTTATCACGTACCTTCACGGTGAGCCGGGGGATCCTCTGGCTGTTGGCCTCTCTGAGCGGACAGTCAGCATCTGCACAACAGGAACGACGTGTTACTTCATTCATGGACCTTACATCTCCTCTTTTTTTAAGTTTTTTTTTTTTTTTTCTTAGTTTTTCTATAGTTATGTTGCTATAGGCTTAGACTGCTGGAGGACAATCTGACCACTTCTCTCTCTGCTACTTTCTTCCTTTGTCCAATCTGCTTAGTTACCGTTATTTCAACCTTGTTAACCTTTTGTTTTCTCTTAGTGTTCTTCCCTCCATAGTAACCACACCTGGGCTGGCGTTCTGTTAGCTGAGACAGCTTCTTGGATGAGAACATGGGATGAGATGCTTCCAGTGACGTTCTACAACTGCTGCTATAATCTCTATTATTTCAGTATCCTGTGCTTCTAATTTAGCTTTCTGTCTTTTCAAACCCCCAGTTGGTCATGGCAGATGGCTGCTTGTACTGAGCCTGGTTCTGCTGGAGGTTTATTCCTGTTAAAGGGGAGTTTTTCCTCTCCACTGTCGCTACATGCATGCTCAGTATAAGGGATTGCTGTAAAGTCAACGACAACACAAGCCATTGTTTCTGCCTGCTGATTCCAGAGGAGTGAATGCTGCAAGTCAATGACTCGATGCAATCTGCTGGGGTTCCTTAGATTGGAAACTTTTTCAAATTGATTTGTTAGAATGTATCTTTGATTTTAATTGATTTTCTGTGAAGTGCCTTGAGACGACACCTGTTGTATATTGCCGCTATATAAATAAACTGATTTTTGATTCTTATTAGTGTCTTATTCCACTGTCGGCGTTACCTGGTGGAATAAAGTCCTCCCTCAGGCCGTTGCAGCCCTGAAAAAAAAAAGACATTTTAAGACTGACAAAGGTTCAAAGCGATACTGTGGTAATCATCAGAAAGGGTTTTGGGTATGTAAGAAAAACACCTAGGACTTTTTCCCAATCAAATAAAAATTCAAATGTGTCTTTTTCTACATTTTGATAAATTTTTGTTTCACCCCCTTGACCTTCATAGGTTTTTATTGTTGTTCTGTAAATGTTTGGTCAGAGCTGTTGGAGACCGGCTTAACTCGGAGGTTGTGCCAACTCTTCACAACACGTTGAAATCGTTCTAAAGGCTCGTTTAAAAAAAAGGGGGGGGGGGCTGCCCGATCCGCCTCTGCTGCAAACAGCTGGTGTACAGATGTGGAGAGAGGCAACAGAAACTCACCAAACCACTTTATCTCCTAATCATTAAAATGTACTCCTAATGTAAAAAAAAAAAATGAGTTGGGGTACTTTTGCAAGACTGTGAGCAACCATACTGTCAGGGATTATAATAACGTGGACTATTAAGGATAAACATACAATAACAGGACCTGTCGGCGGAACAAATGTGCATTACTGTCGGACTGACAAGTCCTTTTGGATGTAACTTAATTCAGGTACAAAGCGTCAGGCTGTAATCGTCTCAGTCAGATATCTATTGTGCAATCAATATAAATATATAAATAAATCACCTTCCGTAGATTAATTTGTTTCTTGAAGAGGTCAGAAAACTCCTTTTTCCTATTTGTGGTCTCCTCCTCAGCACCTCCTGCCTCCCCTTCATCATACCTGCGGAGGTAACACACAGCTCCTTCATTACCTCACACCAGGTCGCATTAATCTACTTTTCAAGAAGCGTAGGGAAGCCTCGGCCCTGCCTTTCGAAGCCGTAGCCCTTCTTTCCTCCTTCGTACTGCTCCGACAGGTACCCGAACGGCCCATTGGGCTGGCTGCTCGAGCTCGTCTTGGTGCTAAGGACGGAGCTTCGCTCCAGCTGAGCCCGCACACCTTTGGGGTCTCGGCAGTAGTCGCAGGCGCCCGCGCACTTTGGTGTGTTGTCGCCGAAAAACTTGGAGATGTTGGCATGGCGACATCTGGCGAGAGGAAAAAAAAAAATAGATAACAGAGTGAGATGAGGGTCCAGCCAATGTCAGCAGTACCCTATCGATCCATCAGCTGTTGTGTAACTGTCGCATAATCAGAATCAATGTGGTTGTTATAAAGCAAGTCAATACTTTTTGTGTTTTTGAAGTTATTTTCCTTTTTTCACCAAAATTTAGACGATAAACTTTATTAGAAAAGTCTCACTTTGAAACCTCTGCTATATAACTGCTAGTATTCACACATCCTTGCAGTTTTTAGTGTTTGGGAATCAGCCCCATCCACCGAGTCCGAACCACAACACTGGATATGGAAACGCCGCCACCTCCTATTGTGTGACCAGGGACGCCTTTAGCAAAGCAAGCAGAGGAGGAGTCCAGCCCAAAGTTTGAAGCAGCAGTCCCCTCCCAGACAGGACTGTCAAACAGAAAAACCACAGCCTCCGACATAAACAAAGGAACGAGGGGGAAGATCTCAAAGGGCACAAGTAGAAGATCAGCAGATTTATTTTTGTACGGCTTCTGTCAGTCTGACAGCAGCTTTGTCTCTTCCTATGCGACCCGCAGCAGGTTCTGGCTGCGTCTCGCAACAACAACAACCCAACTAACCAGCTCCGTCAAACAAGTCGCTCAGCAGGAGAATGCAGCTGGGAACACACTACGGCACGCTCACACGTTCCCCACTCAGTCCTCCTCCTCCTCTGTTCCCTCAGGAACCTCTGACACACAGCTTGTGCAAGACAGCTGAGACTCTCATAGGTAGGTGACCTTAAATCTTTCGGAGTGGGAAAAACCCTGACTAGAAAATGGGTGACAGCTGACAAAAGATGACTTAAAAATAAGGATTTATAGCAAAAAATATATATAATACGTAGATTGGTGGACATGCATGCACCAAATAACATGAAAAACAGGTTTACTGAAGTGTTTTGGAGATTATTAATCCATAAGAGTATATCGACCCATCAATATCGTGCTCCACTGTAATTATTCGTAGGAAAAGGTGGCTCAGTAGGGTCAGGCAATGTGAAAGTACATAGAAGAAAATTGTGTTTAGACTGAAACAGAAAAAAATAATTTAAAATCTATAGAAATTCGGACTAAAATAAACAAATCTGAAACATTTAATCCCCATCTGTTACTTCCTAACCTATACAAACATTAATGTGTGAAAAATAAGTTTACAGCGCGTTTAGAGATGTTTTTCGATCATATTAAGAACAATCTGTCCAGAGAAACATATGTTTGTGCTTAAGAGTCATTTAACCAACTGGGTCGCCTGTGTTTTCAATCATCACGTTTCCTCGGCCACAAAAACACTCAGCCTGTACTAACCTTCATATATGGACATCTAATGTTTCCGACATTGCTTTTTCTGCAATTTAACTAACTTTAATGACCACAAAAGGAACCTAAAAGAGGGTCACACCCATGTGAGCAATTCAGCAAGAACACGGGCTACAGCGGCTCCTCCTTCTATTATGCACATCATAGTGTGAAACCTACTGGGAAGCAGCTAAAGAGCAAAAGAGGACCGACTTGTGGTTGTACAACATTGCAAAGGTTTTCCTAACCTGTGAATCTTCCCATGTTTCGCGACCCTTTAGCCAAAACCTTGATTGCTTTTTTTTGTTTGTTTTTTTTTGATTTTGACATAAAGCACAGCCCAGCTGTAGCTAATCATGGCTCTTTCAATGTGCTATGCGTACAAAAACCGTAAATGTTAAGTGTGCATTTGCATATCTAAACTAGGGATGCATGTTTAGTATAACCAATACTATCGTCGTCGCATCTCATATTGGCGTGCTCAATTTTTATGTTTTGAGTGCAATAAATACTGGCTAACGTACTTTAGGAGTTGTAAAGTTAAATTACTCACGCTGAATTCCTATTTAGCAACATGGTATCACATTACAAAAGGCTGGTCATTGGTTTGAAAGAAAATCCTCGGTTTCACAAAAAACATAGAACAGGTTACGATGTAGCGAACTTCTTCAACTACTACCGTTCCATTACAGCCATGCTTAAAATCGGCGTCTGGCCACATTTTTTTGTCCTTTTTTTTCCTGCAACATGCCTTGTAGTTTTGTTGAAAGTTCGCAGGACAATTGAACAGAAACATACTTCCGAGTCTCACCGGAGTAAAACTTCATAACGGACACAAGTGACATTACCAAAAAGGATCACGGTCACTGGGAGCGGATAGCACAGATTAGAAAGAGAGTAATACGGTCACCATCAAGGTTTTCGAACATCACGCAGGCCTACTGTATCCAGTGAAAACTGTTTTCCTCACAAGATCCCTCCAAACACCCCCGAGACTCATGAAGATGTTTAATCGTTAATAAAACATAAATGGACTAAAGGACTTGAGACCGAGGTGGAGTTTTACGTTTGCCCAGAACAAACATAGAGCCAAAACTACAGAGACTCCATGTTGATCAAATGAATTATCAATTATCTTGTCAAAGCCGCAGTCTGAATCCTTTAAGAATCTAAATGTGGCAATAAAAAAATAAAAGTTCACACATATTTCCTGTCCAGTTGGTAAAGAAAATATCCAGTCTCTAGATGCAAACCTACCCCTAACACAACCCGACCTATTCAGGTGACGTCTGGAGATGAACGGCTGACCTGGATTTTGATCCTTCGGTGTCAAGGATAAACGCTTACAACTCTTCGTTTTATTAGTAAAAACTAACTGAGATCTTTGTTTTTCCACTTCTCAGTTTTGTGCCTATTGATCGATGATTTTTGATGTAAATGGACAACATGGGAAAAAGGTTCAAGCTTCATCGACGCAGGCAGGGAAACATTTAGGTTTCCTTCTCTTTAATCTAAAACTCTCCCACACTAATGTGTATCAAACATGACCTTTTTTGTTTTCCTCTGAGGTCTTAGAGGTCAGAGGTCATCAGGATGAACGCCAAAGAGGAGACAGTGGGGCTGCTGAATCAAATATGGTACAAGCTTCAAAATCTGCCCTGCGCTCACCCTTTGGAGCTGGGAGCCTTCTTTATCCTTCTAATCTTCATCTGTAAGTATCACCACTTTTTTGAAGACATTTTGTTTTTTTATCTTTACAAGGTACTGAATTTTGTTTTGTTTTTATCTTTACAAGGTACTGAATTTTGTTTTTTTTTATTTTCAAAACTTTCTGACAGTTACGGTGGTTTTAATGGCGGTGCTCACCTGTGTGACTCGCAACTGCTGCTGCTGCCCCTGCTGTAAATCCGAAGAGGACAAACCCAATGTTTGACCAAACTGTTTTTTACTTTCCTGATGACCTTTTTCAAAAATCCTGCTCGGGTTTCAGACATAGCCTCTACAGCATGTGTACACAAAACAGGCCGAGCCGCAGAACAACGAAGAAAACTCTTGTATTATCACCTAGGTTACAAAACACACCTGTTAATCCTGTCAGGCTTTCAGGAGAAGCAGCATTCCTTTTGGAGCATCCCTGCCTGCGGAGGAGCAACACCTCATCTACCCCGGTGGAGCTGACGTACACACAGATACACAGGACCGAACAGGCTTACACGCCTTTAAAAATCAGAGGGCTGCACACTGATAGATGAGCAGAGAGCCTCGTATGTCTGGTAAAGTTTCGTACTGACATATTATGATGCCTCTGTGAGGGAGATTAGCATTAAAAGGTTGACCTACTGACTGTATAGGCAAGGGAATACGTGTACATCGGGATCCACTTACAGGAAAACGTGTCAACACCTAAAATTGGAAAAAAATAGTTTTTATTTTAACCTGTTTTCACGTTTTCGTGAAATATGCAAATGTTATAAAAAAAAATTAAAAAAAAGAAGCTGACGTCGAGTTAAAGTATTAATAGCAAAGCCTCTGACTGTAATTTAAGGTGGTAACATAAGGATATACGTGGTAATTTGTCCAATGAGAAAGAAAACTTTACAAATGACGTCTGAGAGTGACAGAGTAGAGCTCTAACGCACCGGCACCCTGCAGAGATTTTCGAAGCAACACAGTGGTTAAAGCATCATTTGTGACAAAAGATTTCAATGTTTTATTCATTCCCAGTTTCTTCAGTTTTTTTAATCCCCAACAACTCAAACAACCCAATGCTTTAAAATAGGTAGCAGTGAAACGCTTGGGTAAAACATAGCCCCAGTGAATGGAAGCGGCTGAAAGTCTCCTCTTGCTTTGTGATCTTAACAGTCTTTGTTTTTGATCCCTAACCCGGAATGGTTGCATTGAACTATATAAGCTGTTAAAATGTTACTCAGAAGACCCACGATGCAAAGCTACTTCAAATCTATAAGTTAGTTTACGGTTGAGCTTCTACTGAATTTAAAACTCATTTCAAGCGAGTGCCACTCATGATGGTTGGAGAGGACTTTGGAACAATAATATCCAACAGGCTGGAGCTACATGGAAACACTTCTCCATTTTGGTCAGATGAGGTTAGTAGGGGTAAGCATGTTAGGAGAGAGCGGTTAATTATTTATTAACACAATTCGTGGACATCAGAAAACATCTTGAACTTAAAAGGGCAGTCAATCAAAATCAAATTAAAAACCTCAGTGATGTGGTTGCTGTTGCCGGCAACGTCAAAATCCTAGACTAAACTTGGCTTTTCGTTGGGTGACAAGAAATCTGGCCTATTTACTTGTATGAATCTCATCCGCTTTTCCATGTGGACGCTTCCTTTTTTTCTTAACAGGTTTAAGTTGTAGTAGTAACTTTTATTCGCTAGAAACTGAGAAGGAAAGAAGGCCAGAGAAAGAAGAGAAAAACATACAGCGAGTGCCACAAGGCAAGGAATCAAACGTGGAACAACTGCGTTTAGGATTGTAGTCTCTCCTGCTCCACCAGTGACACCCCGCGTGGAGATTACTCGGGGAAAGTATGAATCATCTCTTCACCATATTCTTTGGCTTATTTTTTTTTTTTTATAAAGATACAGAAATGGGAGATTTCAAATGCTGCTTTTGAGTTAAGAAAGGAAAGAAACAACTATAATTCTATACTTCCAAGACCTTTAAACGTTTTGGCCATGAATTGTCCTACCAAGTGTTTATTGGAAGCAGGGAACGGAAGGGCAAGGCTGCCCCCTTCTGTTGATTTCTGCAAATTGGATTCATAGAGGGGGATTTAATGTTTATACATGAAACTGTTGAATTCGTTCTGATATAATAATGAGGGGGTTTTACTCTACCCTGTATCATCTTTCGGTTTTTATAATAAAGATGAGTGCTATGAGTGTTTGTCTCACCCTTCTTGCTCACAAAACAGCGCCATGGCTTCCAAGTCTGTGACGGCCGCTTTGTCAGTGTCTTTCAAGGAACCCCGTTTCTCCTGCCGGAAATTAAAAAAACAAACAAAACAAAAAAAACAGTTTTCATATAACATATCTAAAACAAATCTAAAGTCGCTTGGTTGGTAATCTGACCTGTCTCCGAGTGATTTCCTGGCGAATTAGGAAGTTTAGCTGCTCTTTATCCTTCCGGCTGTAGTATGTGCGACACAGCGAGGGCAGACCGTCTCTACCTGCTCGTCCTGACTCTTGGTAGTAACCGGCCAAAGACTTTGCGAGGTTCCAGTGTGCAACGAATCTGCAAAAGCAGATTGTGCGTGTAAAAATAAAGCCAAAACAAAACAGGAAAACACAAAGACAGGACCTTTGCTCCCATACCTGACGTTGGCTTTGTCCACTCCCATGCCGAAGCTGATGGTCGCTACGATGACCAGCACCTTCCCCTGCATCCACTCGTTCTGCACCTCTGTGCGATCTCCTGCCTTCAGACCTATGGAGATCTCAAGCTTTGTCACGTGAACTTTAAGTTTAAGAAAAAAAAAAACCTGAACACACACATTTAAACATCCCACCTGCATGATAAGGCTTGGCTAAGACTCCAAGCTTGGTCAGCTGGTAAGCAACCGTTTCACAACCTTCCCTGGTCCGACAGTAAACAATCCCACATCCCTGAACAAAAACAACATGTGTAAAAATCAATTTTGAGAATAGGCTGAGAAATATGAACTGTATGAAAGCCATTAGAAAAAACACATGACTCAATGCGGTTTGCCGAGTATCCTCACACTGGAAACCTTTTAATGATTTGAGTGAAACAATTTGTTTAATATGTTCACATGCTCACCCAAGGGTCTAGTTTACAAACCTGTCCAGTGGATCCGCTGTCCATAGCCAGAGCCTTTTTAATGAAGGCATGGAGGTGAACATAAGGGTTTGGCTGCAGGTCCCTGAAGATCACATCATAATGAAGATTACTACGGAAGACAGGCGTGACAAAAGACATCGGAGACTGCAGCCTCAGCGACTGAGCGATGTCTTCTTGTACATTTCTGGGGGCTGTGGCCGTCAAAGCCAGACAGGGAACTCCTGGTATGCGAGCCCGCAGCTCACCCAGTTTCAGATAGTCCGGCCTGAAGTCATGGCCCCACTGTGAGACGCAGTGAGCCTCGTCCACGGCCAGGTAAGACAGTCGGCCGCGGGTACACAGACCCGTCAGGCAGGGCTGGAAGGACGGTGAGGCCACCATCTCTGGAGTAATGTAGAGCAACTTCAGCTTCGGCTGGTTGCTGCCCAGGTCAGCCAGGATCAGACGGCGCTCGCCCACGGGAAGCTTAGAGTTGATGGAGCAGGCGGGGATGTTGAGCTCCTTCAGGCGAGCCACTTGGTCCTGGAGAATACCACAGATAAGGTTTTACTGCACTCTGATACAGTTCTGATAAATAATCGGCAATGTGTAAAGTGAAACACAACACCACATCGCTAACAACACATACTGAACAAAAGCTGTTTCACCCTTAATTCAACAGGCTCACTCTGTACCACTCAATTCAAAAATAAATCAACCTTTTAAAAGAGAATAACAAGGTTCACCCGAGTTTTCAAATGTATAAAATAATACTGTGTTGCAAAAACCTTTGATTACAGGTCAGATTTAGTTTTTTTATTCAGAGTGAATCTGAACCAGAAACACAGTTAAGGCGTTTTTTAAGCTTGATCATTGGCATTCCTAAGCTAAAGCCATGGTTTGTAGAGAGGTCCTACAGGATCAAAACAATTTTATATTGAGATTTGTCCTTTGCAAATGTACTTAGAAAGCCCAAGTTTTTTGTTCTTTACCAGCTATAAGTTGATAATAACTTATTATTAACTAATTTTGACTAAGTTATAAGAAAGTAACCACAATGATCTCTCCATAGGGTTGTTTTTTTACAGACCCTATCAATTATTTGTGATTTTTTGTTTTTATTTGTTTGTCAGTACATAAAATGTTCTAACACAGAAAACAAGATACCTTAAACAAATTCTAAAAAATTGTACACCGTTCCTTAAATAAAGAAAATGTAGAGGACCTTTTTTAATGTTTCCCGTTCATAATGAAAACTTATTTTCAACTAGGAGAGGCATTTAGTTTGACTATTTTTTTTGTTAAAACAATAAGTTAAACCTTTTGAAAAAGGTAATTAGTTGTATGTTGTTGTTTTTTTTAACTAGACTTTGCCTAAATGTCAAAAAGTGTGGACACCACTACTACAAAGATGTTAGTGAGAAGGAAGATACTAAAAAAAATTCAACATCATCATGAGAATGGGACCAAAGTTATTTATACCCCTGGCATGATTTTAACTTAAACAAGTACCTCGTTTCTGACAGGTAATTAAACAGAAAACTCAACACAACAATCAAAAAGGTATCCGTTTAAAAAAAAAAAAAACACAAAAAAAATAAAGTCTTCATTTTAATTTAAGTTTCATTAATAATCACGGTGTCAACATTTTTTTAGACCCTTTTAAATATTAAACATATTTAGCATTACAGGAATTAAAGAAAAATTCAAGTTAAGAGTTTTTGGTCACTTTGAAAACATTTATATCACGTCTAGTCAAAATAAAACATGCTGGTAAAAACACAAAACACAAAAAAATACATAATTTGCTTGTAACTCTACAAACTCCCAACTAGATATGTGAAATTTATTTATTGTATATTATTATTATTATTATATATGTATTTGTAACAGGCAAACAGAAGGCAGCCAATTATATGCTATTTTCTTAGGGGAAAGTGAATGTAAAAGTGAATAAAACAGCAGATATAATCAGATATAATCTTTATATTCAGAACACTGGAAGATGGAAGGTTTGCAGGATTTAAAGGAACAGCATCACCACAGAACATTTCAGAAGATAACTCAGCAACCATTTTCTGTGATGTTGTCTTTTTTTTTTTTTTTTACAGAATCCTTTTCTGAGATTGTGTGTTGTTGCTGTAAAACTGATTTTTTCTTTTCTCCTGTGCAGTCTGACCTGAATGAGAGCGATTAGCGGGGATATAACCAGAGTGATTCCCTCAGCCAGCACAGCAGGGAGCTGATAGCACAGAGACTTCCCTGCTCCGGTCGGCATGCACACAAACACGTCTCTCTTACCTAAAAAACAAACAAAAACAAAGCCCATAAACAGCTTGACTTCCTTCAGCATCCTGCTGGACGTGCTACAATCACACCCGGCGCAGAAATAATACAGAAACAAGATTTTAAAGAACAAACAAACAAAAAATGCAATATTTAGTTTTTTTTCTGGCTCACCACTGATGACAGCCCTGACAACATCTTCCTGGAGTTTAGATCTGAAGCTGTCGAAGCCAAAATGAGATTTTAAAGACTCTTTTAAGCTTGTTGACATCCTTCTTCTGTCTCTCTTCAACTCTTTCTCCTCCGTCGCACGTCTATGACGTCATTAGAGGAGAAGGGGGATAAAAAAAAAAAAAGAACCGATGAGAAAAATTTACATTGAACATATTCATGACCTGTTTCTTTTTATCTTTCTTCTTCTTGTATGCAATGTATAATTCGCTTGTTTGTTTTTAAATTTTTAAATACATAACAAGAAGAAGTCAGCTGGGATTTTAGTTTTGTGTGTTGATAGCAGCCTGCTGATTGGTCGAGCTGGACGCACCTGTTATACTGGAGTGTTTGTTACACTAGAATTAGTTTTTAGATGATAAAACGACATTTATTGTAGGCAGTTCAGTTTTTAATCAAATCAAAAATACTTTGTTTATCCCAAAGGGAAATTAAATGGTGTTGGAGTAACTCATATAACTAAGGAGTTAATGGCTGAAGGAAAGATCTTCTGTAGCGGCCTGTTTTGCATCTAAGCTGAAGAAGCCTTTGACTGAAGAGAGTTTTCCAATAACAATCTCATGAAGAGGATGTTCAGGGTTGTGATTTTTTTTAATTTTATTTTATGTAAAATCCTTCCTTGTATTATCATCTCCAGAGATGATGATTACACAAACAGAAGAGAAAAAAACTTCAGTAATAGCTTATTTGATCTTAAATGGAAAAAATGGTTGAAGTAAATCATGTGATTGTGTTAGACTTAAAATTCTTAAACACCACACAACACATATGGAAACTATTATTTGAGGCCTTCCACATACTCTCTTGATTTCTCCTGGACTCGCACTGAAGGGTTGAACCAGAAAAGAATCGACAGATTGCTGTTTGAAGGCCACAATGACTTTAACACGATCATTTCAGGATGGATCCCTGGCTGGTGTGTTATGTTGGGGCCCAATTGGAGAGATTCCAGTTGATGTCTGGACGCAGGCTTTTTTATAGGCCTATAGGGCCTGCACACAGTATAGCTCCTACAGAACTGTACAGTGTCAGGGTGAAACCTAATCTCTCCGTAAAAAGTTGATGAAGCTTTGTTTTCAATAGCATGTCACGGTCTTCATCTGGTGCCGAATCTGATATTCAAGTAAAATGTTCTATATGCCAGCATTTGGCTTTATTAGGGAAACCTGCTTAATGCTTTTTTAACTTTTTGTTACAAGGAGCTTAGCAATCTTAATCAATCAGTGCATTCACAATGGAGAAGACGACAGCTGTTGGTACCAGGCAGGTTGTCTGATTATTTAAGAAACTGATGATGTACCGTACTCCGATTTATCACATCTATCTCTGGGACATTTAGAGAAGTCTCTAACGCTCTATTCAAATTATTTTAAACTGTAGTTGTGACTTAATACAAACATCCATCTTTAGTGTTGCTCTCTACTATTGGTTTTCAAGTTGCTAATATCCATCCATTTTCTGTACACCCTTGTTCCTATTGGGGTCGGGTGGGTCTGCTGGTGCCTACAACGGGCAAGAGGCAGGGGTACATCCTGGACAGGTCGCCAGTCCATCGCAGGGCAACACAGAGACATACAGGACAAACAAACACTCATACACACACTCACACCTAGGACAATTTAGAGTGCACAATCAGCCTATCAGTTATGTTTTTGGACTGTGGGAGGAAGGCGTAGTACCCGGAGAGAAACGATGCATGCACAGGGAGAACATGCAACATGCAGACCCAGGGTGTAATTGAACCCAGAGCCTTCTTGCCGCATGGCAACAGTGCTACCAATTGTGCCACTGTGCAGCCAAGTAACTAATATTGAATAAAAAAAATAAAAAAGTAGAAATAATTCCCTTTTTTGTTTTAAATGGTTCTAGTTTCCCTCCCCCCAGATAATTCTAAAATATTTGATATAGTTAGATGAGAATGATCAAAAATCATTACATCACATCCAAGGTACTTAGTGTACTGTTTCTGAACAGACATCATCTGGTTTATTTAGGGAGGAAAAAAAATACTGAGGCAGTAGGATAAAACTATTCATCAGTGCTAGCTTGGTTCAATATTTCACACTAGTGGTAGTGTAGAGATTTGGCGAACGTTAAACCCCTTAGTGTCAATTATGCAAAGTTTAAATACCATATTATAGATTTGTTCCTTTTGCGATATGATTAGGTGGGCAGTTTTAGTTCTTCAAAGATCTCATATCGATGTGAAACATTCTTGGGGCTTCTAGTAGGAAAACACAAGCACACCTGAAACCTAATTTGGTTTATTCTTTATTCACAGAAGTGCAATGTCGTTAACATGTTAGTATTGCACAATACAGAAGATTTTAACATTTGGTGTTTTAAGCTCAAATGTATACAACCACATAAGACCAGAGGGTGGTGCTATAAATCTACATCAAGAAAGTAGAAGCAGCAATCACGTAAAGCAGAAGCAGCATACAGAGTGCTCGAATAATAGGTCATTTATATCAGGCTGGCCCTGCTATTGTGGTTATATTCTATTAGGATTTTTAAACTGGCTCATACTGGGACACCTGACCGGGGTGGAAAACTAGGCCCACAGGCAGGATGTGGGGCAGAGACAGTGGGTCTTGGGTGCTGGAGACCGGATCACCAGATCCCTGACGATCTCCACCGTACCAAACAACGGGAACAGCCTCTCTGTGAAAGTCTCGTTGTAGGTGTAAATGTGCAAGTGCTTGTCCGCGTCATAGAAGGACAGCTGGCCGTTGTCGTAGTCGAGGTAGATGCCCACCTTACGGGGGATCAGGCCGGGCGGCAGGGCCGTGAAGGGCACCGTCAGGGCCTTGAACTCCGTGCCCCTCTCCAGGCGCAGGGTCATGTACCCCGTGTCAGTGTTCATGGACTTGAAGCCCTTCCTCAGCGCAGACTCTTTGGCCACGCCCAGCCGCCAGTCGCGCTCGCCGACCTCCGCCTCCCAGTAGTGGCGGCCGGAGGCCAGGCCGTCCATGCCGACGGCGCACCACCACCCGTTGAAACGCTGGTGGTAGTTGGGAACATCTTTCCGCTCAAAGCCGCAGCGCATCCTCTTCTCATCGGCAGAGATAAGGAGATCGGGGTTGGCCGTGTCCAGATCCAGAGTCACCTCCACTTTAAGTGAACAGAAACAGGTTTCAATATCCAGACAGCTGAGAAAACTGACACTGAAATATGTTCAAGTACCTGTAGCGTTTCCGATCCAGTCCCACACTACAAAAAAATCAAACAAAGATACATCTGAGCATGAACATAACTTTGGAAAGTATGCAAAGTGAATTGCTTGAGAGGCAATAAACTCCTACTTTTTTTACATGTAAAAAAAAAAACTTTATCTCTTTTAAACATCTTTACACTTGGGTGACAATAAGAGTGCAGGTTGATGTAAATAGCAATATTTCATAGATGTTTTATACATTTAACAGATGTTTCTGGTGTCACTGTAAGGCTAAATCACGGATGGTTAATTTTGGTTAAATTGTTGGAATAAAAAGTGAATTATAGATTAAAATTAGTTTTTTATTATTTTTATTATTACTACTTATTTAAGGGGTTTGTTTTTTAATGTCTTTAGTATATTTAACATATTTGGCAGAACATTTTTAATGTGCGATTAGATGAATTCTTTGTTTAATTTACCTGGTTGAGGAACATAGGATATGGCACCTGGAAGGAAAAGTAAAACCAATGAAAAAACGAACAGTTTTAGTTAAACTCAAAACAATTAAGTCTATCTGTTCACAAACCAATCCTTTGAGTTCTTTGCTTCCACAGGAGCCACTGCTGTGGAATGCTGTCCTGCAAAAAAACAAAACAAAAAACCAAAAGGTGCTTGTTGAATTTTAGGCCTAGATGAGCTTTTGTGATTTAGAATAACAGCTGTTACCTTATCAGGTCTCTGGGACACTAAAGTCCACAGAACCAACTCCATGGCAGTCAGCAGATTGGGCACGCGCCCCCAGCGCCAAGCAGACTGCAGATCCTCCAGGATCTTGGCGACGGGTTCTCCAGGCCACACGCTTTGCTGCACATATGTGTGTTCAGAAGGCACAGCTTTTACATTGAAGGAAACATACAACCGAAAGGTTTACTTGTGTATTTAAGTGTGGCACCTCAGGCTGAGCCCTGAGGTCTTTGACCCAGTTAATGATGACAGCTTTGGCCAGCTCCAGGTCCTGTCCATTCATCAGGTCAGGCTGCTTGCCCTCCTCCATCTCTGGCCAGCCGTCGGTCTGCATCAGTTTCTTCTGCACACAGAAACTCACCTTAAAGGACCCAACTGAGCTCTCACCCTGCTAGCATTGTCTTTTAATTTCCTTATAGGTATTTGTTTTTGTTCTAGGCCTGGCACCTTGTTCTCCAGCATAGATGCCCATTGCAGGATGAAGTCCCGGCAGAGAGAAGACGACCAAGTGTCATCTTGGTACCAGATGTGATCCAGGACTTCTGATCTCTGCAGAGAAACAAAAAAAACATAGAAGACGCTCCGGTCAAATGACTTTAACATGGAAACCCCAACCAACAAAGCAGCATCATGCAGAAGGGATGCTCTTCTGCAGCATGGGCAGGGATGCTGGTTAGAACTTATGGGAAGCTGGCTGGTGTTAAAAGCTGGGCAATCTTGGGAAGCAAGTTGGACGGAGCTTCCCGTTGGATAAAAACGGCAAACATACAGCCAGAGCTACAACAGGACGGCTATCTAAAAAAAAACTGGTTGAAACACCTTTCAATGTTATGCAATTCATTAATTATTTAACTTTTCATAAAACCGTAGTGAATACTGTCGCAAATCAGGGACGAATATGCTCTCTTCATGCCGAAGCCGTACCTGGCAGACCCGCCTGAGTTCTTTAGCCAGCTCTACGACAAACAGCTGATCCGCGTCCAGAGGCTCCTTCTTCTCTTTCCTTGTTCTCTTGTTCGACTCCTGTCCGGAATAAGACACAAACAACAAGGGGTTTCTGTGATATTCTTATCTGAATGGGAGAGAGGCTTCAAAACAACATATTGAGGATGCTGGCGTCGGTCCAGAAGAGCTTTATAAAGTAACAAGGTCAGCCGGCAGAGGAGGAAGAGGTCGCATACAGTGGCCTGATCAGAATGCACATCCTGGTTCTAACAGTGCTAGCTCTTGTCTTGAAAACAAAACTAAGATTCACAATCTAGATGACTATGATAACAATGTTTCCATGTGAATTAGTTGCTAAAGTGACCTCAGAGAAAGAGGTCGAGAAAAAAAAAAAAAAACGATGAAAAAACAATGCTGACCTTAATCTTGGCTGTCAGGTTTTTGGCCGGTTCGACCATAAAGTGAAAACACTGCATCATCATGGCTGCTGTCTTTGCCCGCGTCCTGCAATGACAGACGTAAATAAATAATGCTTTATGAACGCATAACAAGCAAGCAAAGCGTGCGCTCCTTTGTTTATCGTTTTCATTCCTGATCCCAAGGAACGAAGACTAACTATTTTTTAAAGTCCCTCTTAAAATCTACTCAGGTTGGTCAGTCTGAGGTCATTTTTTTAAAGAAAAGGAAACCTATATCACTGTTAATTAAAGATTCATAAGGGTTAAAACCCATTTTCTGGTTGTTTCTCCTCATAGCAGCACTGCTTCCTATAAAGGAGCAATTGTTCTTTGAAGGAGGTGGACTTTAGGCAGGAAGCTGGCTAATGTTTACTGTAAAAACACCAGCATACAGATTATTAAACATGTGATGGAAACTTTGTCTTTTGACACCAGAAAAACATAACCTGCCAAGGTGATAAAACCAGGTAAGCACATTTAAGGAAGTGCAATTACTTACTGATATACACCATGAAGCCAAAATGTCATTAAAACTGATTGGATTTTTTTAAAGTAAATCTGATACGCCTAAATGTTTGGACAATATTGTTATGAATTTGATTCATTATGAATTTCCGTTGTGTAAATCAAGTGCTTTTTTATTTAGGTTGTATGTAACATTTGTATGTTCACTGTCCTTACAGAATAGAGGTTGTTTTAACTTGCCTTTATTACAAACATCCACCTGACCTCGTCTCAACAACAACAGGGTCATTTCAAACTTTCTAAACTATATAAAACTAAATAAAAACTAATCAATTGTGTAACTGGAGACCAGGTGAAAGATTTTAAAACCAAAACAACAAAAAAACGGATTTCTATTTCATCAAAAAGTGGATTTTATCACGTTATACATCAAAGTGTACACTAAAGTGTCCAGATTTAGTGTACCAGGGTGGTGTTGCACATTTTTTGTATTCGAACCTGACATGTTTTTCTTTAATTTAAGCATTTAAGAGGCAGTTTTGGGTTTCCTCTGTCGTTTAAGCTGCATAAATGAACCCGTTTTGGGTCAGGGTGTTGGGTTTGGCAGGGGGGGGGGGGTTCTCCTTCACAGGGCTGGCAGGCTGATGGGATCCAGCTGTTACTCATCACCACCAATCAGCGAGGTCCTTAAGAGAGGAGCGGCTTCCCTGAGCAGATGCCACATGGTTCCGCTCCTACAGTGGTACGCTCTAGCTGTCAGTGCTATTTTCTTAGTGTTTCCCCTGTTCTGACTCAGTTTTATCTGTTCCTTTCTCCGCTGTGAATCCGCGCAGAACATTCTCTGAGCCAGACTCACCGGAATTATCCGGTCCTTGCTGCTCCTTTGGGTCCTACACCTGGGTACGTCACGCCCTCCACTCAGCTGCTGCCTGTCCTCCCTCAGGCTCGTGCGGGAGCCCCTTCCACCTGGAACCCCCCCATGAACTCTCCTCTTCTTACCTCAACCCGCAGACCGTAAGTCCCCATCAGGGTACTCCATCATTCCCTTCATTACTCCACCTTTACCCGCTCGCTCTCTTCAGTTCCTCTGCAGGCCGGGCTCCTCCCTGCAGTCGTAGATCGAGGCCCTTCCACACGCTCTCAGCACATTCTCCTGATAAATAAATCTGTTAAAACGGTCTGAGTGTCCGTAGTTGTTGCTTGCCTTAGAGTCCTTGTAACCACTCATTATGACACAGGCTGCATAGTTTGCTTATTTGTTGGCCTGTCCTAACCGTGTCCTTGGTAAGGTCCTCGCTTTCTGGGCTCCTTACACTTGCACTCTCCCACACATTCTCCCACCTCTAATATGCAGCAGAATACAAAGTGGTCAGACCACATATAACGCCCAGAGTCAGTCCAGCCTGCGCCACCGTTAAAAAGATAAAGAATTAAATATGAAACATTAAATATTCTACCTCATATATTAGGGTTGGATGAATTCTGATCAATAAGAAGCAGACTATGTTTAGATATAAATGCATCAGCCACGCAGAGCTTATAAATATACTCAGAAAGCATGAGCACGCGGTTTTAGAGCCGACCCAGTTTCAGGTCAGCTGATGACTGCGCAAGAAGTGAACACAGAGCAGCTCTGCACCAAAGCTTAACAAATGTCGCAAACTTATTCTGCTCTCCATAGGTGTTCAGACACTCATCAGAGACCCATTTTCTTCCAGGTTGAGTCGCGCATCCCCCCCCCCTGCGGTGCGTAACGCATACAAACGCGGCTGAACTTTACGGAGCGCAGACGCGCAGCCTACCTTTTAACCTGGGGTTCTGCAGGAGACTCTCGGTTTCGTCGCTTCTTGGTAAAGAAATACGCTGGTGTGTCTGCTTGGGAAGGAAGTCTGGTCTGTGTGCTGCAGAGTCTGACCTTGTTTACAAACCAGGCTGACACTCGGCTGCTCGGGGGTGTTCGTTTTTTTCCGGCAGTGACGCAAGCAGCTCTCCAAATACAGCCTGAGTCATGCTGGAGAGGTATCACTGCTGCAGGAACTGAAAACCCTTACATAATCCTGGTCATGTAATGTATTAGAAGTGACTTTATACATATATAATTTTTTCCAAGTAATTGATTTTTCAAAAACGGGCAGCTGTTTATAATTAACTTTGCACTATGGTAAGTGTTGGTGCTTGTTGTAAAAAAGAAAACAAGTGAAAATTGCGTTGAGAAAAAAGTGTATGAACCTGCATATACCAACCTGAGTTTGACATTTACGGGAATATTCCAGAAATAATACATAACATTGTGAATGGAAAATATGACTGTCTGAGTGAGACATCTGCTGACCATTTTATGTCATTGCTGTTGCTGGACTAATGTCTGTAAGGATCATTTTTACACCTACAGCATTTAACCTGACTCCTGATATTCAGAACATCCTAAGGAAAACCAAAACAAAACAGACATATGTTTATGTTCACGCAATCCAAACAGACAAAAAAATATTCTGACCCATTCACTAATGTCACAGGAGAGAAAGAGCAACCATACAGATTACAGCTTTAAACATGCGAATATTACAGTCTATGGACAGAAAGATAAAACAGTTTTATTCGTGTTCCTACAGAGCAGAAACACGATGACAATTATTGTTCTTCAATAAATACAGTACAAGATAAATGCAAGATGAAACACAGCCATGCATGCGCAATGAGGTAAATGAAAACAATGAAAAAACAAAAGCAGAAATCATGTTCATCTTATAAGGAAGAAATAACGTCTGTTTACTTCATTTATGAAAATATTCTTAGCACCTTTTTTCTCCTTCTCACTGGTTGGTTGACTTTAATAAAATAGAAACAACAAATATTTTCTTTACAGAACATTTTTGGAAAAAAAACAACATAAAATGTGTTTTTACTTTATGCTAAATATCTGAAAAAAAGAAAAGAATATAAGCACAAACTAACACACTCCAGTGTTCACCGACAAGAGCCTCTGTTTTATTGGCAGGGTTCTGTTCTCTCGTCAAAGCCCGTCATTAAAGATGTCCCAGCC
Organism: Orestias chungarensis; assembly: GCA_032876305.1. Lineage (NCBI taxonomy): Eukaryota > Metazoa > Chordata > Actinopteri > Cyprinodontiformes > Cyprinodontidae > Orestias > Orestias chungarensis. The sequence goes on from JAVLVB010001269.1 coordinate 363,699, forward strand.
ACCTTAGTTTATAAATGCTTATGTTTAACAGCTTGATATGAGTTTAGTAAATGCCTTTTTATAGCATCCAGGTGTGCGTCTTAGTCGATGAGATGCAGCTGCTCTGCTCTTTGGGTTAGTTTATGGCTCAGTCTGAGGTATCTGGATCAGAACGTTTTGCAGGACGTTAACTCTTTCAGAAACTGACGAAGAGCATTGCCTCACAAGCTTAGGCCCAGTTGAAGGACTTACTCAGCATCATACAGGAGGAAGACGGGTGCAGTCTGTGGTGCATCCTGAGTTTATGTTGCTGTATTCTCTCTGAAGAGGAGGAACATCTAGAGTAGATGACAGGATGTTGTACGGCAGCTCCACAGACTGCCGGACGCTCTCTTCATACGATGGTGGAGACTGTATCGGTCACAAAGAACAAGGGTGGTCTTAGGATTGTAAAGAATTATATATATATATATATATATATATATATATATATATATATATATATATATATATATATATATATATATATGTGTTAACAGATTCTAGGTGCTATTAATAGTACCAAAGATTTTTATTATCATAACCTGACCGCTAGCGCTTGAAAAGGGGCCCCACCGCATCAGCTTTGGCACTAATAAGACCCAGAACTCTATAGAAGTTTAGTGAATAGGCCAAAAAAGGTTCCTAGATTGAAGCAATGATTCTACTTTGATCCTAATGCAAACCTGGTTTAATAACGTAATTCAAACCCCTTAGCACATAATTCAGACATCCTTTTATCAAAGCAGAGCTCCCAAGGCACATGCCAACTAACTTCCCAATGTTGTATTCCAAGTAAGGTATGCTAAAGAAAAACAAGGTTTGGATTTGTTTAACAAGGACCTAAACAGAGACAAATGTATGAACATGGATCTACATAAATGGACTCTATGCCTGATATTACATCTTATATGTTCTTATATAGATTTTTTTTATTTTGCTTGGGTTAGAGGAGTTTTGAACAGACATGCATTCATCTTTTAGGACAAAACTGAGCGAAGATTCACACTAAACAAGGATTAATTACATTATTTAATACAAACCGTATTCGTTCCAAACCATAGAAAATTGCAAATCGTCTTTGTTGGTGCATTTATAGAAGTGGGATGTTAGGCTGACAGTATCTGACCCTCATCTCTGTGCAATACAATGTCATTATAACAATATCTGTGCAATATTTTATATTTATATGATATTTATTTACAAGTGCAATATCACCACCACTGTCTAACTATCTAGAAATTTTATTTTCTGCATATACTCCATATTCTTATACATTTTTTTATTTCCTGCAGATCATTCACATAGTTTGTTTCTGTATATATTTGTTAGAAATATTTTTATTTTATTTTATTTTTTTTGCATTCTATTCTATATCTTTAGGTTTAAAACCAAGGAAAAAGCCTCTCTTCTTATAACGATCCTTAAAACATGTGACCAAAAAACATAAAATAATGGATGAGCTAGTTTAAATTTACTTATTACTCTTTTACTGTTTGAGACTGATCATCAGTTTGTTTGTTGTTGGTTTTATGTTTTTTTTGACAGATCACCACAATTTTGGTGATCTGTCAAACTGCAAAATAACAAATCCTGTTTGTTGTTGCATTTATAAAAGCGGGAGTTCAGGCTGACCGTATCCGAGCCAATCAAAGAAAAGCTATTCAAGTTTGATTGATCGGCTGAGGTTTTGTTTTAAAGACAAACATTTTCCCTGAAAAACAAAAATAAAAATGCTGCTCAAAAGTGAATACCAACTGCTAATGATGGCAACCGAAAAGGTAACTGAAAAGCATCCTCTGCTGTTTTTGGCCTTCAGATAATTTGCATTTCAGTAAAATTATGCCCTTAAAAATTGTTGCTCCACACACTGCAAATGTTACAAGCTACGGCTGAAAAGTGTTTCCCATGTTTAAACCAAATCAGGTTTAAAAACGTCCTGTGGCCTGAAGGGCGTAAAGTCTATTTTGAAGGAATAAAAGGAGCATGTTTGTATTTACATTACCAATTAATCTGGTCCCACTCCAGCTGGCTGGAACCTCTTTTTTTTTTTTTTTTTTTTTGTATTTACTTCATTATCTGTCTGATAAAATCCAAGCAGATTTACGCTTCGTAGCTGAGTTCTTTTATCTTTTAATTGCTCTGGGACCCTAATACAACACAAGCAACCACACAGTCTGTGCAATGTCTTACAACCACACATACACACACACACTAGGCTTCAAATGTTTTCATGCTGTCCTGCCTTAGGCTGCAGGACAGATGGGGGACATGGGGGACCATGTGAATTCATTTTCACATTCGGTCCAATGGGAGGGGGTTGGGAGGACACGCTTGGTATTATTTCTTCTTTTTTTTTTGCCATCGCTGTGATGGGCAAAAAGCACCAAACTTGAGCGTGCTTTCATGTGTGCGTCCTGTCAGAGAGGGTTTGATTAAGAAAAAGGAGGGAAGGTTGCAAGAGTGGACAGGAGCACTAAGCGGCATTCTTGCCAATGTTTGCACACATGGATGCAATGTCTAATTATGTTTGACGTGCCTTTTTTTTTTCTCATATACCTCTTCTGCTTGGGTGTTGTGTAAACCCAAAGCTCAGCGACAGATCGACAAGGTTAAAAGTTAAAGCCACCACTTATCACAAACCCTGATTACCCTGATCTGAGTGCTGTCTTGTGTCTGGCATGTCTGCCAGTGAAGCGATAATAGATGAAAACTTACCTTTATTTATCGCTAAACCAAACATTAAGAAGAGTTTACTTGACAACTATCTTTCCTGGGCGTCATTGTCACAGGATCTATTACTGTGTCAACTTTTGGGACAAGGTCTCAAATTAATTTGTCCTACCTCGGTAACAATGGGTCCATTGAGTCCAAAACGGTCGGCAATCATCATGTGGATCTGCCTCTGGCGGTCTTTCTTTCGGACACTCTCGTAGGAGGGGAGCCTGGGCAGGGGGGCGTCCAGGGTGGGCAGGCTGTAGCTGGAAGGCAGGCCGACGTAGAACAGCTGACCTGAGAGCTGCGAGGCACAGAGGACAGATTGTCAGCACATATTTCATATTGAAACACACTGAGTTATGGTCATTTTCCTTGCTCAGTGTTGGGTAAATAGTAAAAGAAATCAAGTGTGCGCTGAAGGTTTGTTACCTGAGTATTGCTGTCATCAGGGATATGAGTCTGCTCCAAACAAGAAGATCCAACCAGGGTCTGTCGGCTGCTGTAGTACTGAGGAGCAGCATCCTACAACAAACGGCGGGGAGTTCAGAAGATGCCATTTTCCCCCGACTAATACAGTGCCTTGGCACAAACATACACACCCACTTGAACCTTGACGCATTTATGTCGCGGTACAGCATCAAACTTCAATGTTTGTTAATTGAGATTTTAGTGATAGAGTTGAAGGAAGGCTGTTAGAGATACAATCAAAGGGTTGAGATTAACCACTTTAATCTTTTACAATACACAAATCAGAATCTAAACCTAAATCCAAGTGAGATTTTTGCAAAAATCTGTGCAAAAACGTTTCTACTTTGTAGCAAAGTAACAAAGCCGAACGTTTTTACATGCTTCTTGGGCCTCTTCTGTTCCAACAGACACCGCAAGTTGTTGTTTCTCCATCTGCAATTAGCCAGAGACCCACTAACTTCAGCCCAATTGACCAATTTTCATGCCCTGTTTCATCCCTGCGGGCCCTGGAAGGTTTAGTGGCACCATAAATTATTTGATCAATAAGGCGGCAATGCGACCACCCTGTGATTTCCGCACCTCCTCCTTTTCCCACCCCCTCCATTACCCAAGAACACAAGTCAGTGTCTCACTGTATGTGGCGCTGGGATGCAGAAAAAAGGCTGACAGAAAGCCAAGTTAATTGGCTCGAGTCTAAATGACTGTCCTTTGTGAGGAGGACAATGTGATGTACCACTGTGTCATGACGGTCCAACGGGTCTTTTCGGTGTTCTCCTTGTAGCTGCAGCAGGTTCCTCTTAATAAGTGCGCTTCAGTGCACAATATAACCGAGCACTTCAGGATTATGAAAGTGTTATTTTGTTTCTTAGCTGACAAATGTCTGTTTCGGAGGCAATATAGGACAATTTGATATTTCTAGTTGTACTAAACCATCATAGACAATTCAGTAGCGGGGAGAGTTTAAACTATAACATTTCTCGCATTTCTCTCAGAAAAGACACACAGCTAGGCGACCTTTGCCACAGCTCCTCCAAAAAACAGAGGACACTTGAAAAAGGTGATGATAGAGGTCTCGTTTCACCCCCATGAGCTTTTACTTTAAAGACTCACTAGAACGTCCACAGGAAAGGAGAAAAAGAAAAGAAGGTTTGTCCTTTTGTCGCCTGCCACTGATTTAGCCAGTGTGAAAAAGCACAACCGTGTAAAATCGGTGTTAAAGTCGGGGGTTGATCCCAGCGGCGGCGTTTTTTTTTTTTCCCTCCCTTTTGCCTTAAACTAAGGAGATCCATTGTCTCCGTTGTGTCCCAACACCCACAGTGAGGGCTGTCCCCTATTCATGGGGGCGAAGTAAAGCAGGGATAGGTATGTGACTATGAAGTTGAAGATGTGAAGTTTCCCTCAGAGGAAGAAATGAAACAGGGCTTTTGTGTGTTTGACTGAACTTTTTTTTATTATTATTAAACCGTTTTCAGGAGAAATTTAAAGATGTTTATAACATTTGAACTAGACTTCAGAAAATTCTATTTTGTTCGGTTTTTGTCTCATATTTAAATCTATTTTGTGTTTTTGTGTAGGGTCTGTAGATGCAAATTAGTTAATGATATTATCTAGTACAGCCCATTAAAATGGCAAATTATACATTTGATCCTGTAGACTCCCTTTTTTTAAATAACATTTTAATTTACCAGAAAAATTAACACAAACCAACTCTACTGTGAAGCAAGCACGTGGCGGCAGATCTATCTAATCCAAACCACGGCCGAGCACCACTTCCTGTCTGTTGAGGGAGAGAGACATGTGGTGCTGCAGTCCAGAGATAACGCTCCAACCTCACCCCTGGGACTAATGTAGAGGAGAACCAAGTCAGGAAAAGGGAAGTGGAAAGAATAGACAAGCAGTGAAAAGTGACCACTATCTTTAAACTGTTTACGTTTCCGCCCCGTATCCACATGCTGCGCCCAGCTACATAGATAATGATGGTTGTTATCTACTTGTAAACGTTTTCATTTATTTCCTCATAAGATGCTCAATCTTTAGTATTCTTCACTAGGATTTCACATGATAGAGCCACCAAACTTGAACAAAAAGACTGGATATGTTACCCGTTCATTTTAAAATAAGGAGATATTAAAAAGTCCTCCCTCTCTAAATCAATACTTTATAGGAGTGCAATTACAGCTTTGAGTATTTTGAGGTATATCACTCCCAGCTTTGTGAATTTAGAGGTAAACATTTTTTAAATCTTTTTTTGCAAAGCAAAGAAGAAAAAAGCTTCAGCTCAGTCCGATCGAACAGTAAACAGTGCCTGCGAATGTCATTTTCAGTTTTGCCACGGATTCTGAATTCGATTTTAATTGGAACTTTGACTAGGCCATTTTGACACACGTAAATATGCCTCGGTTCACGCATTTCCATGGCCCCCTTGTCTGTGTAACTAGCGTCGAGGTTTTGCGAGAAGGCACCTTTCATTCTCAAAACAGCGTTTCGTCTTGATTTAGCTCCTCCCAAGTTTCCAAAAGCTCTGAAAAGTGTGTCTGTACTGCTAGAAAAGCTTCCCCACAGCATCATACCACCGCTTAACTTATTTAGCAGTGTGGTTGGTGTGTTCAGGGTAAAGCGTAATACAAATGTTCCACCACACATGGTGTTTTGTTTCATTTTTGGCTTCATATGACGAGTGCACCTTCTTTTGTATTGTAACCTCTGGATGACTTGCAGGTCATCTATGTTTACGTAAGGGATTTACTTTAGCATATTAAACATCTGGATATTGTTTAATAGAATGCTTTAAACATCTTTTTCATTTCATGTGATACTGAAAATGTCAAATTTATTATATATATATATATATATATATTGCAACATTTACAACACTATTATTAAAACACTCAACGATTAGTTTCGGTTGTTTCACATGCAGTGCTGGTGTCAGTATAAAAATTGGGATTTGCTCTGATTTAATAACATCGATGGGGAAGTTGCATCGGTATGCATGGTAAGTGCTACTTCTGTCCAAATTCATTAGAAACACTGTGACTCTCCGGAGATATTTCCGGAAGGCAGCTAATTCAAACTGAAGCGAATCCATTGCTGCAGCGCGATGATATCAAGCTTATTCAGTCACCAAGGCAAAACTTAATCTGACACTCGTTAATGGTGGTGTGCACACACACACACACACACACACACACACTTCTCTGTCAGCGTGTCCTGCAGCACTGAACATGCAGATCACCTTCAAAACAAAGCTTAGCATAAAAAGAAACTTTTCTTACTTCATTGTTTTGTTTGTTTTTTGTTTGTTTTTGTCTCCCGTTTCTGAACAACTCACCATATCTGCATGCGAGTCCTGATAGGAGCCGTGTTTGCAGCACTGAGGATCTTTGCGGTAGATAATGGACAGCAGTACGATGACAAAAAAGAAGAACACCAGAGAGGTAACTATTGTAAAAGAGAGAAAGAAAATTGGTTCGTTTTTAATTCGTGCTTGCTTATTTAAAAACAACAAAACACACATGGTAATGTGAATTTAATGAGTAAAAGTAAGCACTACAAAGTTTTACTCTTTCAACAGTTTCTGATTCGCCAAACAATCTGCAATAAAACAAAATCTGAATGTTTCCTCTTTCAGCTCTGCTCAGAAATGTGCATCTTAAGTTAGCATACTTTTGTTTTACTCTTCATTAAATGCGTCAGAAATAAGAAGATACTTTTCAAAATTTAGAGCTTTCTTTCTGGAACTTACCGTTTGTTTGTTTTTTTCAATTAAAGTTAAGTTAATCATCAACTTTTTGTTGCTCACCAGTGGCTTTCCAGAGGTTGCGTAGAAAATTACTCAGTGCTTGTCAAGAAGTAAATTTGCTTCATTTTCCCAACACTTACTGGTGACTTTCCTTAAACTATTTGGTTACTTATTCTAACAACTTATCAGTCATTTTCCTAGTATTTGCAGTTTATCTTCCAAGATTTCCCCATCTGTCAGTTCTTCGACATTAATTTCAGAAACAATCAAGTCTGAAAAGTTGGTAATTCCCTTAAAGACAAATCCCTTTACAGTTTCCCGCTTAGTAAGTGAAGTTTTTTAAGTCCGGGTACAAAACAGGACGTGCTTTGACGCATAAATGGAATAAATCTAGTAACTTCTTGTATGTTAAGGTCGGATGGAAAGCCAAAGAACCTGCAGAACATTTTTTTGCTGACAAAAAAAGTCAGTATCATCTGACAATGTGTCACAGCATGTGACTTTGAATAAAGTAAACATGAAAACCGTATAAAACTACTTAAATAGACGAGTGAACATGGAGATGCTACCTACTAAGAGACACCAGGAAGGCTTTCAGGTTCTATGGAACTGTTTGATGAACGTATGTTAAGCAAACATTGGACAGGATAAGGTTTAATGATTTACTTACAGGACGCAACGAGCACTGTGAGTTGATCCGATGTCAGCTGCGAGGACGGAATGGTGGGGCTCGCAAATGTGGACATTTCCTCCTCCTGAATGGTTAAAGTTGCTTTTACGGATCTTTCCGTGCTCCCCATCCTCAACGCAAGGGTTCTCGTCATCTTACAGAGCAGGAAAAATAAATAAATAAAGGATATCCAGTTCAGAGTCTCCACTTCATGACTGCCATCTCCGCAGTGATCCCAGACTCTGCTGGTTTTGTAAACGCGCTGCTGCGCTTAAAGGCGCGTAAAGACGCACGGGCTGACGCGCTCCACCGTGGCTTCGCGGCTCACAGCGAGACAGGCGCACCAAACTTATGATTCTCCGATTATTGCGAGAGCTGGTCTCTACACAGGGATTGTAAAACATCCCGTTACTGAGCT
>JAVLVB010001269.1:371832-405340 GCA_032876305.1 Orestias chungarensis
CCCCCCCCCCCCCCCCTCCAACATATTACCATAAGAACCAGTTGAGCATTTATGTGTTTACGTTGAAAAAGCCAGCTTTATGTGGTGACTCCTTTAGAGAAAATACAGTAGCCAGCCTTTTGAAGTGTATCTAAAATGAATGAAACCCATCAAGTACGCAAAGTTTATCTATGTTGTGTGTTTCAGCAGTTCAGGGTTACAAAGAAACACGCAGACCTTAGAATAACAGGGTCACCAAATAATCGATTTGGTGACAAGTTACCAACTCTCATATTTCTCAACTGAGATTCAGGCTTCTTCTCTAATTCTAATTGACCTATAATCCTCAGTCTGAACAAGGATCAGCTTCTGTACTCATAGGAAAGCATCTTTCCTCCACTGCACTTTGTCAATGGCGTCTTTGCACAGGATGTGAGAAACTGCTTCTAAAGTACCTAACTCCAAGATGAGTACACATAGAGATTCAGTGATGTGACAACAACTTGATTGATATGCGCTTATCTGATCCAACATTTGTTATGACAGAAGACAGATATTTCTGGAACATTTCAACATCTGACAGATTTATTGTTAATTTAGAACAGCTTAAAATAAGAAAATGTTATAATGTGTTTACAACTGCTGTACACCTTTACTTACGTGTTCTCTAGGGAAACTGTCCCCACATTTAAGAATAATATATGTAGACAATAGTTTCAGAACTTAATTTAAAATACCTTTTCTAGGCTCCTTAATTTATGTGGAGGAAGAACAACCTCCAATAACATGTTTACGCAGCACTGATAGATAAAGAGATAGAGAGATAGATGGAGAGAGAGAGAGAAAAGTTTGAGTGCCAAAAGAGCCGGCTCTTCCTGGAAAGCCGAGCTGAGCTGAAGTGATCGGATCTTTTAAAAGAACCGGAAGTCCCACCGTGAGCGCGTTGCGACCCCGCGTGGACGCTCTGCTCAGAGCGAGCCGCGTTGGAAAGATGGTGGCCAGCGTACGAGTCCAGAAGCTGCTTCGACGCTACAAACTGGTGATTTCCGCGGCCGTGATGATCCTGCTGATCCAGGGACTGGTTGTGTGGAGTCTGCGGAGCCTGGAGGAAGGCCAGCCGGAGGTAGTTCTCAGACACGGCTGTGGTTTTAGCTGCTTTAGCCGCTAGCTGTTAGCTTACTGTGTATTGTTGTACAGTAACGGCAACTTATGCTAGCTATTAGCAGCAATATGTGTCCATTAGAGGACCAGCTGTTTACCGACAGTCATGTATGACAACCAAACCAAAGAAGAAGAAAGAAAAGAGGCTAAACTGTTGTTTTTGTGTTTAAACAATTTGACTTTTCTGGTTGTTGTTGAGGAAATGTGAATGAAAATGAAGCTGTTAAAAGAAGCAACAGAGGAAACAAGCCATCTAACAGGGAAGTCATTTATTAAGTCATTCATTTTCGGCTTAAATTCAATTAAAGACCCATTCAGGCAGAGTATCAGTCTGAGGCTCTTTTTATAGCCTGGGTTTCTAATCAGGTTGGTAAAGCAGGACATTTTGATTACAGTACTTTTCCAGATTTGGATAAGAGTGAACAAAGGAAGAAATTAAAGTTGAAATATTATGTTAGGTTCAGGACTTATTTCCTTGTCTCTTGGTTTTAAATGTTTCCATCCATGCATCTGGTTCCAAGCTGCTGTTTTCTGTTTATCTCAAATTAAAAGTAGAAACATATGCAAGTGAGCTTTTCTCTACGAAGCAATAAAACGGGCTGGAAATGAGCTAATGATCCAGGACTATTGGCTCCGGGGGTGCAGATCGCACCAGGAATGTAAATCTGTGAGCGTTTGATTTCCATGTGTCCTTCAGACACCCGGGAGTGATTGAACCCCTGGCGTCGCCGCCGTCGACTGTTTCTTCTTCTTCCCCGACAAATGCAAGTTGAGACTTGAAGATATGATGATCTTCCAAGTGTGGAGTGTGTGTTACACATACCCACACACACACACACACACACACACTGCAGAGGTTTGCTTTGGTGGCTGGTACGCTCACAGGTTGAGGCAGCAGGTGAACAGTTGCTTAAATAGGTCACGATCGCGTGACCTTTGCCTCAGATGAAGGCGGACGACAGACTTCCCGGGTCTTGAGAGGAGATTAGGTTTACAGATCACTTCCATTTAAACCTCTAAGCTAATCGGTGAACTCAAGGCTCAGGCAGGCGCCTGGCCCTTCTCCATTTGGTCAGTTTAAATTCAAGCATCCTAACTAAGAGAATACTCTCATCTAAATGGTAAAAGGACTTGTCATTTGAGTAAGTATGGTAGATCAAAAGTTTTCTGTTCACAAAAGAGAGCTCTTCTGTGTGCGCAGGTCCGCCGTATATTCGACTGTGTTGGCAGACGGCTATGGAGATGTCAGCTTGAAGTCTGCAGAGTAACATTTCATCCCAGCTTTTACCGAATAAGCTCAGCTTTCGGCTTCCTGGGCATGTGTCTCATATCTATTGTATTGAACCAATTTACGTTCGAGGGAGAAGGGACAGACGAGAACCACAAAGTCTTCCTCCTCTTCCCGCTCTCTCCTTACCCGCCGCTGAGTCTCCGCTTCCCATAGATGGTGACGCTGATTTTTTCTCTACTTTTAATTGGAAAGTAAAGGCGCTTCCTGGCCTGCTTGTCAATCCATACATTTTTTAAACAATGGCCCTTAATTATAAGTTGTGAAAGCCGGCCGATAAGAATAATTGAAACCTCAGCCGCTGGTTCCGGCGGGCTGTACGCACAAGATTTTGGTTGAGAAAAGGAAGAAACAAGGAACAAGGAAGATCGTGTATTGGTTCTAGCTGTAAAGTTCCCCTTTAGCAGCACTTTGCACTCAAAAATAAATACAGCAGTTTTTACTGTGATGAAAGAAATCACAAGATGTTAAGACATTTTATGGGAAAACTCATCACAAGACGACTTCAGACCCTCAGACTTTTTATAAAAAACATTAAACATAGTTTATTTATTACAATTTGAAATTACTGGATTAGTAAGTAGAATCCACCTGGGCTTAATTAATAACTGTAGATCTTACAAGCTTTGAAGGAAGCAGAGCTGCAGTTGCAGCATCATGCTGTGGGGTTGACTTACATTGGGAAATGGAGTTGAACATTATACACGTCAAAACCTGAAAAATGACGTGTTGTTTTTGTTCTAGTCTGTCCTTGTAGTGTTACGAAACATTTGAGAGCTTGTAAACGCTTTTAGAGGGAGCGCAGGCTGGAAATTGAAACCAAGCTCATCCATTTTTACGCCCGAAAAACAAGAACATCACTTTCAAACTGTTTCCCCACGGCGAGGAACGACGTACAGGATACTGTCTTTTACTGTAGCATCGGCAACATTCGCAAGAGAAACCGAGCATGCTCATCGTGATACGGTGAAGCTGAGTTATGTCGTGAATGCTTGCTACTGTAAAGCCTGAGACCGAAGCTGACTGTCCTGCTTCGGCTGGCAGCTGGCTTGATTCTGGCCATGGATCAGCTGGATCCTGATCCAACCACAAAGCCTCGCTCCGTCCTCCGGTTCCCAGCATCTCCCCGCAGTCTGCATGCCAGCGGTGGGAGACGAGCGAGCCTGCTTTCTACCATATTGGTTTAAAGCAGCTGAAAGCTTTCGGCCCACTCGTTTCTACTCCTCCGGTTTTTTTGTGTGAATATTTTTAACAAAGCTACTGTGTGCCAACACTGTGATGCCGTTCGGTTTAATTCAGGTTTCCTTTTCTTGTCCTTTTAAAAGGAGCCAGTGTTTTTGTTTTGTTTTTAAAGCCTGTGCGTTTTGGGCTCTTGCAGCAGTAAAGTGGAAAATTAAAACCTATTAAGTCCTAATTGGTTCTTCTCATTGGCACTAAAATATACCCTCATTTTAAACCACATCAACAAAGGCGCTGCAGCAGTTTTATGTGTGAATAAAACACACATGCTGCTGTATCAAAATAATCCACGGACACGCAATGAGCCTTGTATGATGATGTCGCACACACCTGACCCAAATTTTTACTCTGAGCCTGCCAAAAAACGGCCAACTGGGGTTCTTTGTAGCCTGTGTAAAGCATCTCTTGATTGTTTTTTCACTCATGTTTGGCTCCACAAAAAGGCAGAAGCTAAAAATAATCCAGATGAGAAACATGGGAACAAAACAAACAAAAAAAATAAACACATTGCCTCCAGGGCTTTCTGCCGATGACTCAGTGGCTTTTTTATCTTATGTTTAGTCATCCAACATGTTTTATGGAATTGCTGCCAATATAATAAGATTACAAATTTCTGCTGTCATTCTTCAGGGTAAAACTCGACTGCCTAAGCTGCCTGACCCCAACAGCCAGGACTCAAAGAAGGACAAGGCCAGTTCTTTGTCTGGGCAGAACAGGGGCCGGTGGAGTGCCAAGTTGGAGAGGCAGAGGGGAACGGCGGCCGCCCCACAGAGGAAAGGCAGCAGCCGGCGGACGGGGAAGCCCAGCGTCAGACAGAAGACGCCGCAGGAGCGCGGGATGACAGCGGTGGTGTTGGACAGCGTGGTTTCTCACGATCTGTCCAGCAGCCGCAACTTCAGCTTGGACGGAGCGGCAAAACTGCAAGTCGTCGGCGTCCCCGGGGAGCCGGGGAGCGTGGACGGTGCGCACCAGGCGCCCAACAGTGACTTCATGCCTAAGTGTGACATCACGGGCAAGGACGCGCTGTCGGCTCTCCACCGCGCCGGCTCCCTGCAGTGCAGACAGGAGATCGCTAACGTCGTGTGCCAGCATCAGGCGGGGCGGCTCATGCCAGCAGGGCTGCCTCAGTTCTGCCCTGATTTTGGTGAGCGTCGCGTTGTTTTCACATTTCACTTTGTCACACACCTACAAACTTTACTGGGACTTTATCTGATAAACTATTACAAGCAGGGTGCATAATAAAACCAGTCACTTTCAGTTTTTATTGTTACTGTGCGTTTCTGTCGGGTTTCTTACTCTGCGTTCTCTGGACAGGTGTGTCCCAGCCAGCCCAGTCTGCCGCTGAGGTGGAGCTTAGCCTGTCCAAGGTGGAGAATCCTGTCAGGGTGGCGTTTGTGCTGATGGTCCACGGCCGAGCCGTACGACAGCTCAAGCGTTTCATCAAGGCCATATACCACCGAGATCATTACTACTACATCCATGTAGACAAGGTATAAGCGTGTTCGGCTGTCACGCGCTGGTCACCCTGACAGACCAGAGTGTTGCTGTAAAACGCGGTCAGCCTGCGCTGAGAAATAGTGGTGATCCTTTTAATGCATCAGTTTTACTGTAGAAAACAATTAATAGGGAAGCAGATGGTGAGTCTGTCTAGCAGGGATGGCAGAGAGCGGTTTAGATCCCTGACAGGGTCGAACCCAACCACATGGTGGTTCCTCTCCCAATAGATGGAGAAGCAGCTCTCTGAGGAAAATACGTCTTTGGGAAAACCTAGTCAGCTCTTTCCTTAGCCGTGAAATCCCCAGCCCTTAGCTAAACAGCTCAGGCTCCCGCTCTTGTCCACTGTTTTCTTTGATTTGCCCAATTATCGCTCCAGGATCCTTGAGAAACAATCTCCGTATAACAAATCGAATTCATCTACAAAGGTCATCTTAATGAGTGAGAGTAGAAAGCAGCGTTTTTTGTTTGTTTTGTTTTTCGGATTCTCTGTGAAGCCGAGCCAACCTTGTACAATCTAATCCGCCTCCTCCAGCGCTCCAGCTACATGCATCGGGAGGTCCTGCGGATGGCCGAGCAGTTCCCCAACGTGCGCGCCACACCCTGGCGAATGGTCACCATCTGGGGAGGAGCCAGCCTCCTGAAAGCCTACCTGCGAAGCATGCAGGACCTGCTCGCCATGCAGGAATGGAAATGGAACTTTTTCATCAACCTCAGCGCCACGGACTTCCCCACCAGGTCAGTGGCGTGTACAGGAGTGGACCCGTGAGCAAAGTTCCCAATTATTACAGCTTTAATCTTCCCAAGAATATGATGGTAATGATGTGGACTTAAACTAATAAATACAGTTTTTCAATAAATTATGTTAACAAAACATTTTAACAGCTACTGGACACACCAACACCTGTGAGTTTTTGATCTATCCTAATACCAATTTAAAGAAAAAAGCTTTTAACACAGAAATGGAAGCCTATATCTTTTTTTTACCACTACCTTTAGTTTAATGTTGTTTTTTTTCTGGTGTCTCTCATCTCCTTCTTTACAGATTCTCTCTAAAGTTTCGGTCAATTGTGTTTCCTGGCTAATCCAACAAAACATTGTCATTAGAACAGCTTTTGGTAAAAGTCTCGATTAGGGCTGCACGATTATGACTATAATAGTAATCACGATTATTAATAACGACTGTTCATTGTGTTTGGAAAAACGTATTTTAATTGCGCTATATTTTATTTTATTGTAAAAAGTTAACCTTTAAATTAAAATTGTTGATAAATAATGAAATAGTACCAAATGTTTTCAAATTTACAAGTACTGATTGAGCATGTTATGGCAGAGCGCAATCTCAAAGTGCAACTTCAACGAAAATGTAAAAATGTAAGCGCTTATACAGAAATGACCAGGGTTCATCTTGGACGTTAGTGTTACTGTAACGGTTGTCTGGGTCGCTGCTGGAGACGGACGGGGATTTTATGAACCAGTGTTGGCTTTCATGCATTCCTTGTATTTATGCCTGTGATCTTTCCTCATGCGGTTATATAACTTTGTTGTTTTAGTCTGCTGGGCAGACACAACTCTGTTGCACTCTTTGCATATAACTTCTTCCTGTTTAATGTTGCTTTTCCTAAATCCGGAACAAGTCCAGACAATGGATGTGGACTCTTTTCGAGGTACAAGCATCTCATATGTAGCTGTTTCTTTACCAGTCAACATAATGTGCTCTCATTAAACACGCTGCCACCTTGGTGTTCTGTACTTGTAGCGGTGGCATAAAGTGGGCGTGCGTTCGGACGTGTTGTTATGCTAGCAGAGTTTTGCAGTTGTTGAGTGTCACTGGTAGCATCTCAGCCCATGTTCTCATCAAGAAACTGTCTCCTCTAACAGAACGCCAGACAAGGTGTAGCTACTATGGAGAGAAGAACAGTAAGAGAAAACAAAAGGTTAACAAGGTTGAAATAACGGTAACTAAGCAGATCGGACAAAGGAAGAAAGTAGCAGAGAGAGAAGTGGTCAGATTGTCCTCCAGCAGTCTAAGCCTATAGCAGCATAACTATAGAAATAACTTAAATAACTTAACCCTATAGAGTGAGACATGAAGAAGGTAGAGCAAAGGAGAACCGTCTGTCAAGACTGAGTTCCTCCCCCAACCGGATTAGGCTGTCTTCTCTACCTCTTCCTAACTATAGACTTTACCAAACAGGAAGGTTTTAAGCCTAGATTTGAAACTAGACAGGGTGTCTGCCTCACGGACTAAAGCTGGAAGCTGGTTGCACAGGAGAGGAGCCTGATAACTAAAAGATCTGCCTCCCATCGTGCTTTTAGAGATTCTAGGAACCACCAGTAAACCTGCAGTCTGAGAGCGAAGTGCTCTGTTAGGGACATAAGCAGTAATCAGATCTCTGATATACGATGGAGCTTGATTAGTGAGGGCTTTATATGTCAAAAGAAGAATCTTAGAATCTATTCTAAGTTTGACAGGGAGCCAATGAAGGGAAGCTAAAATTGGGGAGATATGATCTCTCTTTTTAAGTTTCATCAGAACTCTTGCTGCAGCATTTTGGACCAACCGAAGGGTTTTAACTGCATTTTGCGAACTTCCTGCTAATAAAGCGTTAATGTAAATATTGTGACGATCAAGTTCATTTAATTGTGACCACCACAATCGTCGTTACTATTAAAAAAATGATTAACTGTGCAGCCCTAGTCTCCAGAAGGCGTATGGTCAGCATAGGGAAGGATAAAGTGCCTATACTTTGAAGTAGACAAACCCCAGCTGATGATTGTGGGTCACAAGATCTTCTATAATTGTGGAAACTTTACCAAACTTTGAAGTAACTTGGATTCTTTGCATTATAGCTCCACACCCATTTTCCAAATAAAAACTGTACTTTGGTGGTTCAAATCATCCATTCATTTTCTTGTCCTTACCCCAGCTAAGATGCTCCTGATGTCTGTGGATCAGGGTGACGGTTGTAGTCCACGTCTGGGACAAGCTTTCCTCCCACTTTTCTTCCCCTCAGCTCTCTTTTAATGTTTGGTCACAACAATCTATGAACAAGAAGCTTAACCTACCATCTTATGAGCACTGCACAGAAAGGGGTACTAACCTAAGGAGTATAAAACATTTAAAAATGACCATTTTATCTGTAACAATCCCAGTTTTAAAATGACTGTCTCATTTTTCCAGGGTCTATTCATGTTTCTCTTAATTGCTCCCAGCAGCTTTTGAAAGTGGCAGCCACGGCGTTTAGCCTGATAGAAACAAAAATCAGTTTGCCGCATTACGGTTTAATAAACTGCTCCGGCCACTTAGTCACAGAGCTGACGGTAAACCGGCTCCAGCTGGGTTTCAGAGGCAGCCATCCCCTTTGATTGACCAATCAAAGCTGTTTGTGGACGCTCCACCTGAACTGTCCCCTGGGGTATTAACCTACGAGACAAACATTTACATCATTTCTGAAGTAGTTTCTTGTTTTTATGCCACAGTATCCCCCATATTTATTTCCTCCCACCATATTGCCTTCATCTAGGACCAACGACGAGCTGGTGATGTTTCTGTCAATGCACAGAGACAAGAACTTCCTCAAGTCGCATGGTAGAGAGAACGCGAGGTGAGAACGTCCGCATCTGAGGGCACGCCACCTACAAGGACTCAGGATTCATTATTAGATCGACTCGCTGTCTTGCTCCAGGTTCATCAAGAAGCAGGGCCTGGACCGCCTCTTCCACGAGTGTGACAACCACATGTGGCGTCTCGGCGAGCGCAGCATCCCGGAAGGCCTGGAGGTCTCCGGAGGCTCGGACTGGTTCGCCCTCACGCGCCGCTTCGTGGACTACGTCGTCAGCTCCCGGGACGAGCTTGTTTTGGGCCTGAAGCAGTTCTACTCCTACGCCCTGCTCCCCGCTGAGGTAAGGTGGTTCTCTGAGGTTTTTTTATTTTTTAGTTAAATCCACCGCAGCCGAGGCTCACAGCGTAAAGTACGAGCTCGTCTCAGGATCATCAGAAGAGCCCAGCGGCAGAGATAATATAAGACTTTAAGCTGCGCAGACGAGGGGAAGGTTAATGCTTAATCTCGACCGTGTGGTTGAGTCTGAAGTGGAGGAGATGCTGTACAGCTGTGACCTTTCTGCACTTCAGTTCATTCATTGTTTAGTAGCTTGTTCGTTTTTTCCCTACTGATTCACTTTAATCTTCTTTCTTCCTCCCCAGTCGTTTTTCCACACCGTGCTTGGTAACAGTCACATGTGTGACACCCTGGTGGACAACAACCTGCGCGTCACCAACTGGAACCGTAAGCTGGGCTGTAAATGCCAGTACAAACACATCGTGGACTGGTGTGGCTGCTCGCCGAACGATTTCAAACCGCAGGACCTCATTCGCATACAGGTTAGTCCTACCACCAGAGGGCAGCGTCTCATCGCTCTGGGTTTGATGGGATAGATGTCCTCAAAACTCTCCTAGTTATTAAATAGTCCAGAAGCGTGTAATTAAATCTATGTAGATTCAGCTGCTGCATGAAGATTTTTTTTAAATCTTTCTGTTTTTTTGTTCACAGCAACTGACTCGGCCGACGTTTTTCGCCCGGAAGTTCGAGTCGACTGTGAACCAGGAGGCCATAGACCTGCTGGACACGCACCTGTACGGCCAGTACGCTCCGGGCACCATCGCCGTCAAGGCTTACTGGGAGAGCGTGTTTGAGCAGCCGGACGCCGTTGGCTCCGTCAGCGACGTGGCGCTCACCGCCTACATGTCCTTCTTTCGTCTGACCCTGAAGAGCCTGATGGCCTCTCAGAGCCGCACAGAAGCCTGCAGGTTCGTCTTCTGTCTCCTCTTTGTGTCTGCGAATACTCTGTGATCGTTGTGACGAGGAACGTCTCCGTTTGGCCGTTGAAGGTTTGAGCCCGTGGGCCACCCTCTTTCTGTTCATTTGTACTTCTACGACGACCGCTTCCAAGGATACCTGGTCCGCCAGGAGGTCCGGGCGGTGGAGTCGAAGCACAGGGAGACGCTGGAGCTGTGGGCCATGCCTCAAGCGACGCTCGTCTTCGAGACCCACCTCGAAGAGTTCCAGAGGCTCAAGAATGTGGAGGTAAATTTCACAAACCTTTTCCCATTAATCACACCTCAACAAAAACCTCCAAATGAGAAAGTTCTCTGGAGAAATCCAGGTTCCAGGAATATATTTAACTTCTTTGATCACCACAGATCGGGACCGACTGGGACCCTAAAGAACGGATCTTCCGCAACTTTGGCGGCGTCATCAGCCCTCTAGACGAGCCGCTGGCAGTCCAGAAGTGGGCGCGAGGTCCCAACCTCACGGCCACTGTGGTCTGGATTGACCCGGCTCAGGTGGTCGCTGCGTCCTACGACGTCACCGTGGAGACGAACGCGGAGTACACGCAGTACAAGCCGCCTCTGCAGCACCCCCTGCGGCCTGGCGGGTGGACGGTGCGGGTGTTGAAGCAGTGGAGGCGCGTAGCCGAGGTCCGCTTCCTCGTCATGCCACTGACTTTTAACAACAAGGAGCCCCTGCGCAGAGGTAAGCAGTCTCTGTCTTATCAAATACGATGAACGTGACAAAGTTCAAGGACTTTGAATACTTTTAGTAAACCTAATCAATAAACTGCATCCATCTGTTAAAAGTACATTAATACAAGATGCGAATCTGATCAAAACCAGAAAGTATAATCAGAATTCGGTTCCTAGATCCGGTAATTTGTGGGGAGAGAATCCTAATTATGGAGGTTTTATTAGATATTTACATCTAATTTCCTTTTTTTTTCTGTTTCAGAGGAAGACAGCTGGCTCCATTCAGGCCCTCCTAATAACTTGTACCTGGATCAGAGCTTCCAGCAGCTGAGCTCGATTCTGAAGCTGCCTCCTCAGGAGCCCGCCATGCAGGCGGCCCAGCGTGCGGCTCAGCTGGTGGGCCGGCCCCTGGAGGCCTGGGTGGACAGCCTGGTGGGGACGTTCTGGGTTATAGGCGACCTGTGCTCCACAAACGCCTCCTCTTGCCCAGCTGTGGGCCTTTGCGCAAAAACTACTTGGAGTTCTCTTTCTCCAGACCCAAAGTCCGAACTGGGCCCGGTCAAAAGCGACGGGCGGATCAGGTAGCCCCAGCAGGACAACAAAACAAACTCATGACTTTTAGCACAGAAATACTGCTGGAGAGGTGGTTCTGTACGGGACGGTCTAATGTAGAGGTCAGCAACGAGCTGAACGGCACATTCAAAACAATCCAGCTTCACTGAGGAGTCGCTGTTACTTTGGACGTAAACAAAGAGACTGCAGGAAATTTGCACACAAAAAAACGTTCTGCTGAACGATTCATGTCGGTTACGATTTTAGCTGCCGCGCAAGTTTTCCGTCACACGGTTGGGAACGTGGGAACCCCTGAAGGCAGCTGCGCTCTGTATTCATTTACTAGGAAGAGTAAAACCTCTGGATCTCATGGCGTGCTTGTTTTGAAGCATGAAGGGAGATGCATGAAGTGCACTTCACTGCAAGACATTGGAGCGTTCCTCCAGCTGCGGTGCGAGGAGTTGAGAGTCGGGTGTTTTCATACATAAAAAAAAAAAATAGCTGCTTAAAGTTTCCTTAAATAAGGTTTTTTTTATATTTTTTATACATATTTTGTCACATTGCAACCACAGAAACCACCAGGGTAAAATGGCACACAGATATGCGGAAGCTAAAAGATGCCTTGTGTTTTTTAATTTTTTCAAATATATTGTCTTTAACAAATGCAACAAAAAATGGATTTTATTTAGTGGCATCACAGTAATTGGGGTAAAAACTTAGTGCTTATCTAACACAGAAATTCAGCTTAAAAAACTTTATGGTTGTGATGCAACAAAATGTGAAAACCAATTTTTTTTAGCCATTTTTTAATTTTTTTAACTGCAGCTATCGCGTTTAGTTTAAAAACATTTTTTTATCAGGAAGTAGCCCCAGATGGCAATCATGGATACAAATAAGTCTACTTTAAGATTGGTAGCATTACTTTGAGCCTGTATTAGTAGTAGTAGTCTTTCCGTTAGCTTTATGAAAGATAAACCAGCACACTAAGTTTGTTGTTGAATTTAGCTTTTGCCAATCGGGTTGTTTATTCTTCAGGCCTAATAATTCGTTAAACTAAAAGTCGAAGGCGTTGAACCTACAGATCATACCTCCTGTTTTATCTGTACACATGCTGTATTGTCCCGCCTGTTTGTAGGTATTGCTTACATTTCAGCGTCATGTCGTTTGATTTTTAGTTATTTGTGAACAGTCCACTGTATTTTTTTTCTTTATATATATATGTATATATATATATATTGTTATAGCTTGATCAGGAGAATCTATGCTGCCTTTGTTTACTACACGCACATAAGAAGTTAGCGATTTTACTTTTGTGTTCTGAAATAACATCTTTTTTGTTTTGTTTTTAAGTGACCTTGTCTAGCTTGCACAACACAGTGGCTTCAGTGAAGCCCTGGTTTTTATCAAGAGAATAAAAGCAGATGAATGGTTCTCAGAAAATGTTATTTTTCTATCCGGTCTAGAGAGAAGCTGTATGCTGTCGTTTTGTCTCTTGGCTCTCCGAGCCGTTAAAAGCGCTCTCTAATTGCGGCACGTTTGACAGTCCACCTGTTCGCCGGCTCCTCCGGGTTTCGGAAGGTTGAGATTTCCGTCCAGGCTGTCGTGACAGTCGGGAGCAGCCCGGACGGTGACTCATCCTCGGCTCTGTCGCTCCGATCCTTTCGGGAACTGGAGGCCGTCGGCGCTGTGGAGAAGATTTTTTTAAGAGGCACTCTGACTAAAAAAAGCTCAATAAATAGATTACAATACGCGAGCTTCTCTTGTTGAACGTGTTTGTCTTTAATATGTCTGGATTTAATCAATGCTTTCTTGTTCTTGTTTGGATCAGATTGTCAACCATTTGTGCCTTTCTGTAGTTTCAAACGTGTTTAGAGCAGTCCGTCCATTTTCTAAAGTGTCCCTTCAGCATTCATTGGTTGGAAAAACGTCCTGAAGAGGAAAGTCATCTGTAATTTTTATTCTATTTAAGAATATTAACAAAAAAACATCTGAAAAGTGTAACTTTTTACTTTTGTATTCAGACCCCCAAGTACATGGCAAACTAACTCTTATTATATGTGCAAAACACAAAGGAATGTTCATACTACTTTTGCAGCTTTCTGTCAATCAAATACATAAATATTCCATTATAACTCAGGTTGCACGGTTAGAAATGGAAATCGTGTTTGCTCTGACTGGCTGGCCTCTTCCTGCTCAAGGTAAAGCTTACCCACAGCATGACAGTCATTCATTTAAATTGGAGACTGTATAGTTTCCCTTAAGGCCAGAGGTCATCAACAGGGGGTCCGCGACCCCTAGGGGGTCCGCGGAGGTACTGCATGTGGGTCGCTCAAAAAAATTTTGGGGTTGATTAGACTTTTTTTTATATTCAAGATGAAAAAGTTCAAGATGATGAATAGTTTTGCAAGGCTCCGTTCATATCAGCGACACAAAGAACCTCCGGCCAGCTTAAAGCTTCGTTCATAAATACTGTAAGCAACAACTCTACCTATTCCCCTGTAAACCATTTCGCATAAATATTTCAAGTGTTTTCCGGCTCGAGCGCCGAGTTTCAGGCAGCGTTCCTTCTCTGCGGATGTAAAGGAAACCTGCAGAGAGGGATGGCCCAGGTGTTGGGACAACCGGTAAGTGAGGAGGATTTTGTGATCACAATATTTCTGCTCCTGGGCAGAATGATCCTGCTCCATGAGCTAAACAACGATGGAGGATTTGTTTAAGGCTCACGAGAAGGAGAGTGGAGTGTTTCTGGACACTGTGATTGACATGGAGGACATGCTAACACCTCACCAAAATCACTCCCTATAATGAAGGGTTAACACATAAGGTAAGGACTCCACAATCCCATTTTAACTATTAAAAACACTGGTATATTATACATAATAAGCTAATCATAGTAATTTCAATTATGTAATTACGCTCCACAGAGTGTATGCGGATGACAGGGTTTTGGTGTCTGCCTTTGTCAAAATAAGATTTCCAAATGATTGCTCCTAATGAACAGATTGAGCCTTTTATTGCAGCAGCTCGCGTTTTAACAGGATTACAGGATATCTGAGATTGGAATTAGTGGATGTGGCGAGCTGAGATCGAGCCCCTGTCTCTTCGCTGATTACATTTCAGCTTGTGTGGTTGTTGGTTTGCCCGGTCAGAACAAAAAGAAAAGTAGTGGCACTACCTTTGAGTGGCTCTGGCTTTCTTCCTACATTTCTATTTTTTTTTGTTGTTGCTAAGAGCCAAGCCAGTTTGGATCTTGTA
Organism: Orestias chungarensis; assembly: GCA_032876305.1. Lineage (NCBI taxonomy): Eukaryota > Metazoa > Chordata > Actinopteri > Cyprinodontiformes > Cyprinodontidae > Orestias > Orestias chungarensis. Next base: position 386,328 of record JAVLVB010001269.1, read on the forward strand.
CCAACTTGTACCAACTTGTACCATGCTATGACCAGGGGATGTGGGTTTTTTTTTGGTTTTTTTTGGAGTGAAATATTTGTTTTCTTTACAAGAAAATCCGGGCCACTCTTTAACCTTTTTGAAAACTGTAATAGTTTGGGATTTATGTGTTAAGGTTGTCACATTGTGGGTTATTAATGTAATGAAAGTTGCTGCGTTACTTTTTGTTTTTGAGCCAAGCGGCACCTGTAGTTTGGAGTTGTTATTGTAAAATGTGTGCTGAAGCTACTCCGGGCTGATTATTTGTCTCCTGCAAATATACTACAAAAACTTTTTTATCTTGGTATAATCAGCCAAAACTTGAATGAACACCCCCCTTACAGTGAAACATGGTAGTGGGAACATCATGCTGTGTGGGCTCACATTTAATGAGACCGTATAAAGGGCTTTTTTTGTCTCATAAATCCGGTATTTTGTTAATGGCTGTGAACACTAATCCAATGCAACTCTACGTATCTACGAGTCTATTCGTGGGGCGGTTTGTAAAAAAAATAGATTTAATAATTTCAGAATTCATGTGTTTCTAACACTGTTCCCAAAATCTTAACATTAGGACGTATCAGCAAAGAAAAATACAAAACACTTTGGTGTGTGTTACTTTCATCCATCAGTAATGTTACTGTGTTGAAATCAAACTTTAATGCAGAAGAAATTAAATAATAATACTCTGTTTTTGTTTTTTTTCATACGAGTGCCTGAAACCCAGCACAAGACGCCGAGTCATCATCATCATCATCTCCAGTTCATATAATTTGCTCTCCAGGTACGGGTTCTGCCACATGAGGTGGAACGAAATTGTACTCTCACGGTCCAGTTTCACCCAAGAGCTATATTAAAATACATAAAATAAAGTAAAAAATAAAATGAGATCGGATGGAATGTAATAAACACATAATATACAGAATATAAGGGAGTAGGGAGTTTGGAGTAGCAGCTGCATGAATGGATGAATAAATTCGTAGTGCAAGTTACTATAGCAGCTTGATGAGTACGTTTAAAGTGTCTCAGTGCGGGTGGGTGAAGGTGTTCAATATGTATTGTCCATGTAAAGTGTCAGTGCAGTGGTTGTTCAGGTGGAGTTCGAGAGTCTCGCAGCTTCAGGAATGAAGCTGTTTCTGTTTTACACTTGATGCTCCGCAGCCTACTGCCTCAAGGATTCAAGGAATTTTATTGTCATCACATCACATGTGGTACATGAGGTGGGACGAAATTGTAATCCCATGGTCCAGTTTACACCCTGAGAGCAATTGTAAAATAGCTAAAAATAAGAATAATATAATAAAATATAAAGAAATATAAAAGAATAAGATTGTGAAATAATACACAAAATATACAGAATACACAATATGGGAAGTCGGACATAGCAGCAATGAAAACCTGGAGTGCAAATTTGCTGTAGCAGCTTGGATGGTTAATAAAGTTACATATTAAAGTGATCAGTGCCGGTTAATGAGGAAGTGTTTTTTCATTTGTAATTTTGCACTTGATGCTCCACAGCCTCCTGGCTGAAGGGAGCGGGACAAAAAGTGAGTGTGCTGGGTGTGTGGGATCCTTCATGATGCCAGAGTCCCTTTTCCTGCATCTGGAGGTGTTAATGTCTGTGGTGCTGGGGAGGCTGACTCCAAAAGTCCTCTGTGCAGCCTTCACCACCCTCTGCAGAGCTTTCCTGTCTGCAGCAGATCATCTTCCATGCCACACGTTGATGCTGAAGCACAAGACGCTCTCCAACACACATCTGTAGCAGGAGGCGAGGACTGAGCTCCCGAGTCCAGCTCTTGTCAACCTCCTGAGGAAGTAGAGCCGGTGGTGTGCCTTCCTGACCAGAGTGGAAGTGTTGTTGCTCCAGGTGAGGTTGTAAATCAGGTGTACACCCAAGTACCTGTAGCTGTTGACAACTTCCACCACATGTACGGGGAGGTGGGCATGCTTGCCCCTTTTGAAGTCCACAATCATCTCCTTGGTTTTCTTTACATTAATGCAGAGGTGGTTATCTCTGCACCAGCCCTCCAGGTGTTCCACCTCCTGCCTGTAGCTGGACTCATCCCTGTTTGTGATGCATCCAACCACTGCTGTGTCGTCCAGAAACTTCACAATATGACAGCCTGGATGGAAGGGCAAGCAGTCATATGTGAGCAATGTGAACAGGAGGGGGCTCAACACAAAGCCCTGAGGGGAGCCAGTGCTGAGGGTAATGGTAGGGGAGGAGATGTTTGACCAGATTTCTGTGAGACAAATCACAGCGCAGTTCCTCATCTCAGAAACACTCATCCTCAGCCGCAGCAGATCCAGTTTGTTATCCAGAGAGCGGACGTTGGATAGGAAAAGTGACGGAATCGGGGGTCTGCTAGCATTAGGCTTGAGTCTGGCTAGCACACCGCCGCGCTTCCCCCTCTTCTGCCCCCGCCCAGTTCAACAACAATAATGTTTTTGGATTTGGGGAGGAAGCTTGACAAAACCCATGCAAAAAAAAAATATTCCAATATAAAAACTGACTAATGCGTTTTCTCAATTTTTTGTTTCTTTTTGGCAGGATTCAGAATGAAATCTAAAATATATATATATATAAATACATTCTGCCTGCGGGGAGGAAGCCGGAGCACCCGGAGAGAACCCATTGAAAACATTGAAAACTTTTTTTTTTAAGAATGAAAATAATGTTCAAATGAAAGGAATAAAAAAATAATAATAATACAAACCGCTTAAGGCAATTTAGAGCGGCCAAATGATGTAACAGTCGTGATTTTGCAGTGTGGGGGGAACGTGTAAAGACCATGCAGGAGGACTCCAGCTTGACATCAGATAAGGAACGAACAAAGAAACAGTGCTGGGAAATGTGCCACCATGAAACCCAAAATAGCTGTTTTTCTATGTTGTGATGTCAGAAGGCAAGGGAGGTAAGTATGTGGCTTATGTTTCTTCAGTTTGATCCTTTCTCATAAATAAAAAAACTCCATTGGGATATTTGGTTTGCTTTCAGGGTTGCAATCATCGCCATCTGTGGTAACTCTGATCCCAACACTAAATTCGTCCTGTCCTTCTGTGTACTTCTCGTAGATGTAGATAAATCCGTTACAGCAAATGTCAGCTGTACCGTCTTTAGTACAAGTTGTTATCTTGTCATCCTCAGCTTTAAACACCAGTTGTCCACACAACAGGTAGGTGTAGAAGTGATCAGTCTGAAAACTGGATGTTTGGCGGCAAATGACTGAGGATAGACGATACAGCTGGCTTCCAGTTTTCAAAGGAATATCGATGGTAGGACTAGGAATCACAGGTTGTTTTAATTCTCCCTCACCGTCTGATCGTGGCAGATACAAGCCTATTACATGAGCGTCGTTTTGGAAGTATTTTCTCTTTACGTTGGAATGACAGACGCAACAAAAATCTGAATAGGTCTCAAAAACCATACGATTAAGAAGATAAGCGGTACTGTCGTGCGCTAGTGCATGTGGTAGGCAAAGGATGGGGTCTAGTTCCAAGATGTGAAATTTAGACTCCTCACATGTTTCACAAGAGACGGCTGTGTACACCTCACAAAGTGTGTGGATGCCACATGGGTTAAACCGCTTTAAAATGGCCATCAGAAAGCTTGTTAGGTCGTAATATTCCAGTGAGCCTGTTGACCCCAAACTTCTACTTATTTCCTGGTCAACTCTGCGGATTTCTTTTGGGGGAAAATATTTTCCTGGATTGAGCATAGCTGTACGGAGAAGGTCGGCACACAGTGGGGTTTCTGACAAAGCTCCAAAAATCTTTTCAGGATACTTAGCCACAAACTTTCTGGTAATACTCAGGTTCATAACACTCTGCACTGTGGCGTTCATCCAGCAGTTATTATAAAAGTTGGAAAAACTGCACACATACTTGGATAGATCCAGAAAAGAATATGTTTGACTTGTGTTGTCTTCGGCTCTGTCTGAAAAGTCTTGGTCATTTAGTGTTTCAGCTCCAGCCCTGGGGCTGAGTTCTTCCTCTTCTGCTCTAAAACTGGTGCCTTGTTCATTCTCTGCAATGGATTCATCTGTTTGAGAGTTGGGATACGTTAAAGCGTTTAAGTCCCTCCCATCCCTTGTCTCCATTGCTGCAGTTGCTCTGCTCTCAGGGTTGCAGTTTTCCTCAACAGTGATCTCTGTGAAAGTTTTACCCTGAAACTCATAGTGACAGTTATTAAATGGATTGAGGATTTCATGGACAATTGCCACCACATTAAGTGTGTTTGTGGTTTCAGAGTTTGCGTTTTGATCCTCAGAACTACCTTCCATGTCCGCATTTACATTGTCTTCAGGAACACTGTATTCCTCAAAAGGAACAATATATTCTGGCGTTGTCAATGTCAAATTATTAGCAGTGGTTCCAGAGTTAACTTCCTCGTTCTCAAAGATAGCATCTATAGAAACTTAAGGAGGTATGGAAGTTGTTTGTTTTTAAACTGTGGTTGGGTGTTTACCAACAAATACTGAACTTTATGACAATAAATGGCCACAGACTCAATTATTCTTTTTACTGAAATCTACTTTTGATACATATTTATAATGAAATTCCCCTCACAGATGGTTAGTAAAAAGTTCAGAGTTATCTTAAGTATTTTGTCAAATGTTAAGAAGTATTCAATCATTATTTAAGTGTTCTTGCCAAATAGTGAATCAAATTAGAGTTAACATAAAACCTATTTAAAACTAAGTTACTACTTTGTACACACAATAAACATTTGTAAACATAATGCAGTGATAAAGTACAATAATGTTTTTTGAAAGTAACATTGTACTTTACCACTGAATAATAACTATCTTAAACATTTACAGGGAGCCTTTTTATAAAGTGTAAAACAGAATATTATTGCTGAATGACTAATTAAAATGTATGAATGTTTATTAGTCATGTTTGACACTTTACAACACAAGTGTCATAAGCTTTTAAGGACAACAGGGGCTTAACTCCCAGGAAGAAGATTTCTATTTTTTGTAATCTCCTAATGTTGTGATTATCAGAAATGACCTATAATCCTCTGATAACTGTATGCAGCACTGTTGTGTATAATACACTAGGTCAAATAAAATAATGTTCAAGCGGATAACTGGAAGTAACACATGGCAACCTTTTATTTTAGAACAAGACACCCACTGCTCTGTACAGGTGCAGCCACCTCACATGCGCAGCTCAACAGCGCCGCCCAACGGTGGATTGTTGTATTTCCTTTACCTTCAGATTTCACATCAAAGAATTTAGGAGGATAATCAGACCAAAAAGTGTCTAACAATCTTAATCCAGAGGTTCCCTTATTTCTTTGTCCGGAACACCACAGCCCCTTTCCCTGTAAATTCAAAACTTCTCCATCAAGAAAACATTTTGCATTTTTTTTTTCTTTTCTTTTTATGAATATAAATGAAATCAAGAAGCATTTTTTTTTTTTTAAACAAAAAACGAATTTAGCGTTGCAAGTTCAAGCCTATCAGGAGGTCGCCGGTTCCTCACTGGACGAGTTTTCAACTGTAGATGATGGCAAGTCTATTTGTTGTTTCCCAACAGTTTTGTCTTCCATCTTCTGATCCATACCTTTGGTCGTATCAAGATCATCATCATCCTTCCAAACGTTTCCATCACAAGAGTATGTTTGTGTAAAATGAGCTGGATTCCCATTTACACCCAGAATCTGATTTACATGTTTTTTTAACACACTTCCCATTCACTTCCACACTGTAAGTCACAGGACCCAAGATTTCCTCGTGCAACTCCATTCAACCACTTCTCCCCTTCCCCGTAATTCTTAACCAGTACCGGTTGACCTACTGTGAGAACTCGAACACGAGGAAGAGTTGGTTCTGTTTTGTTTTGCATTCTCTGGGAGAACTGGGGTCTAGTGACAGTCTTGTTCGAACCTGTCTTTTTAGGAATAACTCAGCAGGAGTTTTCCCTGTAGTTGTATGAAGTGTGTTTCGGTACCCTAAAAGAAAATTTGCAACACAGTGCTCAAGTGTCATACCACCTACAGCCCGAATCACAGGGACTTTTTAAGATTTTGGACTAAGCGCTCTGCTAATCCGTTGCTAGCAGGGTGGTGTACGGGTGACTTAATGTGCTGCTCAAAATCTTGTGAAACAAACTGAGGACTGTTATCTGTTACAACTTATTTCAGTAAACCGTAAGCAGCAAACAAATTTCTCAGTTTTTTAGTGGTTTTAACTGAAGTAGTAGTATGCATAGGAATAATCTCTGGCCATCTAGCATAGGCAACCATATCTACCAGAAACATCTGCTTCTGGTCCTATTTGGGGGGTGAAACTGCATTTTACCTCATGTGATTAAAAGCCACTTGCTCCACACTGAAGTGCAAGTGAAGAAGCGAGCAAAGAAGAAGCTTAAACTGGCACCAGAGCGTCTGTTGAATGGAAAATCAAATCTAAAACAGGTTTTACATGGGTGCGAGTGATTAAAGTGAGCTCACCAGCAGAGGAGCTGTCACTCTCCTCTGGCGATCACTCTTGTTGACGGCCGATAAGAAGCAGGGGACGACCCTGGCTGGCTGGAGGTGGAGTGAACGAGAGAGGGAGATGACTGTGGTTGTGAGGTGATAAATTCCCACAAAAGCTGTAAACATCTGCCGCCAAGTAGCTCTACTGGTGCTCCAGCTCTTCAAGAGAGGCAATAACCAGTGATAAGAAGGTCGGCTGGTCCCCACATCCGGAATTAAGATTTATTAGTCAGTCTAAAAAATTAAAAAAAAGGCTTGTTTTTATTAGGTCCACATTAAATTAGCTCTTACGTTTAACTTATTTCAAAGCATGAATTGCCTTTAAGAAGGCAGATATTGTTGTAAAGATTTTGCAATAATCTTCCCCTCTGAACTATTCATAAATGGACAAAACTTTTGTTTTTTAATAACCCAGATTGCTTTATTAAGTCAGACTCAGATGTCTGCAGTCCAGAATGCTCGCACAGGCACTCAGGCGGAGGCAAAGGAAATCTTGACTCAAACCTGAAAAGATGTGCCGTAGATTTCTTAAGATCCGCACTTTGATTAGGCCACTCTGCCACATGACCCTTCTTTAACCCTAAGCCATTCCATGTGGCTCTGGCATTTACTATTGGGACTTCCCTACAGGTTTCCATCCAGAACTGTCCTGCATTTAACTTCATCCACAACCCTGTAGCATAAATTGCCTCACAGCATGATGCTGCCACCACCATGGCAAACAATGGGAATTGTGAGCTCAGTTTGATGAGAAGTTGATGTTTTTTCCTGTAGGTCAATAAGTTCTGTTTTGGTCTCATCTAGACAGAACACCTACTGCCTGGTTATGGTCATTCAGAGGAATGCACAGAGAAAGTAAGAGGTGGTTTGAAACTTTTTTGAACGGATCTGTCCATGTGCAGAGATAAAGAATAAAAAGGATAAGTTCTTTGTGGTTTTCTCAGGCAGGTCTTGTCACCTTCCAGCCAATTTAACAGCAGGTCCCTGCTTCCATCGCCTCGCCGTTCCTTCCCTCCTGAAGACACCGAGCCCAACCTCCAGCTGTCACAAAGCATCAGACGGCGCGGCGCTGCAAGCAGAGCAACAGATGAACTCGTACAATAGCCCACACAGTGGAGCCTCGGGCGATTGAAACGGCAGCAAGGCAGCGGGAACATGATGTCTCTCGTGTGTCTGTGTGTGATTCAAACCTGCAGACGATCCTGGTGGGAGACAGCGGCGTGGGCAAGACCTCTCTGCTGGTTCAGTTGGACCAGGGCAAGTTCATCCTGGGGTCATTCACGTCCACCGTGGGCATCGGCTTCACTGTAAGTCGACACGCATGCCCACCCACTCCCATCAACTCCCAGTGTCTTTGTTTTGCCTCCTCCCTGTTGTGCTGTTGATTTCACCCCTGTGAGAAAGACATGTCAGGCCGCTGGGCTGCTTGTGCATAAGTCGTGATATAACAGCACGGCCCAGTAGATCTTCTCAGACGCCCTCAAGTGTGGCAGCATGAATCAGTGGTGCCCTCCTGAGTGGGATGCTTTTTTTTCTTCTTCACTGAATTCATTAAGATTCCCAGCAGTTCGTTGAAAATTAGAATAATTATGGCTCTGTGATTAAATTACCCGGGAAAAAAGCGCATCTAATGAATGCAACAGGAGACGTGTAGCAAAGTTGTGCCAGACGGGCCCGATTTCATGCGTCGTGACAAGTTTCAGGTGGGAGATGACAAGCGAGGGAAACAGTAGTCAAGGTGTGTGTGTTTGTGAGTGGTGCGGTGTTGTTTGGGCACCGATTAATCTGCTGCGACACTGGAAAAATCTGGGACCCATCACAAATAAAAAGGGAGAAGAATCAGGTTGGAGCTGTGAAATTGGTTTGCCATTTCAATTTTAGCGTATGTTTCTGCATATACAGTATAAGAGCATGTGTGATTCACTGTAGTGAGGGAGGGAGAGACACACAGCCATGCAGGAAATAAGACACTTTGTATTTAATCCAGTTGGATTTAAAATCGGAGGTCTGAAAAAAAAAAAAAAAGAGTTGATTACTGTGAAATCATCAGCTGTCATTTCTATTTTTTTTTTCTTCTTTTTTTTAATGAAAGCACAGGAATCAAAGAAGGAAGCTCATCCATGTCTGAATCCATGTTGCTTCAAAAACATTTCTCATCTTTAAAATTTGCTCTTTCTTCTCCTGCTTGCTGGAACTGACTGTTCTTTACAGCTGTAGTTCCTTTCTTGCAGTCTGTATCGTATTAGTATTCTTAAAGGATGTTTGATAAAAATTATATATATATATATATCTTCCCGGTTTAGTTAGTTTCATGTAATAATTAAGATGCTAAAATAGGTTTAGCAGTTCTTTCATATATTTAAAACAAATCTAAAGGGGACAAAAATCTGCACAATATGTTGAATCTTTATTGCAGCTATAAAAATGCCTTTTGGAATTAGAGAGGAATACTTTGACTCGTTTCTCTTTTATATTTTTAGGACTGTGTGACAAACCTTAATGTCTTTTAATACCACTTGACTGAGATACCAGAGAAGTGACATGAGTGTAATTCATTATTATCCTCTACTCTGTCACTACATTCCTGCTCTATGTGAGGGACTGTTCCAAGTAAATGACTAGATGCTGGGTTTCCTTTAAAAAGCGCAATGTTTTAAACTAATTTAAATAATGAAGTGAACTTTATAGATGGTCTGATAACTAGGATGTACTGGAATGTATTTATGACTAAATTGACAGCACTTTCCATGTGTTGTGAGCTGGAGCTATATAAAGAAATTGTACTAAATTACAATTTTGAGTGCATCTTTAGGACCTCCCGTGTCCCACCTTAGCTGTTCTTTCCTTATTCAGCATAAAAATGAACTAAAAGGTTTTTTTGTTTTGTTTTTAACATACAAAGTCAAAGTTCCTTCTGATTTGTCTCATCCAGGCTGATTATTTATTATCTGTACCTAAATCAAGACTCCAGGCTAAAAGGGAAGTATCCTCTGTGGTCTGGAACTATTTGCTCTTTCATTTTTGCTGCCTCATCAGGACTGTGTGTTGGTGTTTGATTGCATAGAGACAGCAGAAGGAGACACAGTTCCTGCATGAGCAGCTTCTGATTTCCCTATATGAGCACAAAATCGTAGATCCTACTTCAGAGAGTCAGGAGCTCGTGTGCGTGAAGGAGTGATTATATGTCAGTTACGTAACATAAATGATCTCTGCTCCTGTGCCATTAACTCAAAGGCGGGGAAAGGAGGGTGGGGGGTGTTCCTTCGCGCACCGCTAGGGGGAGACAAACACTGCAAGAAAAGCTCCATTCAGGTTTTTTTATTATTATTAATATAGATATATATGAAACACAGAGTTGGTAATTTATCTGATTTTGTTATAATAAATAAATAAATATGTAAGACTGTAGGAGAAACACCTGAAGGCTTCACTAGATCTCTCTGACACATCCTGTGCGCCCTTGGGGTCAAACCTGCACTCCGGGGTGTTAAACTCTTCCTGCCTCTTCTCTGGTGGGTGTGATACCCTTTGACCCCTCCACCTGTGGCAGATGAGTCAATCCCTGCCATCCCCACCACCCCTCCCCCTCCCAGCTGGGTGTCAACAACCAGAGACGCGCAGCAATAAGCCAAACCCCGTCCAGCTGCAATGATCTGCCCACGCCAGGACGCGCCGGAGCTGGGAGATGTCTCTGCCCGCCCGTCACTGCCGGACGCAGAAGACGCGCTCTAAGTTGGTCCACCGTGCGCCTCTACGCCTCTAACCCTCGCTCAGGTCCGCTTTCCTCGGCGCCCCTGCAGGAAGGGTCTGTTCTGCTTATTGCTATGCGAGCGGAGGAGCCGGAGGTCGGCGCAGCTCGGGACTGATCGCTCAGCTCACACCGTGCGCCTCTCCTCTCCTCTCCTCTCCTCTCCTCTCTTGGGCGCGTCTTGGAGACAAGAAGGCTGCGGCTCTCCCGGCTTGTGACATGTCTACGAGAAAGGCGTCGCTGACGGACAGGCAGGCTAAAAACGGCACGTCAAAATATGTGTTGGAGAGATGCGCCTCTATTAACGAGTACTATGATATTGCGTTCAAGGTGTGTATTTCCGTCTTGTTTTCTGCACGTTTGCGTCGGAATAGTCGGATGTAGACGCTGCATTGGGAGAATGTGGACCTCATGTTAGTATTATCCAGCAGATGTTTGGGTGATCTTTCAGATTTTAAATATTTACCAGGGGGGTACTTTTTGCTTCTCCCCCGAATGTTTGCTTGGATCCTCAAGCAAGTGGGATGAGCTGTTTTTGTTTCTTTCTGTTTCTCAATCTGTTATCTGACTTTCAATGTTTAAATCAAATGCAACTGAAATGATTGCACATACTTGGACGATTGCAAGAAGACATGAGAAATAGATGAGAAAAAATATGTGGGCATGGGTCAGTGTGAGATCTTTACACCATGGGAACTCATTTAAATTGATATACTGACAGCAGAATATAAACTTTGCTGCTGCAACAAACTGCTTGTTAAATCTACAAATCGGTTTAGAGTTTAGTTTTACGCTTAGACGTGAGCAAAAAAATATATATGTAAAAAGTGCTTTCATAGTGTGCCAAACATGGTGCCATCTATGCTCTGTAGTTCCTAATAAAGCAATCAAGTCATACAGGAACTGAACAGCTGGTTAAGGACCTTTCAAATAAACAGATGGCACCCAAGCTTATTTGTGCATTAGTATATTGAGACTTTTCAGATAACAATATGTTGTCGTTAAGCAGAAGTATCAAACATTTGAGATTTTATTGGGAGTGTGAGATCAACCTGGGTTGAACTTATACAACCCTTATGTGCAAAACCATCGGGCATCCTAGGTAGGCTTCAGCGAGGAAGAAAAGAAAATGAATTTAGGATGTGCAGCACATATAGGAAGTATCTGGCTTTAAAAAAGAAAAAAAATTATTGGCAATGTCACGGTGGCTTTGGGGAGGCTGCCGAAACCCACAGCTCAGGTTGAGTAATATCTAAATGGGCCAAGTGTTCATTTTGCTCTTCACAAATCTGGCCTTAATGCAAATGACTCACACGGAGCAGAACTTGTAAAACTCGCCGTGTGTGGTAAACAGCCAACGATGCGCGTCACCCCGAACACGTCGCTCACCCAAGGAAAGTGGGATGCCTTTCTTCATTCACACTGTGGACAGATGGAGGTGAATACAATACAATCCTCGTATCGTCCTGTTAGACTGCAGAATCTGAACAACCAGAGCTGCACTGGAATGATTTAGATCATGCAGACTTATGTCATTACAAGACCTGCAGACACTCCAATCTGTCGCCTATTATTCAACCTATTTCCTTCCCATATGCCCCTTAGACCGAAATATAATTTGGACATAGCCAAACTCTATTTTTGTTGTTGTTGTGGTAAAATTATTTGGTTCTAACATGGCTAATTTTATCTTAAAGTTGAAACTCTCAAAAAGAATAAAATTAGGTTATGTTGTTTCATGCATGGACGTTAATATTACCAGAGCCGTGGAAACAAGAAGCAGTAAAAAGCCCTTCAAATAAAATTCTGTGCTAAGTTAGATTAACCGGTTAATTAGTCAAGCTATCTGCAAACGTAGCAAGGCTGCAGCTGAGTGACAAATGGGTGCGGGGCTTCTCAGATGTGTTGATGAAAGACCAAAATAGTTGGTTGGTATTTTTCCCTCAATACTACTTCATTGTTTTCATCCGAAAATCTGGGTGTGAGCTGGAGTCTGTGATCGTCTAATGTGGCAGGGTCACAGGTCAGATGGTCGATTCAGCACCTAAAACCGTCTACTACAAAAATCAAACCCAGATCAACTCTAAGCAATAATAATTTGCTGTTCATTCATTAATGGACTGATAACGCTTGGATCTGTCTGAGAAATTCTGTTCCTCTAAGACAGTTTCAAATGATCAGACGTGACGTTTAAATTTAATCACAAACTGTCATGTGTTGAAGTATCCTAAGATGTTTGAAATCGGATAATGTGTGACTGTTGCAACTGTTTCACACTTTCTCTTTTTCACCTCTGTAAACGAACTATAAGTGTTAAGGCGATCTGCTAAAAGTGTAGCTTTTTAAAACTAGATGTGCGCCGACCAGGGTTGTTTTTGGCCGATGTCGAGTTCCAGTTTTCTTCTAGGGTCTTATTGTCCAAAACCTACATGTTCTCATTGATTTTAAAACAAATGAAAGAGGAAGGGGATTGAGGTTATTGTGTCTTCTTGACCCGTAACAGAAAGTAAAGATATTTTGCTTTGGCACCAAACAATGGGCCGAAGATTAAATCTTGTGAGCTAGCTGGGCGGTTAGGTCAAGTACTAAAGATAAGTTTTGTTTTTTTTTCGTGTTAAAGACACCAACAGGAAGCCCTCCCACTTTTCTCTTCCTTCAAACTTCGAACACATTTTATTTTGTGTTTTGCAAAAAATTTAATAAATTGTAATATTATATTTCTGGGATTATAGAACATAAAAGGTTTTGCAGCTTTAAAAAAAAAAGACAGCAGAAAGAATAACAATGCATCAAAGCACATGTTTCGAATTGTCATCAGATGTTTTTTGTTTTTTTTATTATTAAACTTGCCTCAAAGTCAATGCTGATGGCATATAGTTTTCATGCCCAAAGACATGAAAGTTCTTGGTTTTGAAGCAATTATTTACAGGAGAGCAAAACTCACATTTTTCCGCGTGTGACCTGCTGATCAGGTCGAGATAAAAATGGCTGAGTCCAATCTCTGTATAGTTGATCGCTCATTCTCCACTAAAAATAATTGTGTTTTTAGTTGTGATGCTTTCAATTGTGATGGGGAAAAAAAAACAAAACGATTTTCCTGTTTAACCTTAGCCGTTCAGAGCTGTGTAAGGAGAAACTGTCCGATTGTTCGGTGCATCTCTACTTGAAACATTGTTAGTGTTTGACAGCAGCAACTGACCCATGCCCACTCTCAAACAATACAAACTAAGATGTGTAGCCTTGTTTGTTTCAAATTTGCAAAAACAACTTTTCTGCTGCAGATTCTGCTTTAATAATTTGAACCTGGTGTCATAAACCAGAAGATATAACCTTTCAACCCTTTCTTTTCTGATGTTGGGGTGCCTTTAGGTGATGCTCCTCGGCGATTCTGCAGTGGGGAAGACGTGTGTCTTGGTGCGCTTCAAAGATGGGGCTTTTCTGGGAGGCAACTTTATAGCCACCGTTGGAATAGACTTTAGGGTGAGATACTCGAAAGATATGCCTAATTTGTGAACAATATGGTTATTTTTGGTGGTTTCAATATTTGTCTTATGAGGTAAGGTCTTGTTCTTCTTTAATGACATCTACAAAAACAAGCAATCCCCCTGGCAGGAGTGCCATCGACCCAATTAGCGCCTTTTTCCCACACGGAAAGTCTGCTGCGACGGCACAGAATGTACAAATCATCTCACCAGTCAGTCAAGTTCACAGACCACTTGTGCTGCTAGGAGCTTTGAATGCCTCGGCAGATGCCCGCTCACATCCCTGTCTCCTGCAAGAGATTGGCTGTGGCTCAGCTCGGCCCTGGAGGAGTCACCCTCCTGTCAGACGAGCTCCTGCCTCGCCACGTGCATCTGTTGCACAAAGAGACGCACGCATGCAAACAAAAGGCAGCAGCCGGTGCCGGAGTTCGAGCAAATGACTGCTGAGCGTCGCCGTCATCTGTGCAAGACGGGGGGAAAAAAAATAGGTGCCTGGGCCTCGAGCTTTGGTTTGCTTCCTGTCAAAGAAAAACGCTTGCACTAATGGGAAGTTAAGTATAGGGGTGCGTGGTCTTAGAGGAAAGCGTGTTGCATTAGCCAAAGTGATTTTGAGTCTCTCAAAAAACAAAAATATCGCATATTTGACATTATTTTAAAAAGCCGATGTCACCGTTGATTATAGAAAAGCAACAAGTTTCAGGTCGAATGCATTGAAAAAGGGAAGAGACAGTGGTTTACATTCATAGAGGACCGTATTTAATAGATACTGTTCATTCAGAAAAAAAAAGAAGGGCGGCGGGTGTAATTAGCCTTCCGTTTCCATGCTCGTGCGCAAGTAGGGCTCTAAAGCTGCTTAGTAACAAAGCAATTTAAGATAAACAGTTGATTCAATTTGTTTAGGATGTCGTCTTTGCATGGTTAGGCAGGCAAGGCTAACTGTTGTGGCGGCTTTTACATGCAGATCTATTTTGGGGCCGTTTCCTTGTAGCAGTTACTCAGCATGCAGGCTGCTCTCACGTCATAATTGGGGGGAGAGAAGAAAAAAAAATGGAAACCCATGGCAACTAATGCAAGGATTGAACCGTATTCCCTCTGACAAGACAGAGGCTTTAGCAGGTGCTAGCTCTGTCTGGCTCGGCGCACAAAACGCTTAGGTATTGCATTGTTATTGAGGTAGTTTGTTCCTGGATTTCCTTATTGAGCGAGTAAATGTTTGAGGTTTTTGTTTTGGTGGACTGTTAGTCATGACCTGTCACTGATACAGTGCTCCAGGAAGTGCATTTTTTTTTTTTTTTTTGCCTCACTTCCTTCTTATAAGCGTTTCTTTTTTCTATTGTGGTTTTTACTTTGCAAACTTGTTTTTTTTTGACCTGGTTTGTTCCTGTAGCAGGAGGTTATGAAAGAAAAGAAAAAACAGTGTCTTGGCACTTAACCGAGCCCCACAAAGTATTCACACCCCTAAAGCTATTTCACATTTTTCAAAAGATTTTATGTATTAGAAAAATATTTCTAATTAGCCCTTTTAATTAAATAGCTAAACAAAATTCAGTGGAAATCTTTGTTTTTTGTTTATTTTTATTGCAACACATATTAAAACCATGGGGTGTAACGGATGTGGCGTAACCCAAAATTGCAGAACTGAAGAGGAAATAATGAATACAAAACAAAAAAATAAACAGAAAGAATAAGTAAAATAAATAAAGTAAATGTCAATGTAAAAAAAAATCAAAGCAATATAAAAAGTAGAACAGCATTGAATGGCACAATATACAAGTCCTGCGCAGTATATTGTGCTCGACAGCATCCTGGGGGCAAACAATATGTGGGATCTGCATGTGTAGACATCCACAATCCTCTGTGTGTAGCATTCCTGCGGTCAGCCACCTTGAGTGCCCGTCTGTCTCAGTGCCCAAACCTGAACACAACATCCTTGGTCTTCAGCAAGAATCAGAATGTCTGGTTTGAAAAGCCACTGATGGTGAGGACATCCTCTGCTCACCTCTGGACATTTACAGAAGACAGGGGATGTGTAATCACCCAGGTACAGTTCTGACCCTTTCCCGAAGACCTGCCAGCCTTTGCGTTAAAAACAATTCTGCAGACGGTGCTCTTTGTTGGCGTGCGGTTTTTGAGTACAGCACGATAGGCAGAGACCACCCAATTAGAGAAAGAGATGCAGCTTTTCTATGAAGGCCTGAGGGGTTTGTTAGAGAGAAACAAATGAGAATAAAAAAAGGAAGACCAGGAGACAGGTCAGCTTGAGAAAATTGTATAGATGTTTTTAGCTTTAAACATTTTACAGAGCATTGTTTAATCTGCCGTTTCAATACGTAAGCAGGATGGAGCAAAAGCAAAAATGGCAATACGAAACCAGTGATAACTCTGGAGGAGAAGCAGATTTTACAGCTTTTTTCTTGTTTGTAATGGAAGTGGGGTTAAAAAAAGGCAAGGCAATTTTCTTGTATAATACATATTCAGAAATATGGCAATTCAAAGTGCTTTGCATCCTAAGAAAGAAAATAATAAATGGAAGAGCATTACATTCCAAGGACAAAAGAAACTACACTTAACGATGTTCCACTTATTATTTAAAGACAGCTTTAAACAACTTTGTTTTAGCCTCGATACAAAGGAACTCGTGTCCTTACTAAATGCCGCTTTTCGATTTGTTGTTCTGATTCAGCGAATGTCAAATGAACCATTGGTCTGACAAGATGATACGACAACAAATGATCTTTAATGTCTTTCGGCAATTTATAAACTAACAAAATAATGTTCTCTGAGCTACTAAGGATAAGGACATGGATGAGTTTCTGAAGGTTTTGCTGGGACGTCAGTCACTTAGTACTGGAAATGTTCTTCGGGTGATGAAAGGCCGACTCTGTAATTGTGTTTATGTCTTTTGAGGTTTAGGTCTGAGTCCATCACTGCACCGAGGTTTCCGGTCTGGTCAAGACATTTCTGGAAAAAAAAGCTATTGGACGACCTGTTTGCACACTATATGTGAAAAAAAATCTACCAACGCACATTAACCAGGATACACCATTACACCAGCTAGATACGTTAAGTATTCGACAAAAGCTGGTAGATACGGTTAAACTCTTACTGAGCTAGAACATTCATGTGGTCTTTTTTGCTTGTAAAGAAATAATATAGCGTGTTTACAAAAATGAAATGCAAGTGTATTGATTAGATTTGTTCTTTTCCATAAAACAACCCAATCAGCATGCATTAAAGTTTGTGTTTGTGATGTACCAAGACTGCTGCGTGGTACTATTTCATGAAATAAGACATCTTTGCTTAAATGAAATCCAGTGCACCCGTTCTCAACCTTTTACGGGGTCCGTAACTTTTTCAGATTCGTCTTCGTCCCACAGGAATTCAGAGGGCGCCCCTTCAGGGTTGCAGGAAATTGTTGCGCTGCCAGCCGTCTTTCCCACTCTACTGTAATTAAATCTAATCCCGGGACCTCGTTATTGTGTGGGTGTTGCAAATTACGTTCTCTGCCAGCATTCAAAGCCACTTTTAGCTGCCTTGTTTCTTCTGCCACATGCTGGGTCGCTGTGCTTTTTTAGGAGTCAAACGTAATGTTCGCCTCCATCACGCCATTTTCAAACATATGCCTGATCGTCTGTCACTCAGTCTTGTTTTGTTTCCGCAGAATAAAGTGGTGGATGTTGACAACCTGAAAGTCAAGCTCCAGGTGAGAACGCTGTTATCTTTTTTTTTTGTTTTCCCCCCACCGTTCAGATCATATCAGGCCCGTCATTTGTGACCTAAACTGAACGTGCCCAGGCTCATCTGGTAGGTTATGTCGAAGCTAAATAAATAAATCAACCTGAAACGTGCTTCAACTGTAATCGTCTGGCTGCCATTGTTAATCCCATTCACCCGAGGCGTAAATACTCCCGTTTCATCATGACTTGTTCATTTAATTAAGTAGGAGGTGACAAAATCAAACTCCCCTTAATAGCTTCTGTAAATAATCAGCTTATCTTGCGTGTGCTTTTCCCATCATGTACTACTCTGGTAATAAAAAAGAATCCAACAGTAAATTTATCACTCGGAAAATAAATAAATAATGGAAGTTAGACTTGGAGGCTGACACTGTGGCATACCCTCTCACAGTTTTGAACTAAAGCCTCATCCTCATTCCATCTTCATCAGGGTTGTTTTTAACTTTTTAATTAGAGCCCTGACTGACAAGGAGGAATTTTATCTTCCCTGTTTGAATTGAATGTTGTTTTACCAACCTCCGGCTGTAGCTCTTCCTACTGTATGTATACCGGGACGAAACAGCAGGTCATAAATCACTATTTACACAAGACAATGTAAAGTTTACTTAACATTCTTTAAAAAAATGCTTTAAGTTACATTGACTCTATAGGAATTGTCGGAGGTATTTGTATTTTTAGCACATGTTTCGGTATCATACGTAGTTATCATATGGTATTTTTCCTCCTTTGAAAAAATGCTATTAGAATAAAAACATTTATTGTCTTTTGGCTCCTACAATAATATTTTATCAAGTCATTAAATAAGGGTTAAACATGTAAAAATAAGTGTCTTATTTAGTGTTTTCAACCAAAGGTTTAGAGTTTACAGATACCTACCATATGTCATTTTACGTGTTTTAGACGGAGGTCAGAGTTATAAACGTATGTCAGCTATTATTAAACAGATCAAGGGAAACTTAGATGAATGTTTACTTGGTATAGATTTTTCAGTCCTTCAATGCCAAAACCACGATCCATTTAATATACCTGTCACCCTTAAATAAAATCTAGCATCATGAATTAAATTCACCTGGTTGAAAAATAGTGCCCACTTGTATCTATGAAGGATTTTCCTTTTGTTTCCAAGTTCCTACTGTGGAGTATTTTGTGTTGGTTTGTCACATGGGATTCCCATACAAAATATTAAGGTCCGTGTTAGTAGTGTGGAAAAAAAAAGAAAATTTAAAAAAGGCGCTGCATTTGTGCATCATGAATATTCCATGGTGCGGGTCCGTTCACTGGCTTGCTGGGGATAAGCTGGGAGGTCTTTCCATCTCGGATGCCCGTGTAATCGTGGCGCTTGTTCTGCAGATCTGGGACACAGCTGGTCAGGAGAGATTCCGCAGCGTAACGCACGCCTACTACAGAGATGCTCAGGGTAAACTTCACTGTTTACATTCCACTTTTATTCATGCTGAGAGCGTGTGTGTGTGTGTGTGTGTGTGTGTGTGTGTGTGTGTGTGTGTGTGTGTGTGTGTGTGTGTGTGTGTGTGTGTGTG
>JAVLVB010001269.1:409552-446873 GCA_032876305.1 Orestias chungarensis
TATATATGTGTATATATATATATATGTGTATATATATATATATGTGTATATATATATATATGTGTATATATATATATATGTGTATATATATATGTGTATATATATATATATGTGTATATATATATATATGTGTATATATATATATACGTATACGTGTGTTTAGTTTTCTTATAACATCCTTTTGTAACGTGATTAAAAAAAAGGTTTATGATGAATTTCAGTCAGAGCTACAGGTTTCTTGCTTTATCAAACAATATAAAGATGTAACAGAAGACTGTTTTTATTTTCTTATCTATATAAAATGATCTATAAAGATGAATATAAATTCATTTGATCGTACAATGCTACATTAGGAAGTTGTCAGGTTTAGATCATTTTCTAAATTTCTGTAATGAGGAGATAAGAACAATCAACCAGCGTACAAGTAACTCCTCAAAAGGTTGCATAACTCTGGGATGGGAAATCTTAGATTTTGGCAATAATATGCGGATCAAAGATACTAGTCCTAGAAAGATATTTAATATAGCATTTAAGCTCTGCTTAAACATAGCAACACTGAAAAAAGATATTTTTGATTGTCGCTATGGTGAAGTGTCCACATCAGCTTCCTCAGCAGTCGCAGCTGCTGATGGGGAATAAGAAACCTGAACTTCAGGAAGGTAGCAGTGACTTGCAGTCCTGGGTCAGATATAAATCTGAAAGTGTTGCTGTGGTGTTTAGTTGGTAATTGCTGTTAAATGTTAAATCAGTCAATAAAGACTGATTTAACATGCTAGGAATGAGCAATCAGGTACATACAGGGAATACATACTAGGAATTTGTTTTGGTGTAATTACACTGAGGCAGAACTAAGGACCCACACTGGATGCTGTGGTGTATTTTTGCTGTGGGCTGGATTTGAACCCCTGACCTTCTGATTGGAAGTCAGGCAACATACCACTTGAGCTATCCAGCTGTCGTTGGTCATGGTCATTGGTCACATCAAGGTTTTAACAATTTATGTTTTTGGTTACACGTGTTGGTGCTTTAGGAGCTTTAGTTTTTTTTTTTTCCATTTAGTAAGTTGAACACTATCTTCTTAGATAGTTAGTTAAATATTTCAGTGTTCATAAACGGCTAAAGGTCCAAAGAGCAAAAACCATACAATTTGGCTATTAACCTTCTACACTTGCAGATATAATTTATATTAAAATAGTTTAGGCTTCATCATGAGATGTGAGGCTGCTCATTAACCTAAATGTTGCATTAAGTTTCAAGAATCTAATTAATTTTTTTTCTTCTTTTACACTTAAATATCCAATTTTTTCCATCGTTTATCAGCACGCATGTTAATCTTATTAACTATATATAAATGCCTTGGCTAGTTTCTCAATTTCACTAATATATGGCATGAGTATGGTATCGTAAAGATACATAGATTACATTTATTATACACAGTTATTATACACAGTGTGCTGTTTGTCACCTTGTTATCTGGGATTTTCTCAGAACCTCAACAATTTGTTTTCATTATTATCATTTTTGGTTGTTGTTGTTTTGTTTCACGCTACATTTAGATGTTTTGGCATAATTCAAGCCTTGATTCTTTCACTGATCTGAAAAGGGTGAAATTGAACCCACCATTCCAAGGGGAGCAAATATATGTTTTAACAAAGGGTCAATCAAGTTTGTTTGGATAGCTTTTTTTTCTGTGTGGATTAAGTTATTTAAAAACATTAATTTGTTTTTACTCTGGTTGCTGTTATCTGATAGCATGATAAATAAATAAAAATTTTCTCGATAATCATTTGTCATCAAGCATCTAAGAGTAACAAAAAGCAAAAAGAGAAGAAATCTGTAAGGAGCAGATGGTCCGTCATGACACTATTACTCTGGCGCGTGAGTCAGATATATCTTTAACGAGACCAAACTGCAATCTGTCAAACATGATTTCATCCAGCCTGGTCTCGTTCTCTTTATCCATTGAACGTGTCTCTGTGTTATTTGCTGTATTAATTACAGTACTGTATTTAAATGCAGGGTGGAAACTGTAGACTAGCATGCCATATAGTCACATGTAACCTGTAATCAGCTGATTTCTTTTATTTTATTTTGTCCTTTGTTATTGCATGTTTTGTCCGAAACCATAAGGTTCAAGATATTACAGTCTCATTGCTCACTTGCAAGAGCAACCTACAAACATACATGAGAATATATTTAAAAAACTGCTAAAACCAGATACTTTAATACACTGTACTGTAGAAAAGACATAAAAGAAGCATTTTTTTTTTCATTTGACAGTAATTAAGGTTAGAGCTTATTCTTCTAATTAGAAGATAATTTCTGTTTTCTTCAAAGTCAGAGGTTTACGTACGCTAAGGGTCCTATTGCTTAAACATTTTGTTGAAGAAACAGATAATAATGTAATAAATAATAACATATTAGTTCAATAGTGGATGCATTAGGAAGTATTTCAAACATACTGCTTACTCTTTTTTGACGTTATTGAAAAACATTAAGAAATCAAGCAAAGAATTTTAAAAAATGGGCCAAATTTGAGGCAGGTTACAATGGAGAGATACCCTAAAAGGTACGGTATGCCGTACAAAACAAAAGACGATTTAACCAAAGGCTAAATAAATGATTGTTCTCTTCTGACTTTGACAAATTAAAACGTAAGAATAATTTCAGAACTCCTAACAGGCCTAAATGTTGATTCCTTTTTTTCTTGTTGTTTTAAACAGTTGGGATAGTTAATATGTTTTACTGCCTTTAATTATGACTGATCTCTGTTTTCAGAGTCTGAGAAGAAGAAAAGTTTAATAAGACTCAAAAGTAATCAGTGAATGGTCGTTTTAGCTGAGAGATGTTTGATTTAGCTGCATATTACTGAAAAATAGGACGAGAAAGCCTCAAACTGATCTTTATGTGAAAGGAAAATCACAATTTAAAAAGAGACTGGACGTGGTAAAACACTAAGGAGATACAGATCATTTGTAATGTCTTCATGATAAAAAACCAAAAATATCAGCTGGTTAAGCAACCCTCGCAACATCCAATCCCATCACAGTGAGCCAGTCATGAAGTCTGTTTTAAACTGAGCAGAGATGAAAATCATTCCATGCTGTATTGGACCAGACTGTAACAGAGTTTGTTATGAATAAAAATCCACCTTTGGGCTTAAATGTGGCTGATTTATTGTCTCCACTTGATGTTTGTTTCAAGCATGAGCTGTGATAAATAATATTTCACCAGAGGCGTTTTGATAAAATCTCAATGCTTCTCCTTTCCTTCCTCTCTCCTTTTTTTATATCCTTGGTTTGTTCGGCCTGTCTTTGCTCCAACCCACACATCCACCCCCTCTGCTTCTAACTTCCTGTCTCTCCCTCCCTCCCTCTCTATCTCTCCTTCTCCTCTGTCAGGGAGCTGAAGCACCGAGCGACGCAGCAGCCGAGCGAGCCCAAGTTCAAGATTCACGACTACATCGAATCTCAGAAGCACAAGTCTGGCTGCTGCAGCCTCGGGTAGCAGACGTCGAACGCCACGCAGAGAGACGGAAAGATGGAGGGAGGATAGGTGGAATTGGAGATGGGTTCGACGTGAAGGGATAAAGAAAAATGTCTGCTCTCTCTCTCTCTAATGAAAAGCCAATCTAAGCAACCATAACCCCTGAGAGGCAGACGTGGTCGACTTTGGCGCAGAGCTTATAGCTGAGTGAAAGCGAGTCTGGACTTAACCGCCATCCCTTTGCTGAAATGTGAATTTTAAATAGTTCGTGTAATGTGTAGAAACGTTTGTGATCTTTTGTGGTGACAGTTGTGTCAGAGTACAAATCAGGAGTAACGGTCTGAATTGCTATACCCGTCTGCAGGTACACCCCCCCCTTGACAAGCTGCAGGTTTTCGCGGACCATCCAAACGACTGTTGATGTGGATATAACATTTAAATTTTTCCTTGTTGTTTTTGCACCATCACAGTTTGCTTAACTTCTAGTTTTACCAGGCTGTGAACCGACCCACCCCCCTCCCCTCCTCCTCCTCCTCTTTCAGTTGAGAGCTCACAGTCAGGTTGTAGCTTAATGACCCACATCTGTTCACATCTGTACTGCTGTTGGATGGAATAAAGCCAAAATTTTGAGGGCAATTGCCAGCCTTGTTGTCTGTCTGTGCATTCATGTCGAAAATGCTGTTAATGTGCAGTTCCAGTTAGGCGTTTACATGCACTCCTCATGCGTGTCAGTGGCACATTCAGTTGGACTTTAGATCATACTTTTAACCGTTGTTTTCCATGTGAGCTGGGGGTTTTTTCTCAGCTGGAAGTTTGAATTTACTGTGGTTTTCTCCAACTCACAAAAAAGTGAATTCAGCGTCACTTAACGCTGAAGAAGACAAAGATTTCAAATCTTTAATCTAGTGTAAATTTGCTAAATAAAGCGGCTCCGTACCTTTGACTTTAGCTAGGACAGAACTAATGCGGTTAATGTTTACTTGAACTGATTTTAGTGGATAATTTTTTTCTAAGGGAGTTTCAGAGCAACCACACATTTGTTTTTGCAACCAACGTTCTTCTGGTATAATTCTCACTTAACATTGACTTCCTTTTCTTGTCCTAACTGGTACTGTTTAGTTTAACTGGTTGGTTTCCTGGGGGGAAAAACAGCTTCGTAATCAATTAGCTGTTGATTTTGAAATGAATTTGAGCAATTTGGAGGTGGTCCTTTGTAATATTTGCATGCACCTTGCTAAATAAGGTAGTTGCCCGTCAGTCAGCATGTTTTCGAGCGAGGTGTTGCAAGGAATTAAACATTTTGGGATTTCATAAATATCACTGGAAAGCCTGAGTGCAATTCCACAGTAAGCAAACCCAATAGAGTTGAGTTGTAGGTAGACATTTTTATGTACCTATGTATCATTGTTCACCTGCTTGGTCCACGCCAGAGTTTGCATAACTCGACCATCCAAGCTTGTTGGTTTCAAGCGTACCAAACAATCCTGGTGTGAAAGTGTTTCATCTGACCAAACAACTTGTCCCCAGAAAGCATTTGGCTTGAGCATGTTGGCAGCTGCAAACTAGAGCTGAACCTGAAAGTGTAAGTTTTATATCTGTCAGAAAACCAACCGAGTATTTGTCAAAAATATTTGTTGTCATGAACAATTGAGGTTTCACCATCAGTCAATTCTGGATTAACAATTCCTTAAAAGTATGTTAAGTGGGACTATTACATCCGTATTGTATGAGAATCTGCAAACGTCTAACTGGTGCCATGTGGTTTCACTTCACGTACAAAACCCAACATTTTTACTCACGCAGATTCCCAATGCCCCATACTTGCATTGTTGTGTCTATTCTAAAGATGGATGTTGTCTTCGAGACCGTGCCAAGCTGTACTTGTTGACGCACCGCATTCTGTATTTCTTTGTACACTGAATGTTTGGTTGTCTCTCCTTCTCCGAAAGGCGTTGCAGTGATCACAAAGTGCCATTAAAGTGCTTTGTTATCACACGAAAGATATAAAAAGTATATTTTTTAATGTATGTGATGTTGCCTTATTGAAGTCAGTCTAGTGTGTGTGTGTGTGTGTGTGTGTGTGTGTGTGTGTGTGTGTGTTGGTGAAAGACAGCATGCGCTGAGGTTAATGAGCCACAGTGTGGCAGCAGTTTCATATAAGTTATCTGTGCTCAAACACAATAAGTACACCTTTACTACAGCAGGATAGAAAATAAAATTCTACTGTTACTAGTTACAGTGATTGTTACTTCTGTAACAACAGTAATCAAATGAGATTTTTTTTTAAATTTTTTTAACTCTGATATAAACTATGGTTTTTCTTTTTTTTTTATTAGTAGTGTGTTTTGGGGTTTGAAGTTACAGTGGGTGGGGTACATGTGTGATTATCTGTTACACCAGAAATCAGCCTCGACACATCCATCTATAGCCTGAGTCACTCTGCAGATGCAGAAGTGAGATTATGCGGGGGTTTTTTTGTTCTTTGCTGTGAAAAAAAAGGAATTACAATTCATGGTAAACTGATAGGGGAAAAAAATCTAACTACAAAGAAAAAAAGAGAAGAGATTCTTACCATAAAATCCAGAAACAATCAGTTTGTTTATGCAATTTGACTCTAAAATGATTAGACATTTCGTTATTTAGTGGCACTAAAGCAATTTTAGCTGAAACCCTTTTCTGGATACAAGCTTCCAAACTTTCGTCCCAGTTTTTTTATTTTTTTTAATGGGTCATCTTTCTTTGCTTATCATGTGGCGAATGCGAAGTTCTCAGCTAACAGTGTTATGCATATCATGTTACCGGTGCTGACACACTGTTTTATATCCACTAAGCTGTGTTATCCTTGGTAGATTTGGCGACAGGCTGATGCTAACGGCCTTGAAGATGCAGTTTAAAAAAAATAGTTCTTGGCTAATTGTCCCTGTGGACATGCATAATTCATCCAACTGATTAGGAAAAGTTCTTATTTTAATGATGAAGAAAAATGCAGAGAAAAGTTTAATGGTGTGACAAAAATAATAATGATAATCTTCATCAAACAAACAAAAACAAATCTATGTATATATGTATATATGCACATACCTGTGTATGTGTGACACTGGTATACACACACACACACACACACACACACACACACACACACACACACACACACACACACACACACACACACACACAAGTTGTTGGTGCACGTCTTGCTTGTGCATCTGTGACCAAGAAAGCAAGTCTTTGTGATGTATTAAGGTCCACGGTATCCAGGGTAATGTCAGCATACCACCAAGAAGGATTAACTGTGGACCCAAGAGGAAGCTGTCTGAAAGCTATAGCAAAATCTTTGCTCCCTCGTGCCAATGCAAACATTGGTTTCAATGGTGCAAAGAGCGCAAATCTTGGGCTGCGGACAATGTAAAACATGTATTGTTCTCTGATTAGTCCACCTTTACTGTTTTTCCCACATCCGGGAGACTTGCGGCGTGGAGAAGCCACAAAGAAGCGTAACATCCAGACTGTTGCATGCCCAGACTGAAGCATAGGGGTGGATGAGTGATGGTTTGGGCTCCCATATAAGGGCATTCCCTTGGCCTTATACTTGTGCTTGACTGGCGCGTCACTGCCAAGTACAACCAAACCATTCTGGATGACCGCGTGCATCCAAGATGAAGAACATGAAAGTGAAGTTGAACATGTCCCATGGCCTACACAGTCACCAGATTTAAATAATGTTCAGTCACTTTGGGGTATTTTTGAGGAGCGAGTCCGGAAAACGTTTTCGTCCACCACCATGACATTGTGACCTGGCTACTTCCTGCAAGAAAAACGGCCCAAAATCCCTCTGACCACCGTGGGGGACTTGTATTTTGTCCCTCCCAAGACAATTTGAAGCTTTCTTGGCCTCAAAAGGAGGCCCTACACCTTACTAATAAATGATTGTGGTCTAAAACCAGGTGAGTCAGTTTTACTGACCAACCCTTGTATTTATATCCCTATATGTGTGTTACCTTTGATACTTTAGGTTTCCCTAATATGTATGGATAGATAGCGTTGTTTGGTTCATTTATTTATTTATTTAGTTTAAATACTTAGCAAAAGTCAAAAGAAATGACAGTTCCAAACGAAGGTCATCATACACTAGTTAGAAACGTTGCCGTGTCCGGGTAGCCTCCGTCTGTGTTCACTCATCCGCTAAAACAGCAGCGGGGCTGGTCCGTGAACGCACCTCCCTCTTCCTGAGTGGCTTTCCCACTTCTGCAGAGCAGCAGTAGCGACACGTCTCCACCAGCTGAGAGGATTCAGTCACGCAGAGATCTGATCGCTCAGGACCCGCAACTGGAGCCTCAGCTGGGATCCAACTCGCGTGGAAGTGAGGAGAAGAGTGGGAGGGCTCCACCAGCGCTGCTCCACGGACTTTCCTCCCAAACCGGACGGGATCTGTGTGTGTGTGTGTTTCTTTTGAACAGACCCCAATCATTTAAAGCGTGTCACTAACACATAGGGGGTGGGGGGCAACAGGTTTCGCCATCACTTGCGTGGGATAAAGCGAGGCTCACCATGCCCAGCAGGAGCCAGCATCTGCGCCCCCGGCTCTGCACCCTGCACAAGGGGGACAACGGCTACGGCTTCCACCTGCACGGGGAGAAGGGCAAGACGGGCCAGTTCATCCGGCTGGTGGAGCCCGACAGCCCGGCCGAGTCCTCGGGGCTGCGCGCAGGAGACCGCCTGGTGTTCGTGAACGGAGAGGAGGTGGAGAGCGAGAGCCACCAGCAGGTCGTGTCCCGGATAAGAGCCACCGGTGGCCCGCTGGAGCTGATCGTGGTGGACCCGGACACGGAGCAGCTGCTCAAGAGGCACGGCCTGAAGTGTTTGAAGGAGTACGTCTCCGAGGGGCTCCCCATGGAGATGGAGGAGGAGGAGGAAGAGCACGAGGAGGAGGTGGAGGTGGTGAAGGACATGGAGGCAGAGGGGAGAGAAGCAGAGGACGTGAAGGTGGCAGAGGTGGAAGATGAGGATGAAGAGGAGAAGGAGATGCCGGAGGAGGTGGTGAAGGTGGAGGAGCAGCACCAGGAGGAGACCCCCAGGGAGGTCACCCCGGTCCCGGCGGTGCCGGAGAGGAACGGAGAGCTCCATGAGCAGGTGGAGGAGAAGCTGAGCGTCAGCTCCGTGAAGGTGAGGCCGACACTGAAAATGAAAAAGGTCGAAACATCCACCTGTTGGTGTGATTTAACTAGGACACTGACTCTGGTGGTTCGATTGGTATCAAGCTTTTGATGACAGCAGCCATTCATTAAGAGGCAGGTGGAGAGAAAAGTTGTGTCTGTGTCAGAAACATGGAGCCACCCGGGTCAGAGGCTGCTTAAATGGCCTGCTGACGAACCATGTATAGAGGTTTCATGCGATTCTAAATGTTTTAACAAATCTTTGTAGAAGAATCCAATTCAAACTCAGATCAGACATGCAACAGACAAAAGGTTAATGTGATACATTTGGAAATAAGCCATGAATAACCAATTTTTGATGCGCCTGACAAAAGATTTTATTGCTTACGAATGCCCACCCCATGAACCTGCCACCCTGGTTGGTTAGCCGTAAAACCAACTATTGCTCTCGGCTAATGGATTTCTCCGGCTTCATCTCGATGAGCAAACCCGGCAAGTTCAGTATGTCGGAGCAACGAGGCGGTTCAAGGTGCTTCACACAACGACAAAAACAGCAAACGAGCGAGAAACAAAGAAAAACGATGTCATGTTGTCGTTCCTGTGAAGTAACAGCAACTGATTTAAATTGTCTGAAAACAAAGAGGCGTTCTGGATTTTGAAACCTTTTGGTTAATTAATAACTCTGGTAAAAAAAAACAGAAGAATAAAAAAAGCAGGGAGAAAAATGTAGGTGAAAAGTTTGATACTGGACTAGAGGTCATCGACTACAAGAAACGACCCTGATCTTTGCACCGTCCTCAAACGAGCAGGAAACACACGCGGTTCTGTTTATTTCTGTTCACATAACGGATCTCTTCGTGCGATCTTGTTCCTCCCTTTCGTCTTTGCCTGCTAAGCATTATGGCGGGGGTGATTTTGTCTTGTCTTTCTCCTCACCGTTGCATCTGTGTGTGAGAGACGGCGCTTAACTCGAGGCCCTTCAGAAACACGCCGCAGTCGAGGACAGCTGTGGCCCCTCGCTGAGACTTCCTGGATGTTTACCCCCGAGGCTGTTTCTGTCTGTGTCCGACGCTCCTCCTCAGCTCATAATGGGGGGTTAAAAAAGGGGGCAAGAATAAAAGCTGTTATAGCTTCTTTTACTGCATATTGTACTAACTGAACTATAAACAGTTTCCTGTGAGCTGCGAGAGCCTGACAAGAGATAAAAACCAAGAGTTATTTTGTTGTAAATGTGAATAATATCACTACAGAATTGGACCAATGAGGCAGCTGAGAGCTGGTTTATTCTTATTTTACAACATATATTTAGTAACATGACAATCTACCGGATTTCTATAGAGAAATCTTAAAAAAAAAAAAAAAAGCTGCATCTGACTTTATTATTTTTGTGTTTTTAGGAAAAAAGTGTGGGCAGATCTGCTGTTTCCCTCCTTTGTATAATTTATCCCGGGGCGATAACAAAAGTTACACTTATTTATTTATTTCTTTTTTGTTTTTCTCCCTCTTCATGTTTAGACAGTCAACAAATCAGCACGTATCACATAAAAGACTTTGGGTATATGTTTATAACAAAAACGATATATATTCTGGGATACTTTTAATACCTCTTCACACAAAAACTCTTTAAGCTTTAATGGTAACTAAACAGATCTTAGCAGCGGTGGCTACTGCTGCTCTACATCTATCTTCGCTCATAACAACAATATAATGACAGCTTTGGGTTTTCCATTGGAGGCAGTTCCATTTGGATTCATGTTTCTGGTATTTAAGAGATGTGTTTTTTTTCTCTCTCTCTCTCTTCTTCTCACATGAAAATAGCGACTGCCCACTCATGGTTGTGCTCCACACTTGAGCATTGCTGGGTTATGTTGTTTGTCCAAGGAATACAGAGCAGTTGTTCTGGTGTTTACTCCCGATACTCTCCGCAGATGGCCTAATGGGGCTGCGGCAGTTCTCCTGAGTCTGGCACGCTAACCCTAGGGGAAGTGGCGAAAACAATAGCCTCCCCCACAAAGTCATTTTGAAGTGTTTTTTTTGTTTTTTTTTATTCGGCTTCCCTTTTGCTGTAACATAGCCAATAATAGAATCCCATTTGGGAACTTTCTTTGAGCTAAGGATGGTTTTCCAAACTTGTGGAAGTAACTCGAAGGTATCCCAGTGAAAATTTGACCCTAGAGTCACTTTTAAGTTGAGTCACTGAGTTGCAAGGCCACATTGATGTGTGTGCTGCATTAACTGAACTGTTTCAGGAATTTTCTGCCTGTATCCTGTCTGGCATTCCTGCGTCCAAGCCCCTGTCGCTCAGCCAGTGACACACACACACACACACAAACACACAGACCTCGTGCACCCCAGGCGCACCATGCTCTGGTTCAAACAGTCCAACTCTACATGTCTGCTCTCACCTTTTGTGCCCGAACTTTGAATTCGCCCTCTTGGAAGCTGAGGAAGCAAAAGCTTGCGGTTGCCACGGCAACTCGCCGTGTGCGCCTGAAGGCCCGGTGCGGAGTGCGCGTGTTGAGGATGGAGGTAGGTGGATGTGCGAACGTGTGAGGGGAAGGAGGTGTGAAAAATGGATGAGCAGTGATTAAGGGTCAAAAACGTTCAATGCGCCCCAGGAGAACAGAATCCGCTAGCGTCACTGCAAAGCGGAAAAACAGAGCAAAGCACATCAGCCGTTCCAAAGGTCATTGCCCTGTTTACCAGGGTGTAAAAATGTTTTACTCTGTCATCATGGAAGAAAGAGTCTGGAGGATGTTGCCTCCACTGGAAGCCCATTAATAAAAATATTGAGTAAAAATGCATTGAAATTACAAATGCAACGGTTGAAATATATCAGCAATCAAACCTGAATGCAGTACTTAATGAAATTATGTAACAACAAAGAAAAAAGCTTAAACTGAATGGTTAAAGGTCAAAAGTTCTTTATGAAAGGTTATGCTGAATTTACTCCCATCAACATGTTTCCAGACAACATTGCAAGAGTGTGTCAATAAATGATTAGATACCAAAAATAAAGCAACTCAGAATCTGGGTCTGAGCATGCGCTAAAAGTTCAGAGAAATGTTTACTTTAACACTCTGGGAATTTAGTGGCACAAATAATACAGGGTTATTTAATCGTTACATGTTATCATGAAAGGTTTTAGACAATCTAGACATCTTAGCTTACACATTTTTTATTTGAGGTTCTGTTGAGTATTTATACACCTGCATTAAAGACATTTGATTTGGAGTCAGAACTTAATATGTATAATATGAAAAATCTAATTTGAGCGTGTTCTAGTTAAAAGTTACAAAAGGAATTTATCTCTTGTCTTTTATTGCATAGGGAATAATAGTTGATGAAAATTATATTATTATCAATAAATCATTTTTATCTGTTGCTATAATTTTAAACCTGAAATTGTGAGTTTTTCATAATGCTGGCAGACAGCCTCACTTCTGATATGTGAGAACTAGATTTTTTGAAAATATTGATTGTTATCAGGTTTGAGCCAGACAGATATTTTTATTGAAGCCTTTAAACCAACCAACATGTTGACTTGGAATATATGTTCATGTATTTAGTCGATGACATGTTTATGTATATAGTTAAGAATTCATCCATAACTAGTGTAAATAACCATAGATCTCTATTAAAAAAATGTGAACTGTAATTTATGTAAACCAGTAGGAAATTAGAATTTATTTTAACATGTATAATTGCTGTTTCTCCTTTAAAGTAGAGGAACAGGGCTTTATTTGATGATCAAGTCTCTTAAGGAGCACAAAGAAAGTGAAAAAGAATTGACTAATATTGAGAATCTTAGCTTGAAATTATGCATATTTAACACAAACATTTTTTTTGAGTTAGGCAGTTTTACATCTAATGCCTCTTTTATAGTAACAGGGTTCCCAACTGGCTTTTTGTTAACCTCATGACTGTATAGTTAAAGCGTTATGATAAGACAAAATCTGGAGCACCTTGATTTTTGAAAGAGCTTAAATGCTAAATAAGAACAACATTCATTAATAACAACACTGCTATGAACATGCTGTACGTCAACCTTTTCAAAGTATTGTGTGCAGTAAGATGCATTTTTTTTTTTTTTTTTTTTTAGAAAAGCAGCTGCACAAAAGACTGGGAGTAAATTTAGTTTGTTATATAACCTGGATCTGATAAAGCAGTTGGTTGCTTTAAAATGTAACCAGACCCTACCAGGACTAGAGAAATGATTAACTATGAGGATTTTAAGCGAAACGCTTAAATCGACAGGTTTATGATTCATGTTTCTTTATTTAATAATTAGTCAAAGTTTTATAAATAATCTTCCAAATAAGTGAAACTGTATTTAAATCGTATATTTGGAGCGGTTATTTGCAATAAACCCCGTGTTATTGATACAAATTGCACTAGGAGGGTTGCAGTAGGAGCTGTCTGCTTTCATAAGCTTATCTTTAAACAGTAATTACAGAAGAGGAAGAGCACTTGTGTCAGATGAAATTGGCGGTGTCTAGATGCGATCTCAAACTCAGGGATGCATTTCCTAAGTTTATATCTGCGTGTGTGTGTGTTTGTGACTCTGCGGCTCCGTGGTAGACGTGTCAAAGTGCCCTCTGTTTGCCATTTCTTCTCTCTAATCTGGTTCCTATAAAAGCTGCTTATTAAAAAAAGCTCGAAACCGACGTCTCCCTCTGCTTAGTTAATTAGTTTTACTCTCGCTTTAATGGGAAACCTATGCAGAAACACATGCTTCTGCAACAGAAACGTCCTCAAGCATGTCAGGCTTTTTTTAGGGGTTTTGCAAGACAGCTGTGACTCATGTGAATAATATTTGAACTGTCAAGACACTTGTTTTCCATTTGTTAAAGCCCTCATATAATGTTTCAAAATGAAGGGCCTCCATTGAAGTCTTTTGCAAAAGACAACAACGAACATAACTGTATCTTATTTAGATTTGATTTTATAAACCAACACAATGTAGTGCATAATCATAAACACACAAAACTTTGGTTTTTGCCCTTTCTTCTCTGTTATTAGCCAGCTCTAGCTAAGTGAGACTATATGAGAAGTGTGTGCACACATTACCTCTGTGTGTTTCAAACTCCCAAATGGTGGAAGGAGATCATCAAGCTAAGTTTTAAGTCTTTTGTCTCAAGTTTTCTTCCAGGATTTTGTTTTATTTAGTTCCATTATTTCCCACTAACAGCTCATAACTGCTTTCCTGTCTCTGCTG
This sequence comes from Orestias chungarensis, assembly GCA_032876305.1. Lineage (NCBI taxonomy): Eukaryota > Metazoa > Chordata > Actinopteri > Cyprinodontiformes > Cyprinodontidae > Orestias > Orestias chungarensis. Next base: position 423,410 of record JAVLVB010001269.1, read on the forward strand.
AAGTGAAGCATCACCAAAGCATGGTGTTGTGTCCATCATTCTCTGTCTAGATTATGTATTCAGGGTGATGTGTATTGTTGAATTTTTATGTGTACGCCAAAGTCCAGAGTATCTTTATCTTCATTAATATACATAAACATTTCAAACTGGACCTTCTAAGACTTTCTTCTAGCCCTGGCTTGATTCTTATCACATAATCCTGCTTTCTCCACAACTTTCTCCCTATTCTTTATGATGTCCACTAATGTTTCCTAACAAATCTCTTAGGATTTATGCTTTATAGCTCGACTGAATGACATATGATTGGACACGTTGCGTATGAGATGAAAGAACAAAAATAAACGTTGAAAATATTTAATACAGTATGAAAAGTTTTTGTGTGCCAGCATTGGTTTGAGCTATTACTCAAGTCATGACATTTGAAAGGCACACTTTAAGGATTAGCTAGTTGATAAGGCCGATAATAGAACAGACGTCAGCTCTGGGAAATTATTTGCATCGGAGGCAAAAATGGACACACCTATAGTAACTATTTGAGCCAGGATGGTCAGGAGGAGGTTTGGACCTCAGGACGTTAGTGCTGGTTTCCTGTCATTGTTGTTGGCGGACGATTCTCCCACTTCCTTCGGCTTGATCCCTCTCTGACCCATTTTTCAAGGACAAACAATCTTTCTTGAACAAATCTTTGTTTTATCTTCAAACAATCATGAGTTTAATGACAAACCGACTTGTCTGTTTGGTTACTGATTGTGTTCGGCGCAACAACTGACGCTCAGCTGTGGTTAAAAGCAAACAGTTTGTCCAGCTGACGTCTCGCTGCCTCTGTGCGTCTGGTTACTATCAAAGCTACTGTGACAAAGCCAGATTATTATTCCCTGTTTGTGTAATGAAGTGCCGTCTGACAGGATCAGATGTACTGCGTGATTCACTCAGACCACCTGCAGACTCTCACTTGGACGTGCGCCTTATTTATATTTGTTCTGTGTGGGTGTTTCTCGGTGATCTGCAAGCACATATTGGTGTGGCCATGCTTGTATGTGCGAGTGCATTTGAGAGCAAATCCTATTTTGTTTACAAGACTTGCACTTTCTTGAAGGTTTATGAATTTCTGATCGCGAATTATTATTATTTTTCTCCGTATGAGAGGTTAAAGGCTACCGCCTGATATGTACATACAATAACAGAAAGCTTAATCAATTCTTTTGTATCCCCTAAGGATCACATAAGCCCCCCTGCAGAAGACACTTCATGTAAACATTTTTGTCTCGCTGCCTTCAGTGGATGTGTGTCTTATGTGGAAATGCACTGATCAGAAGAAGTTTGAAGAACAGCATTCAAAATATTTCTTTTCTCCCTCCTGCCTCTTGTCTTAATATTCTTAGCTCTTAATTGGGGCTAACATTAGTAGACATATTCATGTGTGGATTCAGATTTACTTTGTTCGGCCTTCCTGTGATCCACTTAAGTCTTTCTCTCTTTAATGAAAGACAGACAAGTCTTTGCATATTGTATAAAACACAGTTTTTCTTTAAAGTACGTATGGTTAGTTCCTCTGGTACCTCATTTCCACCAAGGGCTGGTTACGTGCTGGTGCTAGAGTCGGTTCGCGGCTGGTTCCGAGTGCGAACCGACAAAGAACCGTTTGTTTTTCCACACGCTGGTGCTGGCCGGAAAGCTACGTCATTGCGACCATCCATACGTATGCGTACGTCACCATTACCCAGTAGATTTAGCGCCAAATCCAACCGCCACAAGATTGCAGCAACACTTTTTTAGCTTGTTCATAATTAGCTCACCACTGCGCTTAGACCCTCCCGCAGCCATCTCTCACTGGAGGTATTGAAACACCGGTTTGGTCCTTTAAGCCCCCTCAAGTTTTTTTTTGCACTTCGGTGGAGGACCACACTGCAAGCAGGAAGTTTGTCTCCTCTGACCACTGCTGCTTTGACTTCAGGCCCATTTTGTTACTTTTGTCGCACAAGCAACTCCAGTGTTGTTTAAGAAAAGGCCGCTCCTGTTTACCGGCTAGTAGTTGTTACGTAGCCCCGCACCCAGTCGCTGAGGTCATCACGTCAAACCGGTTCTTTCCTCTGGCCCCAGGAAGAGTTGGGACCAGCTAAGCACCAGTTTTGATCCAGTTTGGAACCAGTTTGGTCAGTGGAAATACAAAGAACCGGTGCTAACTCTGGCTCTAGCAACGAACCAGCACTGGAACCAGTTTGGTGGAAAAGGGGTCTGATTTTCCTGAAAATAGCATAAATAAAGTGCTGTTATACTAAACTGTGCTTTTCTAGGGAAATTAAGCCAGGCACTTCAGAACCACTCCGAAAATTTCCATATATAACATCTTAACTTAAAAACAGAATAAAACGGATAAAACAGATCATCTGTGTTGCACTCTTGTTCACCCTTGCTGTTATCTTCCGAGGTCTTGCTCTCTCTGGCAGATATATCTCTGCTTGTTGTTGAAACACAATCTTTTGTAAAATGGATAATTAATAGTCATTTCTTTTTATGATACAGAGAATTGCCACTTTTAACAGTTTTTTGATCGGATTGAGATAGATACAGATTAAATCCTCTAAATGAATCGTTTACATGAGCATGGAATGCATTCATTCGACCGTGATTTGCATTTACATTCTCCTGGTTGTGTTTGCGATAGAAACTCAGAGTTGTGAAATCTCACTTAATCAACCACAGAAGAAGACGTCATACTTTCGCCTGTAATAATAAAGGTAAACAACAAGCGTTGAATCGCGTTGGTGTGTTGTGATCCCCCTCAATGGACTGGTGCCAGAGAGCAGTGTTGCCTTTCTAATCAAGCTACAGTTGTGGGCCTTGTGAACCTTTTGGGAGGAAATAAAAGAATAGAGTTGTCATGGGAGATTACATATCAGCTGACAGTGTTTTCTAAGATGGTTAACCACAATATTTGTGCGATTTTTTCAAACAAAAAAAAGAGCATGGCAGTCTACTTTGTAAAACAACACTTAGGCGGCAGAGATCATATGGTGTTACGTTTTTTAAAGATGTTGATATATATTTATACTCGAAACAGAAACAGGAAATGAGAGACAGCAGAAAACAAGTCCCAGCCGCCCTTTGACTGTGAACCCTATCATTTTAACCCTTAATCCAACCCATCTCTTTATGAGACATGTTTTATGTTATGTTGCTTAAATGCCACACAACACAAAACTAAAGCTAAAGATGACTGAGTCCAGATGAATTGGCAAAAACCACAATGCATCATTTTAATGATCAGGATCATAGCAAATAATCAACCTGGAGAGCGCTTGAGAATATGCTATCATTGCTGCTCACAGCACTCTATCCTGTTGAAACCTTTGTGACATCAGCCACAACAACAGAGCCGCTGTGTCCGGGTCAGGAGTGGAACCTGAACCCCTTCTGTCTGTCAGGGTTGGCGGTGCCTGCGTCTCATGGGATACCAGACAGAAACTGCACAATGGCACATTCCAAGTCCCCGCTTCATTATGCTAAAGGCTCACCACCCTCGTCGGACAATAAGCTGAACGGTCCGCTCCTCCCCGTTGGGTTGGAAATGACTCGACCCTCATCCTGTAATGCTCTCAGTCCCTTTCTGTTTAAATCCTGAGACAAATCCCTTTCAAATATACCAAACTACAGTGGTTAAATAGGTAAAAAAAACTGTTTTGTAGAACAAAACTACATAAAAATTGTTAATATTTACAAGATTGACATAAATCTGATAAGCGTCGGCAGGATCTTTTCATTTCTTTAAGAAACATTATGTTTCAGAGCTATGAAGATTGCTGGGACTGAGGACATGGGTGGTAATAATGTCACAGTGGCTTGCTATCAGCTAGTTTGCCTAATTGGGGAGTAAATGTTGGTAAGATGATATGAAAAGCTTCAGCCATGACTGGTCATTGAATATTGATGAGCCGAGTTGTACCCACGTAACCAAGTGACCGTTGCTTTTAACAACTCTTACAAGTGTTTTGAAAGTGTAACAGTGGGTCAAAGATGTTTTTTGAATTAGAGGTTTTGCCAAGTTGAATTTCCAACCGTCTTCTCCCGATGCACCGACAGAGCTGAACATTTTTCGTCCTCTTGTAAATAATAATTTTGAATATGTCTCTTAGTAGTTTAGTGACCAGACTTGATGCAGCGTAGTGGCCTTTTTTTTAGCCCAAATCTGGGCATTTAAACTTATTTAAAATCGTATTCAAGTGGTTTATAAGTGAGCTCATGACTCTTAGTTCCTCAGCAAACTCTAGCAACAATGGCAGCTACGTTCTAGACATGAACTGGGATGGGAGTGCTAGGTAAGATAATAAAATAAAAACCGTGATGAAAGAAGATATCTCTTCATCTATCATTTCTAAGCCCAGAACTTCTGTGGCTGTCTAATAAATGTCTGCCTCTACTGCCCCACCCACAAACACATAAAATCTGAGACAGCAACTTTACGTGATCTGGTGCCAGAATGCAGCAGAGCGAGCTATTAATCGCCTGGCTCCCATGTTCTGTGGTTTTTATTACAGTAAGGCCACAGGAACAGAGCGTGACCAGTTCATGTCGTCAGTTCTGCTTGTTTTCAACAAGGCATAAATGCTCACATTTTTTTCAATATGTCAGCAGTTCTATTTTTCATGTTGACCTCTCTTTTTTTATGAGTAATTAAATTGTTTTTGCATCCATCTATTGTGTTTTCTGTTTACTGTTACTTTTTTGGGTGTAGGATAGATTGACCTTGCTACTGGGTGGATTTTATACAATCTCTAGTAAATAAAAGAATAAATATGAACAAAGGTAAAAACCCCTGAAGTGTTTCCTAAAACGTTGCTGTTACAACCACCAAGCTTAATGTATTTTAGTTAGATTTTACGTGACAGACCAACGCAAAATAGCAAATAATTGAGAGGGGAAAGGAAAATGTGTTTTTGCAAATAAAAAAGTAGAAAATTGTAATTTTTTTCTTCATCCTTCCTAAGTCAGAACTTCGTAAAGCAACCAATTGCTCCCTACAAAAACGTTCTACGTCCGGACACTGACTTTTTCCTTTTGTTTTCAAAACAGCTTAAGCTAAATCAGATTAAGGTCTCACCACAGGTTGTAATTCAGTTTCAGTCTGCACTTTTACTAGGCCATCCCAACACATATATATCCGTTGCTGTAAATCTGTGAATTGCAGCGTTGACTGTGTGTCTTGTGTCATCCAACTAGAACAGATGTCTGCATTTTTTGGCATCCCTGCTTCAAAAAATATTTTTTCAAATGATTTAAAATGCCAATCGGATTTGGCAAAGGCCTGGTTACAAGCCAGTTATTTGCTTTAGGTGTGTTGAAGCCGGATTGTATCTATAACCTGCGGGACAGTAGCTCTGGATGGCCAGGGTAAGCAACTACTTTAGTTTGTGGCCTGTAGCCTCAGACAGGTTTCCTAACAGGATGGGCCACTATTTATCCAAATCCATCTTTCAACATTTAGTACTGCATCCATATTCTCTCTACAAAGTCACACTTAGTAGGATGATGGATTATTTTATTTTATTAAATAGTACTGCCTCAGATTTCTCCCCAACTTTATCTCTGACCTGTCTACTGTGCCTCTTGTTGGTAGTGATTATGTTTCTAATCGTCCGATTTCTAAAGAAAGTGAAAGTGATTTTTTATCTTGAGGTATCAGAGTAAAATGGGGATGAATATAAATGCCCTTATGCAGTAGTTTGTGTGGTAGCTCTTATATCATCCCAGTAAACTGCTTTGAAACTTGCGCTTCTAATGTGATATGGTAGTTCTAGTTTGTAGAGAATTAAAACTCATCCATTTAGTCTTATCAGTGCCGCCACACTTGCTGATATATCTGGCACCTCCTATATAGTGGGGAACCTTCAAATAGGGAATTTGTTTTCCCGTCTTTCCTTTTTCTCCCTGGTCTTTAGCTCCAGACAGAAAAAAAAACATAATAAGTGGTAAAATTAAAACAGACAAGATGTACAAAAATGTGCTTGGTGCTTCAGACTGACCAAAAGTCTACATCAAACATTTATTGAGCCTGATCTTGAAGCTGTGACGTGACAAATGAAGCTTACAGTGTCCCATGTCACTCCTAATCATTGTGCCTGCTTGCATGTCTCTTCAGTGGTTGCTGCAGTTGCTGATCAAAGAGGCCAAACTCATGAGAGATCTGTCTTACTTCATTGGAACGACAGGGGTAAGGGGGGTACAGTCTGCACAGAGCGTTGACAGAAATGGCAACCGGCCAGCGGTGTGACACGTTGTCACTAATGATCTACAGAAAGTGTGATTTCACAGCATGTCATTTTTTCTGCATACAGATGTGCTGTTCTAATGCATCACTGTGTTTTTATGGGGGGAATTTGGAAAAGCGCTTCAAATTGAATGCTGTTTGTTTAGTTGTTTTTTTCCCAAATGAATAATTTTCTGTTTATATTTCTGCCTGTAGTTGTTTGTCAAATTGGCTGTTAGGGAGAATGTGAATTTTTGTGGCTGGCTGAGTGGCAGGGCTGGAGCAGCTGAAATCTCACACTCAGATCGCTTCATCTACTCCAGAGACAGGGGTTTATGGCTCCAGCTCTCCTCCATTGAACAGTATCATCACAGCAAGCTAGATAATGCAGACGGACCGCTGGCTCAGGAGGAGGATGATAAGCATTATGGATATTTATTATGGCACTTGTGACTCCCTGAAGATTCATATCAGTCAAGCCTACTTAGAAATCAGAATTGATGAGGCTCTTCACCTGTTGATATGCAATATATCTGAACTGCTATTGTTGCTTACAGAGGTATGAATGGCCATTTTTGCTTTTTACACTGGTCCAGACTAACACATTTTTTAGTTATTCAGATAGATTTCTAAAACGTCATCTAAAGTCAAATGATTGACTACAATAAATTGCTCTTTTAAAGCTCCATGTTTCAACTTTGGTTAACATTTGTCTAAGACACAACAAAATAAATCAAAAGTCAAATATATGAGTCATGAGTCATGGTGCGGGGATGATCAGAAGAGACTGGTGCACCTCACAAACTAGAAATATTAAATATTAAAAGAACATATAATGACAAAGAACTGTTTAAACATAGGCATAAATGTTTCACGAATTTAGTCACTATGTGGCTTAAGGAGAAGTGAGTCGATGGTCTGGAGCATCCTTTGGAAAACGCTAATCTCAGTCGTATTTAAAATCTGTGAGTTGAACTGAAAAGATGTCCTGTCAGGACAAATGGGCAAAACTTCTTGCGAAATATATTTATTTTTATGGAAGAGTTCTTAGAAAGTATGTAATATAAGACTATTGCTTAAAATGAGAGGAGAAAAAACAGCATTATACAGGATTAACAATCAGTGTAATCAAATTATTCCTGCACTTTAGGAAGCTGTGGCTTCATATTAAGTTGGTTGTTGTTTTTTTTTGTTGTTGTTTTTTTTGACACAAAGCTCCATGGTTCCGTCTATAGCAACTAAAAATAAAAATAAAATGTTTTGGGAACAAACAAAAGAGTCCTGTGTTTGCGCTATATGACTTAACGATTAAAATTTGTTTCTACTGAAGTGTTAATCCACCTAATGCAGTGTGTAAACAAGGTTTCAATACAAGAAAAATATTTTTTTACTATTCCTCTGCCTTCTTAAAAGGTGCTATTTTTATAAAGGATGCAGCTACAGTTCGCAGTTTTGTGAGAGAAAACTGTCTCCTTTATGTATGTTCTCCTAATTAGGTCCAATTTAGATTGATATCTTTTTCAAGACAAATATATGTGTTGTTAATTTATCATTAATGCGATAATACCACAGAACATAATGATAAAACTCTTAGTTTATAATTCCCTACGCTTTCCACCCTGCGAAAAAATCACCACACCTTGCAGATTGCTTTTGTGCATCTCTACTTGTAAGGGTCTAAAACGTGCTAATCACAGTGGTAAAGTTTGTACATGTTCCCTAAATGTTTTTATTTTTTTATTGTCATCATACATCAACCTCCACCTTCAATTCAAACACCTCCCAAAGCTTAAAATGTCTAACAGGTACTTATCTTCATTTGGAGGATTTTGCATTTACTGATCAAACTAAATATTTCAACTGCCGTCAAATGGCAAATTATCCAGCAGCTGATATCTTTGTGCACATTTTCATGTGTAGATACTGATTTATCATGAAAAAACATCCTACTTGGGATGAGCTCTTTGCTTTTTTTGCGTTCACATTCCAAATTCACAATAAGTGTTATTATATTATTCTTACTCATTATACATATGTTGATGTAAATCAAGGTAGGTGCTTGGAGTGATTTTTAAAGCAATACCGAGTGTTGCAGCCGGGGCACTGAAGTTCGTGGTACCTGAATGGATTTTAGGCAACCCTGAGACTTGGGACAGGATGCAACTCACCCTGGCAAGGACAAACAGAGGATAGTCTGTATCTCTGAGGAGTGGAGGGCCGAGGAATCTCCACACGGTTCGGCAATCTGTGGAATCTGCTAAGCACGCACAAGCCAGGACGAAATCCAAGACACTGGCAAATGTGGTTTGTGCTTCAGCTGTTGGGTGCATTACCATGACAGGCACAACATGTACAATATACCATGTTTCAGAGGAAACCGGTCATGATCTATCTGTAAGTACTAACTGATCAAACAGAGTGTCTTTTGCCAAGTGTCTTATCTGGGCAGAGAGAGACAATCGGTGCTTCATCAAGTACACTGAACAGAGCATTTGATTCTTACAGTGTCAGTCCTGGCACAAGGTCGGCTCAGTTCAGGATCATTTGCATACTCCTTGACATTTTATTTGTTTAAGCTTTGTTCCCAGACCCCACAGCTTGCAAAATAACGTGATATGTGGACAAAAAACGGTCTGTCTCCTCGACAGAGTTTGTTTGGTTAAGGCAAAGCCTCTACAGGAGGGCTGTGAAAATCCCTAACTCTCCTTTCTAACATGGATAATGTAACGCAACACACGATAATACAACATCATCTCACCAAAGTGAAGCTTCATATCTCTCTGGGAGCTTAAAAAAATCCCCAACAACTTGTCTTGCTCATGAATATTTGCTCTAGTTTTATACTAACATCAAAGTCAAATTGTTGCTTTTCAGTCTTTGTGAAATTTTCCTCTGAGAAAATAAAACAATTTTTGAAATGACAACTCGTGCAGGGACTAAGACTTTCCCTTTGAAAGAGAGGAAGCTAAGCACAGGAACTGTTGACACATCTTTCCTCAATATGCTTCCGTATCTTGCTTAAACTTCCTAACTTGAAAGAGAAATCAGCACAAAAACAAGCCACTGCTCTGAAGCCCATACTGTACGCATACAGTCGTGAGAATAGAGGGTTTCGTTGATTAGCACGTACGGGATCAGATGTGTCCAAACAGTGAATCAACGACGGTTTTAATGTTGCGCAGGGGATGATGCTTTACTGAGTTAAACATAGCCTCAAAATGGTGTGAAAGGCTCTTGTTGCGTTGAGGGAAAGCCAATAACTGGAGAAAAGGATCTACTAATTTAGAGCCACTGACGCGTAAGAAGCGTAAGAAGACTCCACCTTTTTGTCCCCTCTGTAATTTTACTGGCATCCTTACAATCTAGAGCACTTATAATGAAAAGCAAGCTTTTTTTGTGCAGCATTATTCAAGTCACAAGATATCCACTGTGATAAACGTACAATGAAAGGAAAAATCAATTAAAACAACAGAAAACTGTCAGTAATCGTTCCTTAACCTGTAATAAACAGACGTGAAACGGAAAAAAAATGACACCTAGATTTCCAAAGACATCCTTTTTACATAACTTTGACAAATAATCAAAAACGCTCATATTAGTGGAACACATTCCAATACTTGGAGATATTAAACATCTGCACATTTTTAAAATAAATTTGTTAAAGCAACACTAAAGAAGGTTCAGGTTTGGCCGGTGGCCAAAGCAGTAATATTTTGCTTGAAAAAAACTGCATTTCCCATAGTAACCAGTGCATTGCGTCGTGAAATCCTCATCTCCCAGTCTCCTGCAGTTGGACTGAAGTATCGTTCTGTCTAATTGATGTTAAACAATGTCATATGATGATGTTGAAAATAAGAAACAGGGAAAGTGACGTATGCCGTAAAGCATTCAGCCCATTTGTAGTTGTTTTATGTTGGAGGGTTCCTGCTACCCTCCTCAAAGTTTCTTAGTGCCGGTTTAAGCTGTACGGACCATCTGGGGCCATGACAGAGGTGTCATTCAACAAGCTGTAAGTCGACATATAATAAAAAGGTATGAAAATATTTCATGAAGGTTGAAAAGTTACTTAGTGTTGCTTTAAACAGCCATGTTGTGCATTTACTGGATCATTGTACATTTAGCCTACTTCATGTTGTCAGACAGATCCTGTCTTTTTCATTTATTGATACAATGGTTTAGATGTTGCTGGTAAAGGTAAACCAAAAATGTAGCTACTTATAGGTCATTTATGATTTAACATTAGGGACAGTTCCATTTTCACCCTGAACCAGGTTGTTTTGGAAAGTTTTTTACATTTAATAAATAAAATTCTCCTTTTAAAACTTCATTTTGGATTTTACGTCCATTTTATCTTATGTTCCTTTACTTTTTATGTGACATAAAAGGCAAAAGGTGAAAAAATCAGTGTTACATCCACGTATAAGGAATCGTTTCTGCTTGCAATATTGCATTTACAGAAACTGCAATGTTTATTGTAATCTAATTCTATCTAGGTTCTAGGTTGTCAGGAAACCTTTTTTTAATATTAAGACAATCGAACCACAAAGGTTACGTTTCCCATTTGCTAAGCCGCTGGGCTTCTGATTTTTCTAGAAATTGCCACATACCTCCATATTTATCAAAAATAGTGTGCTGTGGTGATTTTTATGTGTAACGACACGTGATATCTAAGAAAAGATTATTTTTCCAGTTTCTCTTTCTGACAACGCACATCTTCCATTAAACCTAGCTTTGAATTTCTTTAGTTATGCAATACGGGGCAGTTTGGTGGAGGTGGGTGGGGTGAACAGCTGGCCTACACAACCCACTAAAGTGACAAATTATTATTTTGTCTTTACATCAGAAGAGAAGAATTATGAGGCGCTCTCAGACATTGAAATAACGAGATTAAGTACTTTTCGATGCTTTTAATTGGGCGCTGATTTCTCTGAAAAGCTTAGTTTACCGAGGGTGTGAGTGAGGGAGTGTCGGGTCAGCTGTGACCATTGTGACAAAGATCACCCTGACTCTTGATAGCTCTTAAGGTCTTAAATTTTGCCCACTACAGTGCCTTGTATTCTTAGATGACAAAACCATTTAAACGCCCTTATTCTAAAATTAGAGCTTGTTTCATCCCAACAGAGGAAGGGAGGTCCTGGGATCAGGCTGGAGCTTTTTTTCCTGGATGACAATACGGCCCTGACTCTTCCTGCCATCCCAGAGCAGGATTGGTCGAGAAGGGGATGGGAGAGGCGTGTCGTAGCTCAACGCCCAGATCCCCATTGTCCTCCATCGGAGCCGCTCCGGAACCGGTCCCTTTTCCTTAGAGCCCCCTTAACAAATACTCCAGAAACCAATCACAGACCCCCTTTCCTTCCTGTCCTGCAATCGGAATCACGTGGGCTAAAAAAAGTGCTGTAAAAGTTTAGCCCTGATTGTTGGAAACACAGCGCATAACACAATCAGCATGTAGCAGCAGATACCTGCATGTTCGCCCTCGGCTTTATATTCATGGTAAACGATTCGCAGGAGCTGTCGGTCATCTTCGTGCCCCTCGTTCTCTCTGAACCGTCACCCATGGTGGAGGTATTTCTGTACTTTTCTCTTTTTTCCTAAGAGGTGAACATGTTGCTGCACTCCTGCCGGTCAGATCATTATCATGTGTGTTTTTGTCCTGCAGGAGGAGGGCACCGAGCTGCGGCCACGTCTCTGTGTGATCCAGCGAGGGTCTAACGGATATGGCTTCAACCTACACAGCGAGCGGGCCCGGCCAGGCCAGTACATCAGAGCGGTGGATGGAGACTCTCCAGCTGAGAGGGCCGGCCTACAGCCCAAGGACAGAATAGTAGAGGTACTTTTTTAAAGGCTGGGGTATTTTTGAAGCCAAACCAGACTGTAAATCATCATTAAAACGAAAAACATGTCTGATTGGATCAATCCCGTTATTTAGAAATAAGCTTAAAGGCTGACAACAAAACATTTCCACAGGCACATCCTGATTAGTCTTGCATGCTTCCACTCTTGTCAGCCTGGGGGTTCTTGAACAAAAATAGAGAACCATGGCGTGTTGCATAATCAGGCCTCACCTACAATGTGGTTTAAGACTGAAAGCCTTTTATGTTCCCTTTGCTGGACATTTCTGTGATCCACCGGTTTCCCCATCTCAGGTATCAAGCAGCTAGCATTCATAAAGGCATTAATCCACGTCAGTTGTTTGAACTATCTTCAACTGCTCTTCACTGAAGCAAATATTATATTATTTAAATGTAGATTGTATGATTCAAAACGTAGAGCTTTTTAGCACTGGGTAGAGTCTAAAATGTTGTAAACACTGTTTTGGAAACACTGTATAAATACACATATCATTTATCTTATTGTCTTGATTTAGTTTAGTTTAGTTAGCAATGCCAAAATATTAGTATATTCTTTAAAAATAGTTTGTTTAGGAACTATGAGTTTACTTAAGTTTTAAATAATTTGGAAAGTACAGATGAGGATGTGAGAGTCATTGAATATTTGAACTTTAGACCCTTATTCCAATTGTACAATTCACAAAAACTAAAGATAATACATTAATCCGTTCTGTTTCCAAGACAGAAACATGTTTAGGTATGAAATATGTGCATCAAATATGGCCTTAAATGGCCGGTCAGTGTAATCTATGACATCCATTATGAAACAAACAGGAAACAAATATAGCCTAAGTGTCCAGTCTACTAGGGGGCCGGCAGAGGGCAACATAGCCTCAGTGATTGGTCAGCATCTGATCAGGATAACTTCTGTCGCTTAGCAACAGTAACAGCAAGAGGCACAGAGCTGTGAAGCAGTAAAAATGGAGCCCAAGATTTGTGTTGAAGTTTGTAGTGAAGTGGAGCTCCAAACAGCTTAAAACAGCGGTCGCTCTGTTTTTGTTTTTTTAAGAAGAAGCTGAAGCAGAAAGAAACTTTATTACTTATGGCAAAATGGAAAATCTGTCCAATAACTGAGGCCCAAATTTTTATGCATTTCTTTTAGGATTAGACATAGTTAATAATTAGTTGACCAATTGTCAAAATAATCGAAAGATTAGTAGACTATTGAAAAGAAATATTTAGTTGTAGCGGTATGTAAGAGAGAGAGCGTTATCAATAGTAAATTCAATCTGATTGAAATAAGCCAATACTCAAAACGCAATGTAAAGAATCTTGATTGTAGTATGCAAATGTACTCAGGGAAATAAACGTAGCCGTGCTTTGGAGTTTTAAAGCCTGAGAGCACAATCTGAACTGTGAAGTATGAGGGTGGCAGAGTCATTGTGCGGGGATGATCAGAAGAGACTGGTGCACCTCACAAACTAGAAATATTAAATATTAAAAGAACATATAATGACAAAGAACTGTTTAAACATAGGCATAAATGTTTCACGAGTTTAGTCACTATGTGGCTTAAGGAGAAGTGAGTCGATGGTCTGGAGCATCCTTTGGAAAACGCTAATCTCAGTCGTATTTAAAATCTGTGAGTTGAACTGTCAGGACAAATGGGCAAAATTTCTTGCGAAATATATTTATTTTTATGGAAGAGTTCTTAGAAAGTATGTAATATAAGACTATTGCTACCAAGTACTGAGAATATCTGGGAAAAATGATTTCTAATTATCAGAAATGGTTAACTTTTACCGTCAGATTATTAATGTACAAGTTTCAAACTACTGGAGCTGTGACAGATAAAGCTAAATACCTCCGTCTGTTTACCTGGGTCATGCATCCAACAAAAGTTTGCAAGAACATTTTATATTACCTTAAAATATCTTAAACATATAATGCCGCATTCCAGAATGAAATTACATACTTCTCGTCGGGTGAACTTCTGGGTAAGCCTAATTAGAATCATAATTTTGGAAGAAAAAATAAGTCAGATCGGAGAAACAGTCTATGCATGAGGTAAACTTTACAATAATGCAAGAAAACATTGTGATCATATCCGTCCCGCTTGGTTTTCTGCACACCTTATTGCAAATAAAACAACAGAAAACATAAGGAATGGTACAATAAAGGTAATGAAATGAAGAACAGAGGGATTAAAAAAGAGTGCTTCAGAGTCTTGAGTTAGACTTCCACTCCCTGAGAGGGCCTCAGACAGCCACGCCACCCACTGAGGACGGAGGGGCTTTGTGAGGAGCGGACAGCCATTGTTACTGTTGTTACTGGCCCAGCAGCTATTGTCCAGCTTCCTCTGTAGGACTAGGCTTAGTCTTGGAGGTCCACCCTCACACACACATTTCTCACATGCTTTCCCATGGAGATTTATACAGAAAAATACTCATCTGATCACAAGGCTGAAACGTGATGGATTGAGAAACTCTTAAGGGATGATAATAAGCTATTTATCCTCTGACAAGAGCATAAATAGCTGAAAGAATTTGGCTACAATCTCTGTGTGTTGACACAGGTCTTCCAGCTCGGTAGAGCTGAGAAAAGAAGTCCCAATAATGTGCCATAATGCATAAAGAGAATAAATCTGTATTTTTTCCTGTTCTTTAGGTAAACAGCGTTTTTGTGGAGGGGAAGACACACTCTGAGGTAGTCGCCGCCATTAAAGCAGGCGGAGACGTTACCCAGCTGCTGGTGGTGGACCCTGACACCGACACCTTCTTCAAGAGATGCAGGGTGACCCCCACCACCAAGCACTTAAGTGGTGAGGAGAGTGAGAACCGCTTTACTTCCACACACACACACACACACACACACACACACACACACACACACACACACACCCACAAACACACACACACACACACACTCACGAGCTCACACACCCTGATCACATCAGCAGCAATTGTGAGGCAGTGACTGATTGATTGGCTGCAATTATCTCGTAGGGTTTCTTTCCAGGTTCATTGTCAGTCGCCAGCTGTATTTATAGCCACTTTACTGCCTTGCGTCTTGTTTCTTGGCCCTCGTCTGTATTTTTCTCTCTTTCTTTCTTACATGAACCGATCTCTTTTCTGTTGAGGATCACAGACACTAAGCCGCTTCCTGCCCCCCCCTACTTAATGCTGTCGCCCTGCAGGGAAAGTTCATGTTTTCAGCATAAATACATCAGAACAGACGGATCAGAAAGCCTAGGCGGGTTGTTTATGTTTTATCACGTTGAGATTTTCTGGAATGGAGTCCAAATAAATACCCGAAATATAGAAAAAATATATAAATGATCTGACAGCCTTTTCTAAAATTTGATTTATTTATTGTGTGGACATTTCTCATTCTGCAGGTGAAGGTAACAAACAATTTTTAATTCATTTTTAACTTAAGAAAAAGGGGTTTGTTTTTAGCTGTTTACCTAAAATAACCACTAGAGGGAGCGCTAGTAAAGTTCTTGTTTCTGATCTTAAGATGTTTTTGACTAAAAAAATAATAAAGACTGCTCCTTAGAAAGTGAAGCTTTGTGTACCCTTCAGTTTAATAAAAGGCTTCATAATAATCCCTTTATCCAAAAATATCATGCATATGTACAAGCTCACCATGGCAACATAAAGTGGAGGTTTCCGGACCCAGACAGAGATGTTTAAATGAAAAAATTAAAAAAAAAGGTCCTCCTTTTAGTCTCCTCATATTTAGCATATAAGTTTACTTGGTCCAATGATTTCTTAGTGGATCATGAGGTAAAGCAAGTCTCCAGTTTAATTGGGTAATTTGAGCATTTTAAGCCTCATCTAAGCCTCTTGGGACTTTGAGGATTAATATTTTAGAAGCAGAAAAGTTTTCTTTCATCTGTTCTGTGGGTTTGTAGGTCGATTACAAAATAGCCCAATATACAACATAAATATTTTAATCTCTAGCTAGTAATTATTTATTTTATGTGCACTATTAATGTACATGAGCTGTATCCAAAGTCAGTGTCCTGCATGTATTAGATGCTGTCCTAATACCTGATATCTAAAACCCTTTGGGGCTGGAGCTGGATCCCCACTAGAGTGTACATTTTGAACACATTTTAATATTTCTAAATGTTTAGGAAGTTAACTTTAATAAATTGTTATTATTATTGTTTTCCTTTCTTTTTAATTTTGTGATTTATTGTTAGTCTCATGCACCCTTAAGGCTGTCAAACATAAAATTTAGCGGTGCTACAGAAAAACAATAAAGCATAAAAAAAAACCTTAGCTACTGCTGTTAAGTGCTGGTCAGATGGTTGAAAAAATATTTTTCTCTAAACACAGAAATATTTCCAGCCCTGTAAAAACACAAGCTGATATATGTTAGAACTACAAGTAGTGCCACCAATCACCCTCATTAGGGCGATGCTACTTAAAAAGTTGTCAAGCCTCCAGCATCAGCATCACTACATGAGCAGATAGCCAAACAAGTTACCTACCTAATATTATCCAGTTAGACTTTTACCAAAAAATCTATTGAAAACTACCTTTTTTACATACATATCACGATACTTTTACCCAACATGATCATATTGCCAGATATTTTTGCTGACCCTTTCTTGCTTCCTATCTTTTTTGTATGACAGGATATACTTTTTTCCTCAGTTCAGAATTAGAAATAAAAGCCTGTTTTCTTGGTGGGGGGGTAGGATTCCAGCGAGATGTTTCCCAGGTAACTGAATACTCTGCAGACGCTGCCCACTCTCACTTAGCACACCGACACACTCTGCTGCACGTCTCCAAGCAGCCACGCTGCGCGGCACTTTGTTTGGTCTCCACAATCCAAGTGGTAACTCAGGCCAAGGCCGGCTCTGTTGTGACACGCAGAGGCTTCTCTATAGGTACAGGTCAGGAGCGTGCATAGGCAGCAGAGATTAGACGACTAAAATTTTATAAAAAAGCAGGTTTTTGATCTATAATAAAAAGTTATCCTTGAATTTAAGGTCTGTTCAGGCAACTCTGAAGTCAGTGGGATGGAAGGTGATGCTAAAGACGAAGTAAATATGAACAATGTATGCAACATAAAGACATTTATGAAACTGATTGAAACTGATTTTTTTGTTTTTATGTGTTTATATATTCCAACTGGAACAAATTGGGATATTTTTATTTGTATGATTAATGGTAACAATCTCTCCTGCAGGTCCGCTTCCAGAGCCTGTAATTAATGGAGAAACGGAAGAGAAGGTAAGATTAACAAACAGACTAGGGACAAACATTAGATGACCAGAGATTGGAATTTCTTGACAATTGGTTAAAGAACAAAAGCTGAGATTTGAACTTTGAAGTGTGCAAAGATAACCAGCCTCCCACAGAGGTTACTTCCTTCCTCTCTGATCTTGATCCTTTTTCCTGATAAAAATAGTTTTCTGCTTCACAAGAACTCTTCATGTAGCAAAGTACAGCTCAACAAACCAAGGACATTCAAAAGCAAGATATAGCTGTCTATTTTTTGTTGTTGTTGTTCTTAAAGTAGTGTGCTGCACTGATGAAGGGAGTTATTAATCAGAGACGTTTACAGAACAGCCTTTCCTGTTATTGTCTGAGCACTCTGGTCTTTATTGTGTGGAAATCTGGTAAAAGACCCCACCCTACTAGCTCTCCATCAGACTTTGGATGATTTATGTGCTTGACAGACCGAGTTTGATGTATTAATAAGAAACCTTTCAATAAAAATGTATAAATTGGCGACCTGATGCTCGGGTTTGAGGTGAGGTGTAGTAAATGTGGCAGAAATTGTACAACAGTAAGAAAAATAACCCTCTTTCTGAATAATTAGTCTGAACCGGTGATTAAAACTAAGATAAATGAAGATAAAGATAAGAAGATAGACTAAAAGTACTGTATGTATGCCCAGTTAAACTAAGATTTAATAAATCTGATAATATAAACTGGAATAAGCACTTGTGCACCAACCTAATCTAAACTATGCTAAACTGAATTTAGCCAAAATAAACTAGAAAAAAACAAACAGCAAAATGAGAATAAACTAAAAGCCAAACTAACTACCAGCTATGCTTTTGTTATTGCAGCTAAACTAACAGTCTCTCCAGTTGTTTCAGCTTTATCGTAAACACTTTCTCAAATGTTAAGTAATATGGAATAAAATTAGACTACATGTTGTTAAAACGATTTTTATGGATCTGCGATGAAAACAGGAATATACAATAAAATTTCAGCTCTTCAAATATAGTTTTTTTTTTTGTTTATTTAAAACTAGAAGAATAGAAATCTCTGCTTTTGACGAAATCTAACCTTTTATTTCACATACTATATCTGTGAAAACAACTAATTTATTGATGTGCAATAGTGATAATGATTCTAATCAGACTGAGCTGTAAGTTTTAGGAACAGAATATTGAGTTCAGTCGTACTTTTAGGTATTGGAATTAGCACCAAACAAACAAAGTAAATGCTGCTCAAAACCAAAAGTTGAATCAAGATTATTTTATACAGAGAAAAATCCCAGATCTCTAAAATGATATTAGTTGTATTATTTATCAAATACTTTTATTATTTCTAAATAAATTTCATAAAAGAAATAGCTGTGAGAACAATATAATATCAGTGACTTGGTTGCAGGCAGTACTAGAAATCCCTGTTTACTTTTCCATCATCTTTACCGAGTTGTCACAGAATTTCTTCGAAATCGGGTATTGCATAGCCAAACAAAAAGTCATAACCCTGAATTTGTGTTTGTCGTTTCAACAATGAACGATAACCTGTAAGCGTCTTGTTTCACTTTTAGTAAAGTATGTTTACAGTCGAGTGATGTTTTGGATGAATTCACCAGGACAGTGAATTCAAATATTAGATGCTGTTTATTTTCTGTATATATTTTATATTGTTTTCCATTGTTATTTTCTGTATATTTGTTAGATATTTTTGCACAGCACTGAAAGGAGTGGTTCTCCAATATGGTTGTACAATGTCTATAATGACAACAAAAGGCATTCTATTCTATTGTATTCTATTCTTTTCTAAAAGAAACTCCTTTGTTCATTCTGTGCATTTTTTACTCTGGCCTTGAGCCAGATATGCAGAGGGAAACCTGACCAGCACTTCCTGTTACTCAGGACTGTTATGTGCAATGGTAGAGTTGCTTGTTCCGCGTATTGTTGCGTAACAAGCATCGGTGGGCTGCAGAGGGAGGAGGCAAAGCCAGAGGTCAAGATTCGATTTCAAGTGGATACACATTTTTTTTAGCTGGTGACACTCAAGCAGGTTCATGGACAATCATTTGAAGATGTTTATGCTGATACAGCAGCAAATTAAGGTTTCTCTGTGGTAAAAGCAGTTTATTTTTCCCAGATTTCTCTTTTTTTTATTTTAAAGATATACCAATGAAAAGAGTAGTAATACTTATTTTATGTTTTATACAATTTTCAGTTCATGTTTTATAATAGAGGATGTCAAACCTATTTTTTCTTTAGATATTTTAAACAAAATCCTGTATTTTTTTGTCATTTTGTGCTACTTTATTTTTAATTAATTAGTCTCAGAGCAGTGTTTTTTCTTTTACAAATCCAACTCTGCTCCCATGTGGCTAAACCAGATACTACAACAATGTGGGAATATTTTTGCATAAACATGATTAGGAGATGCTGATGAATATTTGTCTGTGTAGGTGAATGGCAGAGTTCCCAAAGAGAGAAAGAGGAACTCAAAGCTCTCAATTAGTCCGTCTCCATCCAACGCGTCGTCCAACACCTCCCTCACGACCCCGACTGCAAACACCCCACCAGAGGTACGTCACAAAAATAAAACAAAGCCTGCATCCTCATATGACTTTAAGGAAAACATATTTTTAGTTGACATCTTTTTGTGTTGAATTTCCGATGTAGGGTGTGATCACAAACGCCATTCCAGCCCTCAACCTCACCCTGCAGCAGGTCAAAGAGCTCAGCCACCAGAAACGGTCCAACAAGAGAGCCCCGCCCATGGACTGGACCAAGAAAAACGAGCTTTTCAGCAACCTATAGGGCAGCCTCGTTTACTGAAACCCCACTTTTATTTCAGGAAATCTTCCCAAGAGATGTCAAAAAGAGATATTTTATTATGATGACATTAAAAGAAGAAAACACCACAGAGGTTAATGCTGTTCTGTAAAGTATAGTATTATTTCTTAAGCTATTATAAATCATATATTATACTGTATATTTTTTATGTGCTTCTAACAAAAAAAAATCTATATGCCAATGAAACAGATCTATGTCCTGCTCAGGTGGGGGCGGAAGGTTTTCTCTTTCTATTGTAATTTCTGACTTTGCGTATGTTTGAGCATGTGTGTTTGGCACATAAGGAAATGTGAAGGAATTGCAGATTTTATTGCAAATTGTGACACTGAAATTTCTGTTGTTGAAACGTCCACATGACCACGGCCTGACAATCGCTCAAATAATCTAAGTTTTTTTTTCCTAAGTCACTTCTACATCTTTTAATTGCGACGTAATTCTCTGAAAAGCTTTTTTTCTAAGTGTATTGTTGATGATGTTATGCTGAAACACGATTTGAGAAATATGTCCCTTTTTCTTAATGTCTTACATCGGTCAGCAACTCTGACCCGCAGCCTTTTGCTGCCGCCATGTTTCATGCGTTGAAAGCTTTGTTTTTAAGGGTCTTCTCTGTTGATTATTAGCTATGTGTAGAGTTGTGGGTGTATTTTAAAAATGTTACATTTCTTTTAACCTGCTATAGTAAGTGCACATTTTTTATAAGAATAAAATTTTCACCTGCCTTTCAGGGCTTCCATAATTTTTCACTTTTCATCAATTTATATATGTAGATATTTAACCCAAAACCCCTATTTGGTATCCTTAAATCTTCAAGCTGGAAAACAAAAACTGGAAATAGCTATGTTATAAATTGTACTCTTGTTCATTATAAGTATGTATATATTTCTATAATCATATATGTTTTTAGACTGATGATTTAAATCTGCAAATGTTATCCAGTCATAAAAACTATGTTTTGTTGGGGGATTTTTCAGAGTGTTAGCCACTTTGTAAAACTGACGGCAATCGCTGTAACTGCTTGTGGCTCGGATGACAAACGTAAAAAGAGGTTTTTATTCTTTCTGGAGAATACAAAATGAGATTTATATCATTCAGCAGAATCCATCAGTAATATAATATAATAGAAAGTGGTTGAGAAGGGTGGAGACAGAAGCAATTATATGGAAGCAATAAGGATTTCCCAGCCTGTCTGTCATGATAACATTGTGTCATCTGAGAATAAATAAAAGTACTCTGAATGTTTTGTGGCATTTTGTTTTAAAACTTTTGAAAACTGTAGTGTTCCGTAAGGAAATGTTTAATCCGTAGAGACTTCTCACACTGCCACTTTTACAGCCATAACCTTCTGTGTGCTTTCATGGGATTTTATGACCAACATATTTATGTTTTGTAATCATTTCTAAATAAAAATCAGAAAAAAATTGTTTGGCATTTGTACAAATGATTAATGAATGCATGTTGGCATTTTGTGCCGTAATAAAAAACAAGTTTTACACCTCCATTGCTGAATAATGCTATGCTATGCTAACTATGCTAAAGAGGGAACCTTAGCGTAGCATCCGCTTACCATGATGGTGCCACCAATTATTTCTCATGGTGTGTTTCAGGGGAGGTTTTCTAAAACACTAGTGTTTAAGGTTAAATTCAACGTTGACTTTAATAATTGCATATATACCACCTACTGTTTTATATTATCAGTTTCCCACTATTTTCTCATCAGACTCTGTGGATATTCACTTATCTTCGAACATTTCCTTATAGCTTCTCTCTAATGGCCATGACATTTCTGGTTCTCCGTTCTCCTCCCAGTCTAGCTATCCTTACCACAGCTCTGTCACTCTGTGGGAGCCCTCTCGGGGGGGAATATGAACTTAATTGGACTTTCTGACATTGTGGGACATCAGGGTACAATCAGGTAAATTGGTAAAGTAAGAAGATACTTCAACAATGTAGAATGTAGGGATTGTTATGATTGCTCATGATTGTGCTGGCAAAGAATCAGTAGCAGCGCTAATTATATTAAAAAGGAACCGCAGGAGTTATGAATATTTTTAATGGGATCTTTCTGCTTAGTAAATGCAACAATATCAAGAATATGTGAAGCTACATCTGACTTAATTTGTAAATAAAAGATTTATACAGTCGTCAACTTTGGATCTTAAAGGATTTATTTAAATTGCATTTGTGTGGAGTAGAGAGATAATAGAGGATAACTCAAGTTGAAATGTAAACATGCATCCTGACAATTTTTCTGGCCCAAGTGTTTCTTTCAGACCTAACAAGCATAACATAAAACCTTAAAGTTCAGCCCCGTATGTTTGAGACATATTTTAGTGACTAGATTGATATCATAAAAGCAAGTCAAAGTATGTTAGTTGTAGTTTCTTGTTAGGCCTGTTATAAAGCAACAGTTTCATCAAATAGGTTAAAGTAGCACATGCAGGTAGAGACTGCTAAGATGATTTTTTGTATAGTTGGTAACTCTGTTACATTGCAGGTCCTGGGATCAAATCCCAGCCTCAGGACTTTCTGCATGTTAACAATTAGTAAATGGAGACTGAATGTGTGTGATTTGAAGATACGTATATGGTGAATTCTACTTACAGTCGGAAATGCCCAAAAAGTTTGAAAAGCCGAGTTTACAAAGTCTGGGAAGTTGGGATTCCAATATTTGAATGCTGTTGTTTTGTTCGTTGCAGTTAATGTGTTGAAAAACCATAAAAAAACCACAGCTTATTTATGTTGATAAAAGGAGCGTCCATACTGGATCTCAAAGTCAGCATTCTGAGATTTTCAGAGTGATCCAGTTAATTTCTCCAACCGGGAAGTTGGACTTTTTGAGTTCCGACAAAAAATTGGTGGCACCAAAACACCAACAATCTCTCCACACCTATCCATCACTCCACCATCCATCAACAAACAAACCGGTGTCTCATACATGCGTTGATTTTGGATCTTCGACAAAGTTTAAGATTTAAGACTACAGTGACCACACGAGCAAGACGGTGTATAGCAACACTTCTGATTTGGACGATGAAGGGCAGGTGGCGGTCGTGCGCTGGTCCTTCAAGAGATTAGTCGTAAACATTGCCGGTTGCTAAGTGATGGTGTGCACAGACGGGATCCTTGTAAGGCATGCAGCTGGTAAGACAAGGAGTCAACAGAGTTTTACATTAAAACCCTGCAGCAGTTTAAAAATAGATCCAGGATGTGTGTGTGTGTGTGTGTGTGTGTGTGTGTGTGTGTGTGTGTGTGTGTGTGTGTGTGTGTGTGTGTGTGTGTGTGTGTGTGTGTGTGTGTGTGTGTGTGTCT